>CM060073.1:1549768-1722268 GCA_030533445.1 Cyprinodon diabolis
CTACTTTTTCATGATATTCTAATTTTATGACCAGCACCTGTATGCTCAGTGGAGTCATGGTGGAAATTTTAGAGTACCTTAGAATCTGTCAGTGACAGACTGAATCCAGATACATGGAGCGCTGGAGTTCACGACCCAACGGGTCCATCCATCCATGGGCTGCTTTAAATGAAAAGGGAAAATACTCAATATTGCACACAGTTCAATGTCTTATTCTGGAATGATATCTGAAGAATAAATATTGTTGAAAATATTATGGAGATAGGCTTCATATTTCCTCAGCAGAATCCAGTATAAACTGTTACCTCCTGGAAGTATTACATTTTGGAATAATTGTCTGAGATTCAAGGTCAGAAGGAAAGCTTTGGAGATCCACAACTAAGAAAGCAGCAAAAAGCCAGCAGTGTTTCTGTTCAGGGGAGATCATCTTTCAGCAGGACAGCTTTGAGCAGCGAACTCCTAAAGTCTGGCTTCACTGGAAGAGCTGGAGAAAGAAGCCAGGGTAGAGGGACCCAAAGAACACAGCAAACATGGACAAAGACGACCCTGAAGCCACCATGATACAGCAGCATCATGCAGGACAGATGATCAGGGGCAGATTTAGGAAATTTGGGGCCCTAGGCAAAGACAGGTAGGGGGCCCTCTGAATTGACAACACATAAAACAGATAGAGAAATGTTAATAGAATAGACATCCATTATCTGTTCTAGGTTGTGTCCCTCTCTTCTTGTCCCTTTTCTTCTTGTTTTCCTCTCTATGTTTTGTACTCAGCTGACTTTTCATGCTGTCTCTAAAGGAATGAAAGATTTTTTCCAAGCACTAAGCTCACTTAGCTGATTGCTCCTTCCTGTGTTTCCAAAAAGGCCAAAGTAAATAACCCAGTCCTTCTTTTCACTGTAGACAAGCCATGATCTGCTTATCTGTTCTCCATTTTTCATTTGGATGAAATAATAGCTGCATGAATCATGACAGCAGACAAGATAGAGGAGAGCAGGAGGCGGGGTTACCAATCTACTTGCTCTGGAGAGCAGAGTTCGCTGCTTTCAGATGTTGTCTCCAAAGTCTCCAGTAGCAGAAAAAAGTCTCTAGATTTGGCGCTAGGAGCTTTTTAGAAATCAAAGTGTTAGAGGGGTCTGAAAAGTGGCTAAATATAGCGACTAAAGCGCTAAGTTGGCAACACTGCTCTTTGCATGGTTTGTTTTCAAATGGTTTGCTGCTGTCTGTTTGGACCTTTCTGAACATGTGCAGCAAATGGACTGATCCAATATGGTGGACACTGAAGGGGGGGGCTGAGACACACTTCATATTATCAGCGTTCTGACGGCATTTTAGTGAATGGATTTTTATCCAAAACATAATTTTACTAAGGTGGTTAGTGGCATGAAACCCACAAACTGTCCCTTAGAAATTATTCCAGCCAAGTTTTTGAAGGAGGTTCTGAGCTCTGTTGGGCCAAGTCTGCTTGTTTTTATAAACTCTTGTCTTAGCTCAGGGTCTGTTCCAGCTGCCTTCAAACATTGTGCTGCTGCAATCAACACCCTTGTTTATAGATGTTGGAGATCGGCCTGTTTTCCAGTGTGGTCCTGTTTCTCTGACCGTGACTGAGTGGATGTGCTCTCTTCGTCCTCTGGCATGGAAGCTGCCTTGGAGCTCGTCTGCCTGGCTGTGTGTTTCCTGGACGGGGCCGCCTTTTGCGGCTGCTTTTTGTATCTCTGCTTCTGTCTCCTTGAACCCCAGTGGGCCTCAGCAGATGGCCGCTCACACTGAGCCTTGTTCTGCTGGAGGTTTCTTCCTGTTCAAAGGGAGTTTTTCCTCTCCACTGTCGTTACAAGCATGCTTAGTGTGAGGGTGAAGAGTCAATGAGTCAATGCAATCAACTGGTTTCCTTAGATATAAAACTTTGTATCAATTTGACTGTATGATCTGGTTGAACTGTAAAGTGCCTTGAGATGACATGTGTTGTGAATTTGGCGCTATATAAATAAACTGAATTGAATTGAATTGAAACATGCTATGGTTCGGCCCCTCATAAAAAAAACGCATCTTGACTCCTCTGTACTCTCCAATTTTAGACCTGTCTCCCATTTGCCTTTTCTTTCTAAGGTTTTAGAAAAAGTTGTTTTTATTCAATTACAGACATTTCTGGAGATCAATTCTGTTTTTGAGAAATTTCAGTCTGGTTTTAGACCCCGACATAGCGCCAAGTCAGCACTGTTAAAGGTGCACAACGATATTGCCCTGTCTGTGGACGCTGGGAATCCTGCTGTGCTGGTACTGCTGGACCTCTCAGCAGCCTTTGATACAGTCCACCATGCAGTCCTTGTATCTCGCTTAGAGCACATCGGCATCTGTGGCGCCGCTCTCCAGTGGTTTAGGTCATACCTAGCGAACAGGAGTTTCTCTGCGGTGATTGGTGACCACTGCTCCTCAAAGGCATCACTGCCCTGTGGGGTGCCGCAGAGATCTATTCTCGGCCCTATTTTGTTTTCTTTATATATGCTACCTCTGGGATCAATTATAAAAAAACACAACCTGTCTTTTCACTTATATGCCGACGACTTGCAGATATATTTGCCCTTGAAACCAATAGAAAACACTACATTCACTAAGCTACTGGACTACATCACAGATATAAAGCAGTGGGTGTCACAGCAAAACCAAATGCATTTTGTTTGGTTCTCCATCAATTTCAAATGTTCTCACCACAAACTCCAGCAATCTAGCCCCCCTTTTTTAAATCTCATGTCAAAAATCTCGGGGTAACATTTGATAATGGGCTCAAATTTGACAAACAGATTAGCTCAGTTGTCAGCTCAAGCTTTTTCCAGCTCCGTCTTTTGGCCAAAGTCGCGTCCTTTCTCAGTCGGCAGGATCTTGAGAAGGAGATCCATGCTTTCATTAGTTCAAGACTGGACTACTGCAATGCCCTTTACGTTGGCCTCAGTCAGTCAACAATTTCTCGTCTCCAACTTGTGCAGAACGCTGCCGCCCGATTTTTAACAAACACATCCAGACGTGAACACATTACTCCTGTGCTGTCGTCACTCCACTGGCTTCCAGTCCGTTTTAGAATAGATTTTAAACTTCTGCTGTTTGTTTTTAACGCCATCAATGGCTTGGCGCCCTCTTACTTGTCTGAGATTTTAATTTTCCGCAATTGTGGCAGAGCTTTACACTCCTCTGGTCAGCTTCTGCTAGAGGTCCCTAGGTCAAGACTTAAACAGTGGGGCGATCGTTCTTTTGCTGTCGCTGCTCCCAGACTGTGGAACAAACTACCCCCTCACATCCGCACCACTACTGACCTCAGCCTTTTTAAAAAAAGCTTAAAACCCACTTTTTTAAAATTAGCATTGAATTCTGATGAGGATAATACTGTGTCTTACACGTCCTCTTTCTGTGTGCTCCTTTCTATGCACCTCTGGAAGGCTTTTAATGTCCTGCAGCGCTGCTCCACTACAGCACTTTTAATTGTATCTTATATGTTTTCTATGTGTTATGTATTGTTTTATGGCTTTGTTGTAAAGCACTTTGGATACCATTTGGCTATTTTAAAGGGCTATACAAATAAATTTGATTTGATTTGATATTTAATGTGCACAAATAAGCAATATCTGTATTAACCATGTATGTAAGCAGAGTTTTGTGGGGCAGTTGCCTAGTAATGGTAAATGCCCTCCTTCTGATGATGATCTTAACCAGGGTACCTGGTGGGAAGATAAATAAAAAGAAAAATATGTTGGAGGCTGCAAAACACCAAACATCAGCTGTGAAACCTTAAAGGAGGGATGTGGAAGAACCACATTCTGCTAAAATAGAGCATTTTAAAAGTGATGACCTCAAAGCAGTCAGGCTGAGCTTGATCTGCCAGAACAATGTGGATCTGCTTCTTCTTCATAACGCAAAGCTGGTACAATTTAAAATACTATGTCATGTGGATGTCATGTAAAGTTAAAATGGGGGGGGGGGGGGGGGGGGGGGGGTAATTAAAGTCTGTGACTGACAGCAGAGCCAAAAGGCGCAGACGCGCTGTGATTGGTCGGAGCGCGCTTTCCAATCCTCTCTTGTTTCCAGGCCGCTGAAGCTCCTCCAACTTTGGCTGCAGCCTGAAGCAGAAGCAGGACAGCAGAGCGAGGAGCTCCGCGCGCCGCATCCTCCCACAGCCTGAGCTTCCCGATCACACCAAGCCATGAGCCCGCTTCCTCTTCTGCTCTGGAGGATGATCCGGATGCTTTGGACCGTGGCGCTCATGTCGGCCTACGGCGCACAGGAGTACGACTTCATGGAGTGGGATCCACCCAGGTACAACACCGGGCCCATCTACGGGAAGACCCCCCAGTGCTTGGCGATCCCCGAGGACCTGCGGCTCTGCTACGGCGTGGGTTACCCCCAGATGCTGCTCCCCAACCTGCTGGAGCACGAAACCATGGCGGAGGTGAAGCAGCAGGCCAGCAGCTGGGTGCCGCTGGTGCACAAGAGGTGCCACCCGGGCACGCAGGTCTTCCTCTGCTCGCTCTTTGCGCCAGTGTGCCTGGATCGGCCCATCTTCCCCTGCCGCAGGCTGTGCGAGGCGGTGCGGGACGGCTGCACCCCCATCATGGAGGCGTTCGGCTACCCCTGGCCGGAGATGCTCACATGCGACAAGTTCCCCGATCATGATGTTTGCATTTCCATGACGCCCAACGCCACCGAGAGCCCGGAGTCTGCAGGTAAGGAGGGTGACAGCTGAGGAGAACCATGACCAAAAATAACAAAATAAAATCAGGTATTTAATGAAAACTGAAGATGGAGTTTAACATCCATCACTTGCAGTTTAAGAAAAATGATAAAACTCTTTATTTATGCTGTTATTGCAAAAAAAAAAAAAAAAAAAAATCAGGTGAATAAATTGATATTTTATGTTTAGTGGTTCTGCTGTAAATTATTCACTAGATATTTGATTATTAGGACTTTTATAAGCATTAAAATGATCACTGATTAATGCCTTTCTGTGATTGCAAAGTGTTTATAAAATGATGCATATCTGCATATTTAAAAAGGTTCAGGTTTGCATTTTATTATTCTAAAGTTACGTCATAACATGGTTGATTAGGAATAAAAAACTAAAAAAGTTTTAGGGCTAGATGGGGGAGGATTTGGCTTTATTTCTGTCATTCTATAAGGATTAAAAAAGTTTCACCTATAAGCTGATTAAATCTGTTAAATAGGAGCTTTTTTATAGTTAGTTCCTCATATTTTTCCTGCTTAAAACAGTCTTTGGTTTAAGGAACTTTAACTATAAATAACTTAAGGAAAAGGAAAAGTGGTGAAAAAAGTGCAAATGCAGTGAAGATAAGTTGTGTTTGCACTTTTTAGGCCTGCGTGGATGAGGGTTGAAATCAAAGTGTTTTAAATTTGAATAAACAAATTAATGGACTTTCATAAAGTTGGGTAAATTAAAATTCTCCTCTGCAGGAAGGAGAGAAAAAAGAAGGAAAATGTTTGTTTTAATAAACCAAAGTTCCCATTAAAAGCTTCCCTAAATTTAACATGCAGGATTTTACATCAGTTACATGATGTATTTGAATGTCCCCGTGTTTATTGTTTATTGCAGCGTTAAAACGAGGCGTGTTTACCAAAAGAACAGAAAAACATTCATCCTAAATGACCTTTGGAAAATATGGAACAACTTCAAAATAAGTCAGAATTTATTTTTGTAGGCTCTATTTAATAAATCAAGGTAGGATTTACTCTTTAGGGGAAAAAAGCAATGTTAGGTTTTATGCTTAAGCTTCTTATCTAATAGCAAAAACTTCTGCCAGTGTGTAAAAGTCAACACCCTGATAGCTCTTGTAACACCCTTAAATTGGCTGGAGAATGTTGTTTCAGTGGTAAAGGGCTGTTTGCACATGCAAATCCCTGCACAAAGAAACCAAATAGGACCTTTTGGGGACGAACATTGAGAACTGTGAAAAGCCAAATCTGGTCTCATTTAACCCCCATCCCCCCCCCCAGCACAGCTGAAACTAAAGGTGAATGGTTTATTTTCATTATAATCTGCTACCTAAACACTCACTTTAGTGTGAATGCAAAGTTCCCTGCTGCTGACTTTGAATGATCACAAAATATGGAGGGAGAAAAACTCCAGATGGGAGTCATTTAAGGTGTTTGCTGAGTTTGGAGGAAAAAACCGGGAGGAAATCCAGCCGCAAAAGAATAAAAACGAAGAAATAGGCAGTACCTGCATCCATTACTTCTGCTCTCTGACAAACACATTTAATCTGATGAGGGATGAAAAGCTGAAAGACGCCCGGTGTGAATAATGTGGACTGTAATCCAGACTGCAGGCGGTTTCCCAACCGGTTGGAATAACTCACGTCTATAATGCTATAATATCCGATCCCTTAAAGATGAATGGGCACTAAATACCTCTGGTCTGGTCTGGGCATCCACGCTTGTCCCTTTCAACATCTGCACATAAGGGATGGAGAAAGCACAACCGAGTCATTCATAGGAAGCTGTGGAGTGAGAGGCCTCCATCATCACATCGTCAGCCTGCAAACTGCCATCTGAAGCTGTAAATAGAGCTTTCAGAGATGTTTGAACTGAGCAGAAGGCATAAACGGGGGAGGGGGGGACTCCCACTGTATCTGTAGGGGAGCGTTTTGCATTTAAAGAGCAGTGGCTGAGAGGGAAGTTGTTTTTTTGCCTTCTGAGGGTGAGAGCGGGGACCACACATGCTCTGTCCTTCTAGACGCCGCCTGCAATCATTTGTCAACTTTAGCGATAAATGAAATCAGTGATTTCCTACCAGCTTTTCTGTTAACATCATTAGCAAAGAGGCTGATAAAGAAAGAACAAATGCAGACAGGTGTTGCTGGCTGTTAGCAAATGTTAACAGAGGTCAGCTCCCCCTGCAGACTGCTGCTAATGGATTTAAAGGGCCCCTACCAGCAAAGACCTGCTGACTCTGGAAGCAGGGTCCTTTTTTCCAAACTGTTTAGCACCTGGGTGCTACTTTCACAAGCTGATGTTAAAGACACGTATGGAACAGCTGGCAGCTATTTGAAGGCTGCTGGTCTCCGCCTTACCTGCTCTATGTGGCTGATTGATCAGGTCGACCCGGCAGGCCAGGTTCTGTTTAAATCAGAGCTGCAGGAATCCTCTGACAGATTATAAAAGCTTTAAGTAATGAAAAGTAGAGTCAGCTGTTTGACACAGAGGGACGGTTTTCAGTATTATAACGATGAAACGGTGGTGGTAAAGCATTGGCCTACACAAGGGGAGGGCAATTCCAGTTCCTAACGGTCAGTATCCTGCAACTTTTAGATGCTCCTTTGGTTCACCACACCTGAATCAAATAATTAGATGCTTAGGAAGTCTCTGGAGGAACTGACTGCATACCAAGGAGGTAACTCAGCCATTTCATTCAGGTGTTTGGGATCTTGGATGGATGGAAATGTTGCCGGCCTTCAGGAACTGGAATTGCCGACCCCCGGTCTCCACAATGAAGCTTGTTCTCCATGAACCAGAGAACATACATCTATTCCAATAAGCTGGAACTGAATATCAATACTATTTATTTTTTCTTTTAAAGGGGTCATAGAATGCAAAATCGAGTTTACATTGTCATAGATGAATAACGACAGTTCAGTGGGTGAAATGGACGCACAGAGAAGTTTAAACCCCATCAACTCCTCCTTTCTCTGCAAATCTCACTATTCTAAACTTCCACCATAAAACAGAAGAATCCAAACGAAGCAAAGAGTTGACGTAAACTCAGAGATGTTGCCTTATTTGGTTCTGGCCTGGACTTTTATCACAACCCAAAATTGACATCCAGACGAGCCCACTGGTTCACGGCCCAAGGGAGGGGGTGTATAGGCGGACTGCTGGGCCGCTGACTGGACCGGACCTCAGCCATGAGCCGCCCGTCCTCAGTCAGAGGAGGGGGGCTGGGGGCCTGTAAGGCAGGTGGGGGAAAGCACGGGGCCGCCTGTGTCCAGGCTACGGTCACAGGGTCGGGTTTAGTCGGTTTGTCCCCCGCTAGCTCCCTGCACTGCACCAACCCCGGAGCTAAAGGTTCTGCTTCACTGTAGGCGACCAAAATCCTAGAGGATTTTTAAATTCCCCCCGGACATTTTTTTAGGTCTGAAATGTAGAACATGTCCGGGAAAAAGAGGACGTCTCGTCCCCCTACCATATCAACAATCTGATGTTTCAGTGAGTGAGTGCTTGTTGCTATGATGGGTCTTTGCTCCGCAGCTTGGCTCGTTGTAAAGCAACCAATCAGAGCACAGCTCATCTAAATATTCATGATCATACCATAAAAGGGAGAAAAGCTGTGGTTTCATTCTAGGGCTTTTAACCAGGCGGCATTAGGGCTCATAGAACAGCTAATATGCCATTTTCAGCCCAACCAACGTTACACACCCTATTAGAGACCTGAAGGACCAGATACCCTATAGAATCATTCTATCACCCTATTAGAGACCTGAAGGACCAGATGCCCTATAGAATCATTCTATCACCCTATTAGAGACCTGAAGGACCAGATACCCTATAGAATCATTCTATCACCCTATTAGAGACCTGAAGGACCAGATGCCCTATAGAATCATTCTATCACCCTATTAGAGACCTGAAGGACCAGATACCCTATAGAATCATTCTATCACCCTATTAGAGACCTGAAGGACCAGATACCATATAGAATCATTCTATCACCCTATTAGAGACCCGAAGGACCACATACCCTATAGAATCATTCTATCACCCTATTAGAGACCCGAAGGACCACATACCCTATAGAATCATTCTATCACCCTATTAGAGACCCGAAGGACCAGATGCCCTATAGAACCATTCTATCACCCTATTAGAGACCCGAAGGACCAGATACCCTATAGAATCATTCTATCACCCTATTAGAGACCTGAAGGACCAGATACCCTATAGAATCATTCCATAAGCCTATTAGAGACCTGAAGGACCACATACCCTATAGAATCATTCTATCACCCTATTAGAGACCCGAAGGACCACATACCCTATAGAATCATTCTATCACCCTATTAGAGACCCGAAGGACCAGATGCCCTATAGAACCATTCTATCACCCTATTAGAGACCCGAAGGACCAGATATCCTATAGAATCATTCTATCACCCTATTAGGGACCTGAAGGACCAGATACCCTATAGAATCACGCTATCACCCTATTAGAGACCTGAAGGACCAGATACCCTATAGAATCATTCTATCACCCTATTAGAGACCTGAAGGACCAGATACCCTATAGAATCATTCTATCACCCTATTAGAGACCTGAAGGACCAGATACCCTATAGAATCATTCTATCACCCTATTAGAGACCTGAAGGACCAGATACTCTATAGAATCATTCTATCACCCTATTAGAGACCTGAAGGACCAGATACCCTATAGAATCATTCTATCACCCTATTAGAGACCTGAAGGACCAGATACCCTATATAATCATTCTATCACCATATTAGAGACCTGAAGGACCAGATACCCTATAGAATCATTCCATCAGCCTATTAGAGACCTGAAGGACCAGATACCCTATAGAATCATTCTATCACCCTATTAGAGACCTGAAGGACCAGATACCCTATAGAATCATTCTATCACCCTATTAGAGACCTGAAGGACCAGATACCCTATAGAATCATTCTATCACCCTATTAGAGACCTGAAGGACCAGATACCCTATAGAATCATTCTATCACCCTATTAGAGACCTGAAGGACCAGATACCCTATAGAATCATTCTATCACCCTATTAGAGACCTGAAGGACCAGATACCCTATAGAATCATTCCATAAGCCTATTAGAGACCTGAAGGACCAGATACCCTATAGAATCATTCTATCACCCTATTAGAGACCTGAAGGACCAGATACCCTATAGAATCATTCTATCGCCCTATTAGAGACCTGAAGGACCAGATACCCTATAGAATCATTCTATCACCCTATTAGAGACCTGAAGGACCAGATGCCCTATAGAATCATTCTATCACCCTATTAGAGACCTGAAGGACCAGATACCCTATAGAATCATTCTATCACCCTATTAGAGACCTGAAGGACCAGATACCCTATAGAATCATTCCATAATTCTATTAGAGACCTGAAGGACCAGATACCCTATAGAATCATTCTATCACCCTATTAGAGACCTGAAGGACCAGATACCCTATAGAATCATTCTATCACCCTATTAGAGACCTGAAGGACCAGATACCCTATAGAATCATTCTATCACCATATTAGAGACCTGAAGGACTAGATACCCTATAGAATCATTCTATCGCCCTATTAGAGACCTGAAGGACCAGATACCCTATAGAATCATTCTATCACCCTATTAGAGACCTGAAGGACCAGATACCCTATAGAATCATTCTATCACCCTATTAGAGACCTGAAGGACCAGATACCCTATAGAATCATTCTATCACCCTATTAGAGACCTGAAGGACCAGATACCCTATAGAATCATTCTATCACCCTATTGGAGACCTGAAGGACCAGATACCCTATAGAATCATTCTATCACCCTATTAGAGACCTGAAGGACCAGATACCATATAGAATCATTCTATCACCCTATTAGAGACCTGAAGGACCAGATACCCTATAGAATCATTCTATCACCCTATTAGAGACCTGAAGGACCAGATGCCCTATAGAATCATGCTATCACCCTATTAGAGACCTGAAGGACCAGATACCCTATAGAATCATTCTATCACCCTATTAGAGACCTGAAGGACCAGATACCCTATAGAATCATTCTATCACCCTATTAGAGACCTGAAGGACCAGATACCCTATAGAATCATTCTATCACCCTATTGGAGACCTGAAGGACCAGATACCCTATAGAATCATTCTATCACCCTATTAGAGACCTGAAGGACCAGATACCATATAGAATCATTCTATCACCCTATTAGAGACCTGAAGGACCAGATACCCTATAGAATCATTCTATCACCCTATTAGAGACCTGAAGGACCAGATGCCCTATAGAATCATGCTATCACCCTATTAGAGACCTGAAGGACCAGATACCCTATAGAATCATTCTATCACCCTATTAGGGACCTGAAGGACCAGATACCCTATAGAATCACGCTATCACCCTATTAGAGACCTGAAGGACCAGATACCCTATAGAATCATTCTATCACCCTATTAGAGACCTGAAGGACCAGATACCCTATAGAATCATTCTATCACCCTATTAGAGACCTGAAGGACCAGATACCCTATAGAATCATTCTATCACCCTATTAGAGACCTGAAGGACCAGATACTCTATAGAATCATTCTATCACCCTATTAGAGACCTGAAGGACCAGATACCCTATAGAATCATTCTATCACCCTATTAGAGACCTGAAGGACCAGATACCCTATATAATCATTCTATCACCATATTAGAGACCTGAAGGACCAGATACCCTATAGAATCATTCCATCAGCCTATTAGAGACCTGAAGGACCAGATACCCTATAGAATCATTCTATCACCCTATTAGAGACCTGAAGGACCAGATACCCTATAGAATCATTCTATCACCCTATTAGAGACCTGAAGGACCAGATACCCTATAGAATCATTCTATCACCCTATTAGAGACCTGAAGGACCAGATACCCTATAGAATCATTCTATCACCCTATTAGAGACCTGAAGGACCAGATACCCTATAGAATCATTCTATCACCCTATTAGAGACCTGAAGGACCAGATACCCTATAGAATCATTCCATAAGCCTATTAGAGACCTGAAGGACCAGATACCCTATAGAATCATTCTATCACCCTATTAGAGACCTGAAGGACCAGATACCCTATAGAATCATTCTATCGCCCTATTAGAGACCTGAAGGACCAGATACCCTATAGAATCATTCTATCACCCTATTAGAGACCTGAAGGACCAGATGCCCTATAGAATCATTCTATCACCCTATTAGAGACCTGAAGGACCAGATACCCTATAGAATCATTCTATCACCCTATTAGAGACCTGAAGGACCAGATACCCTATAGAATCATTCCATAATTCTATTAGAGACCTGAAGGACCAGATACCCTATAGAATCATTCTATCACCCTATTAGAGACCTGAAGGACCAGATACCCTATAGAATCATTCTATCACCCTATTAGAGACCTGAAGGACCAGATACCCTATAGAATCATTCTATCACCATATTAGAGACCTGAAGGACTAGATACCCTATAGAATCATTCTATCGCCCTATTAGAGACCTGAAGGACCAGATACCCTATAGAATCATTCTATCACCCTATTAGAGACCTGAAGGACCAGATACCCTATAGAATCATTCTATCACCCTATTAGAGACCTGAAGGACCAGATACCCTATAGAATCATTCTATCACCCTATTAGAGACCTGAAGGACCAGATACCCTATAGAATCATTCTATCACCCTATTGGAGACCTGAAGGACCAGATACCCTATAGAATCATTCTATCACCCTATTAGAGACCTGAAGGACCAGATACCATATAGAATCATTCTATCACCCTATTAGAGACCTGAAGGACCAGATACCCTATAGAATCATTCTATCACCCTATTAGAGACCTGAAGGACCAGATGCCCTATAGAATCATGCTATCACCCTATTAGAGACCTGAAGGACCAGATACCCTATAGAATCATTCTATCACCCTATTAGAGACCTGAAGGACCAGATACCCTATAGAATCATTCTATCACCCTATTAGAGACCTGAAGGACCAGATGCCCTATAGTACCATTCTATCACCCCTTTAATGCATTACTGGAATCTTCAGGGTGAAAAGGTTCACGCTAAAGACCGTACAGACCGTAGTAGCCACGTTAGCTCAGCCATGTCTTTGTCCAAATACGTCGTCTCCTTTTCTTTTTAGGGCTTTCAGCACAAAATTGCCCAAATTTCCAAAGCAGCGCGTTTCACTCTAGTGAGCTTCATGTTCCTCTGCTACTGGTTTGGCTTCCAGATAGACGAGTCCGAGTAGCACCATCTCACTGCGGAGCTGAGTCCCACCTGGTTTTTAGACGTACAGTGTGAGCAGGGAAGGTCGCATCAGAGCGTCACAGTGTGAGAACAAACATCGTGAGCGGTGAACTTTTAAAGCCTGTTGTTTCGTCGTACAGTTTGAGCTGTAGCTGCGTGCAACGATTGAAAATATCACACATTGAATGCCCGGCTTAAGCAGATCTATTATAAAAGCTGTTCAGAAAGTAAAGAGGAGAGTTTACTGCTCTAAGTTACTGTATCTGTAAAAGCTGAGAACATTTTCCAGATCACCAGAAACAAAGTTCCTGACAACAGCTACAGGAGAAAAAATCTGCAACCCAATAGAACTAGTTTTAGTTTTTTTAGGTTTTATTCTTCCTGCTGATTTCTGACTAATCCTAGTTTGTATTTCTATTTTTGTTTCCCTTCGTAGGTTACTCTCCCATCTGTCCTCCATGTGACAACGAAATGAAAACAGACACCATGCTGGAGCACATGTGTGCCAGCGAGTTCGGTAAGCATCCTGCAGACAAGCGCTGCACCCACCTGCACACCTGTAGACATGCGCTGCACCCACCTGCACCCACCTGCACACCTGCAGACATACGCTGCACCCACCTGCATACCTGTAGACGTGCGCTGCACCCACTTGCACACCTGTAGACATGCGCTGCACCCACCTGCACACCTGTAGACATGCGCTGCACCCACCTGCACACCTGTAGACATGCGCTGCGCCCACCTGCATACCTGTAGACATGCGCTGCACCCACTTGCATACCTGTAGACGTGCGCTGCACCCACCTGCACACCAGTAGACATGTGCTGCACCCACCTGCACACCTGTAGACATGCGCTGCACCCACTTGCACACCTGTAGACATGTGCTGCACCCACCTGCACACCTGTAGACATGCGCTGCACCCACCTGCACACCTGTAGACATGCGCTGCACCCACTTGCACACCTGTAGAGATGCGCTGCACCCACCTGCACACCTGTAGACATGCGCTGCGCCCACCTGCACACCAGTAGACATGCGCTGCATCCACCTGCACACCAGTAGACATGTGCTGCACCCACCTGCACACCTGTAGACATGCGCTGCACCCACTTGCACACCTGTAGACATGCGCTGCACCCACCTGCACACCTGTAGACATGCGCTGCACCCACCTGCACACCTGTAGACATGCGCTGCGCCCACCTGCACACCAGTAGACATGTGCTGCACCCACCTGCACACCTGTAGACATGCGCTGCACCCACCTGCACACCTGTAGACATGCGCTGCACCCACTTGCACACCTGTAGAGATGCGCTGCACCCACCTGCACACCTGTAGACATGCGCTGCACCCACCTGCACACCTGTAGACATGCGCTGCGCCCACCTGCACACCAGTAGACATGCGCTGCACCCACCTGCACACCAGTAGACATGTGCTGCACCCACCTGCACACCTGTAGACATGCGCTGCACCCACTTGCACACCTGTAGACATGCGCTGCACCCACCTGCACACCTGTAGACATGCCCTGCACCCACCTGCACACCTGTAGACATGCGCTGCGCCCACCTGCACACCAGTAGACATGTGCTGCACCCACCTGCACACCTACAGACACGCGCTGCACCCACCTGCACACCTGCCCACATTTTCATCCTTCCTCTGACTGCCTGAATCACTAAAGGCATAAATGCAAACTTTTGATATTCTGCCGTTCAGCTTAAAGCTCGTTGTTTAGGTGAAGCTCTGACACTTTGCTGGAGGACAGAGTCGTTTGACTAATGATTTGGGGTCGTTGACGTGTTTTTGTGGCGGCGGCGTAGCTGGATGTTTTTTCCTGTGTCTGGGCCGTCCAGCGTTAGGGAGGAACTTTTACAGACAGTCAGCTGTTAAAAACTGCTGGATGGAAAAACACAAGAAAACTCATTTTCAGAAATGTGAAAAGTATTTTGAAGTAAATTGGATTCCTTTGTCATTAGTTTTCCATTGAGGTTTTTATGACAAGAAATTAAAAGGGACTTTGTTAACTAATAAAAGCTAATAGCAAATAAAAATTTATGGTCTGTTGGGTAACACTTTTTATTAGAACATCACACAAAAGTCCATAAATTCCCTGAAATGTCCTTCCAGCCTGAAGGCTTTGCCTCTTTTCCAGGACTTTGTTTTCTGAAAATGATTTTCTAGGAAAATTCACTTAAAGTTTAGAGGAAACTTGTTTCACATTATACAGAAAAAAATGACCTTTCCACAGCTGCCAACTTTTCACCAAACCTTGGAGTGAGATTTTGAAATAGTTTGGACATGCAGCCCCGAAAGGCTCTGAGGATGGGTGCAGCTGTAGGATGGAGGTGGCAAAATGTGGAATTTTTTAAAGCGCATAAAATGTTACTGAATAAAAATAAGTGATCCGTAGTTATCTGGAACATTTTCACACCATTTGCATTATTTTCTATATTCTGGTGATTTTAAGAGAATTGAACCAAAAGTATGGGCTCTACTAAAATACCTGCATCTGCTGTAAACTAAGAATTTCACAACTGTGTTTATTAAAAATTCTATGCAGCTCAAGTAAAATAAATGCAAAATAAATAAGTTATTACTGGATTAATGGCACTTATACAGGAACCAGTGCAGATTACACTGTGTATGAATATTTGGTAATAGGCTAAGGATTAAAAATCTTAACTCATTATCTTATTACATTTTTACAATTGACAATTTAGAGCTTCTGAGAGGCTGTAGATTCTATAAAAACTCACCGTGATACAAGACAGTATTTCTGTTGATGTTTCATTTTGGTAGATGTGATATAAATTAACTTTTTAAACATTTTTCAGAATCTGAATCAGAAATACTTTAATAATCCCAGAGGAAAATTACTTTTGTTACACGCTCCAGTTACAGTTTTATATATATATACACACATCCAACTACACAATAAAATAAAGAAAAAAATAAAAAATAAGAATAAAAAGAGATAAAATATATACACATATAGCTTTTCTGTATATATGTATGTATATATATGCATATGTAAAAACTAAATCTAAGGCCCCGTACCACGAAGTCAAACCCTGGCCTAAACGCACAAATTTTTCACCAAACCAGCCTCTCATCCATACGAAGCCGGCGTTTCGGGGGTCTGTAAACGATCTTTTTTTTATTCAGCCTTCAGAGTGGGAAGATTTTGAAACGCCGTTTTCGCGTTTCCATCTTTAAGCTCTAACCGCATTTTTTTTCTTACACGCATGCGTCATAGCGTCGCCTCTAAACACGCATGCGCGACACAGTATCACAACAACAATGGCGCCGTACTGTGTTGAATGGTTGCTGCTCATGCTACTCACCCTGCTGTCGGGCTTACAACAGAATCTTCTTCTTCTGGAATATCTCCAGGAAGAACAGAGCAATATCGACCACATAGTTCAGCACCTGAATTTGACTGAACCACGAAAATGGACCCGCAGGGCAACCATGTATAAATATTAGTGCGCATGCCCAACATTTCGTCGCCTATTTTTTCTTTGGCACCACAGCGCCACTTACAGGCCTGGCATACATTTTGCAGCGTTTTCATGATTTCGTGTGGACGATCACATTTATTTCACGTCTCCGTCTTTACGACAAACGTTCTGGAAAATATGAGCGTTTCGTGTTTGTTTTGACTTTGTGTGGACGGGGCCTAAATAAAGTGATAAATCCAGGTAAATTTAATGGGCCGTAATATCAATCCTGGATAACTGAGTTGTTCTGCACATCCTCTCTGAATGTGGTCGGTCTTTTCTTGGCTGATCTTTTGAGAAATAAAGTGCGATGGTTCTTTTCTGTTATGGATCTCCTATGGGTTTTTTTAATCACATCTGAAAGCTTTAAGATTTTAGTTTAGTTTATTGTTGGTTTAATTAGTCCTAAATTCCAACGAGAGATTATTAAACTAAACTGAGAAATAATTATTTTACTTGTGAGCAAAACTGGAGCTAAACTAGAGCAAGGATTAAAGCTTTCTTAAAAAAGAAAACAGCTATATAGTTAATAGTTATAGTTTATTCATATTTACTCAAGTACTTTGCTTCAAATCTTCATTAATTTACAAAGTGATGATCTTAGTCCGGATAAAATAAGATAAAATTCAAATGACATACGTCGTAATAAATGCTAGGAAATCCTGGTCTTTTTTCGATATGTGGCGCATGTCCCTCACCTCCGCTGCTCTCCACACAGTAAAACACGGACTGGATCTGATCCGAATCCTTGTATTGTTATTAAAATATTTTCTCTGTTCCTTTAAATATTTCAACATTTTAGTTGGCATATTCATTAATTTAGGTCTGGATTGGCGTGGCATTACAAGGCATTTATGTAGCTTCTCTCTCTATATATATATTTTTTTTATATCAAAACCCTGTGAATTTAAATCTTCTTTGATCCCCTGAGCTGCAGTAACCGAGGGGGAAATTATTATTCGAAACGGAGTCATTTAGAATGTTTTTAGAGCATAAACAGTAGTGTATAGGATTTCCTAAAAGCGAGTTCACGAGTCTACGGAAACCGCGGCAGACCAAACCAGATGAAAGTGCGCATTCAGCTCGGCAAAGAACTCATGCTCTTCCTCAACACTGAAGTCCTCAGACATTTTTCTTTCGTTGTTTCTTTCTTTGCACAGGTAAACAGCACATTTCTTCTTCTACGCTTGCATTATCGGCAGAGCAGACGCTGAATGCGCACTTTCATCTGGTTTGGTCTGCCGCGGTTTCCGTAGACTCATGAACTCGCTTTTAGGAAATCCTATACACTACTGTTTATGCTCTAAAAACATTCTAAATGACTTCGTTTCGAGTAAATTATGGACGCTACCCACTCAGGACACTTGGAATACATTGGACCAGCAGTATGGAGGAATATTGACACGTTTTTTGTGGACTTTTATGGACCTTTCTGTCTCGGGCGCCATAGACCTCCATTATTTGAATGTCAGCAGACAGCAAGAAGCCTCCCAGATCTCCAGATGCATTTGAGATATCAAAAAAGTACTCCAGAGTGTTGTTCAGCATGGGGGTGAGTAGAAAATGAAGGCTAATCATGTTTTGGGTGTACTATTCCTTTAAGCCTTGCTTTAGGCACTGTCAGGAGCAGCTGATCAGCTGACCTGAGAGATCGGCTGGGAGTGTGGGGGTGCAGCAGCTCAGAGAGGTAAAGTGGGGCAAGGCCATTCAAGGCTTTAAAAGTAAATAAAAGAATTTTAAAATGAATCCTAAGATGGATGGGCAGGCAGTGGAGCGCAGCTAAAATAGGTGAAATATGCTCGTACTTGTGCGTGTGCCAGTTAAAAGACGTGCAGCAGCATTTTGAACCAGTTGAAGACGAGCAATTGAGGACCCAGTAATCCCCACATAAAGTGCATTACAGGAATCCAGCCGAGTGGTCACAAAGGCGTGGATTACTTCATTCATAATTCATAGTAGATCAGGAAGTTTTGCTTTGGGATGGAAACCTTGGATGTCTAAAATCATTCCTTTATTGGACATTTAGTTAGCTTGTCTGTCTGCTATATTAACCAATAGGATGCGTTGATCTAGATCTGCTATTTTCACAACTTTTGTAAGCCAATTTTTAAAAAGTAGGGCAATCATTCATAAAAAGTTTATTAGACTTAAATCAAAATTTTCTACCCAACAGCAATGCTGAGCTGCACGGCAGCATTCTATACCCATCTTACAGGTGGTGATTTTTACTGGTCCTGGTTTTGTTTGTTTTTTTAAATCAGGATCAATGAAACCAAAATGGAAACGTCCTAGGCAGTAGTGGATATTTATGGAAGTGTAACGTAGGGAAACCAGCTGGTTTCCATTTTAGGCAGGAGGAGAGGAATAGTGAAGGACGTACCTGCACACTGAAATGTTTATGATAAAGTACAAATATACCAAAATGATTGAGTAGGAGCCAGTTTGCTGCTACGCTTAAAGAGCCCTGCGCTCAACAGAAAACATCAGCAGCTGATGTGAATGTTGCACAGAAGAAGCCAGACGTTTATAGTTTCTATTCGCTGGAACATGCGGCTGCCTTAAAAAGCAAACATGGAGTGGATGCACATTTGAAACAGACCTTCCATCGCTTTGCAGGAGGAGTTAAGGTTCCATTTGTTTAAGGAATTGTCCTGGTGTTTATGTGGTGGTGATAGGACAAGCCTTTTTTCTCTGTGTCCTCATTTGCCATAGGGGGGGGGGGGGGGGGGGGGGGGGGGGGACATTGTTGGCTTGTTTCATGTCTGCTGAAGACAAATGTTGTTTTGCCTGCTTGTCATAAGTCCCCTAACCAGCTGACAAGTGAGGATACACAGGCAGATTTACTGTCAGGCGGAGGCTGATGCACCAAACGGGGAGGACAACCCTTTCTGGAATGCATCAGATTTTAGCCCTGAGCTCAATGGGACTTTATTATGACCAAAAAAGAAAAGTGTCTGACTTTAGAAGAACTCTGCTTGTTTCCCTGCCAGTTAGGTTCTGGTCCAAAAAGAAAACTACAACTATAAATATGCATTTAGACACCTGAAGCCAAACGGGACTTAGTCTGATGTCCTGAGGAAAAAAAAATAAAAGAATAAGATGGTGGAAAATGCCTGGCTTTAATCATGAAACACTTTATCCCGCTGTCAAAAGATAAGACCATCATCCTGATCCGTTCCTGCTGGTTCCAGCTTGACTAAAAGTGGTTGGTGGGTAATGGCATGTTTCTAGGAGCCTGGCTTTTTCAACCTCCAGCCGTGCAGCAAAGACAGATATGATAGATAGACAAGATATGTTGCTGGTCTCGGTCGGGACGCTTGGCTGGGAACCCGCAGGGAGGGTCGAGAAATGAATCAGCGACTCTCACCGGAGTCCTTATTAATGGACGCCGTCTATTCATGTATAAAATATCTGTTTCCTGGCAGAGAGGAGGCATTTTTTTGCTCTCTGTAAACCTCGTTTACTGGAAGCTGGAAGGAGGTGTTCTCAGCTGAGGTAAATGTTATGCCTGATGCTGCTGTTCTCTTCACACTTCTACGGAGTTACGCAATCTCTTCTCCTGGTAATGTAACACAGATCAAAAGCAGATTGAGGCAGTTTGGGGATTTCTTTTTTTAAATGTTTGATGTGCAGTTTTTTGAAGGGGTAACAGGTTTACAGCGAAATGCTCCCTGACATTTCTGATGCATCTCTTTAATTTGGGTTTCAGAAGTACATCTCATCCCATTTCAGTATCTGCTCCCTCTATAATCTATTTCTTTGATTAAGGTTTTATGGGAATCTCATTGTCTCAACTCATTGCTTCTTTTTCTGATGTGGCGAACGCCTGCAAAGATAGGAACTAGAGGGCCGATGCTTTCAGCTTATGTGATCACTTTTGGGTCTGTCATTGCAAACAAGGAGCGGTCAACCCCTCGCTTCAGGAAAGCAAAACGAGAAAAAACATTTTTCTACACCAACATCACTGCCTAAAATCACATGGCTGCAGATGTGAAGCCTGGGAAATGACAGAAACTGTCGAGATGAGGCGTGTGTCGAGTAGTAGAGGGGGCGTTTCCCTGAAGCGCGTGTCCAGGTGGGATTCATTTAGGACTTCCAAAACCTCTCTACCATGATACCATGTGACCGCTTCAGGAAGTGGTTTGGACCGTGCGAGAACTTCGGCAGGCATTTAAACAGCATCACTACTCAGTCAAGATGTGGGAGTTTGTAGTTATTGTCAGTTGGATAGTTTGGATAGATTCTAATAGATTGGTTGGAAAAACAACCAATCTAGTTGGTTAAAACTATTTCGGTTAGATTATGTGATTACGATGTAGTGATCAAAATCTGAGGAAGCCACTGGATACAGTTGTAACATTAGTGTTAAGTAGTATTGCGTTCCCCTGAAGATACCACTGCTTGTGGCGTCAGCTATAAGACATTGGCTTCATTTCCGGAGGATGTTGGTTCGAGACCCACATTAGACTTTTGAAAGTCGCAATAATATTTAAGAAGTATTTTTGCTTATGTGACTAATTTTGTATTGGTTTGCCCAATTTAGATTGGGTAAAAACTAGGGGTGTAAATAATAATGGTTTTGTATCGATGAATCGATTCGTCTGCAAGAGAATCGATTCATG
The DNA here is from genome assembly GCA_030533445.1 of Cyprinodon diabolis. NCBI lineage: Eukaryota > Metazoa > Chordata > Actinopteri > Cyprinodontiformes > Cyprinodontidae > Cyprinodon > Cyprinodon diabolis. Next base: position 1,570,957 of record CM060073.1, read on the forward strand.
TTTTTTTTTTTCTCCGGTCTATTTTTATCCATTTGCTCCTGGGTGTAATTCTCCCTCCCGTGCTGCGGTGGCGCTAAACCTATTTTGCCCTCCTACCTCTCTTCCTGGTTATACACTTACAGCAGTGTGTTGCAGTGAGCTTGACACAGACATTTTTAAATTATGCTCAATATTAAAGCGTGGTCTGAGCTACACGCTGTGGGTCTAGATACGGCCGAGGCGGCGAGGAAGTGGGGGCGAGTTTAGTCCGACGACGGAGGGACATGAGGGCCAAAAAATAATAAAATGAACCAATTAATCGAATCGAATCGTGGTGTATACTTGAGTATCGAAAATAATCGAATCGTTGGGTCAGGAAATCGATACTGAATCGAATCGCCATGATGGATGTGATTTACTAGCCTGGGTGCCATTCCGAACGTAGGCCCGCCCACAAGGTTTGAGGTCGGGAAGTTCGGTCTGGCATTGCTCAATAGTAGCGCGAGTTTGCTAGCACAATATCTGGCGGGCCAATCAAATTGTCAGGGCGGGCTTTATACGATGATGGACAGATGATCAACAGTAACGTAATCAACCACGTCACCAAAGTGCGCTTGGGTGACAACAACAATGGCTGCCGCTGGAGAGTTGAGGTGAGTAGATTCTGCTATTAGGTCTGTTCTAGAAGATATCGACAGCAAATTAATTTTAAAAGAGGAACAGAGAAACGCGATCAAGGCTCATCTTCTTATTCTAGGCGTGCAACTGCACGCTTTGATTTTTGTTGACAACAACTATGCGTCGCTTAACATACGTCACGCACTCCGTTGCTCTTATTGGTTGTAGGTCTATCCAATTGAGTGCAGAGGCATTTTTTCCTGGTTTGTTCGAAACACGCCCCATAATCACAGCTCTATGGAGCAGCATCAGACTCATATTCTGAGTAGAATTGAGTAGGACTACGTCAGGCTAGTGATTTACACCCCTAGTAAAAACACTGCCAAATAAGATTGTTTGGTTTAGCCAAAAGATTGGTAGCACTCATCATTTCCATCCCGTTTAAAACCAAATATTGTGAAAAAATTATAATGTGACACTTTCACTGTCTGCTGGAGCTTATTTCATTAAAGTGGCAGAAAATTAGGGTACCTTAAATTATTTTTTTTCTTCTAAGACATTTTTCACACAACAACACTTACAAAAGACTTTATTATATGCACCGATAATGAAAATTTTCAAAAGAACTTTAAATGGAAAAAAAAGAGAAAAAAATTTGCAAAAACTTGCATATTATGTTATTAGCTGTAGTTCTGCTCTCCACCAGTAGGTGGCGACATGTTCACATGAAGCTACATGAACTGTTGGGATCGTTGAAGGAATTTGGCCAAAATGCTCAATGTCTCATGAGGCTTCATCTCACCATGACTAATGTCGACATAAAGTTATAAATATTCACTTTGTTGGATCAGCTTTGGGCTCGGCAGCTCTTTTTGTCACAGCCGCATGTCCCGCCTTAAACCATGAAAGTGGAAAACGATTGGTGGACTGAGAGGGCAGAGGGACAGGATGGATTCTTTTGTGTGTGAACATGAGTACAGCTAGAATTCAGCCAGCAGGCAACTTCACATAGCAACAGAAATATACACACTGTACATCCACAATATTATGGGGAACAATTTCACGTTTGTCAAAGGTATGTCCTATAAGACATGGACTGATGTTAGATGCAGCATGGTAACTCGTTAGATTTCACGTGACTGGCGGAGACCGATTGGCTCAGGTTAGCAACTTACAATTGCTAAAGGATGTAGCTTAAGAGCAGTGACAGGATGAATGCAGTGAATGCAGTTCACACAGAAGATCACATACAAGTCGCATATATTTGAAAATGTGAACGGCAACGCAAAATAAAATTGGAATTGAGCATTAAGGCCTGCAGTGAGAACGTAGCCTCAGAGTTCCACGAGTCCAAAGCCAGGTCAGGCAAACAGAACAGGAACAGGCAGGCTCAGTAGCGGAGAGGCAGAACAGGTCAAGATCAGGAAATTTACAAGCACCAAGTAAGTCTCCTCTGGCTGGAGAGAACAAGAATAATTTGGCCCTGATAACAGGATCCAAGCATCTTAAATAGAGGCAGGAGCAGGTGGATCAGATGAGCAGTGATTAGAAACAGGGCAGAGTTAGACAGGTGAATGGAGTTAGTAATTTAGTTTCCTCTGTACAGGGGGGTTTTCTCCACATCCTTACAGTGGTTATAGGCTGGTTTTAATAATTCTTCCCCTTCCACCCAGAAACTGTGAAAAAAGGAGACAATTATTGGAGCAGAGTTGATAAATTATTGCTGATTGTCCCTTTGTTTGATGCTAAATCTGCTCGGCTCATTTCTAAGACTTTAAGTAGATGCTCCACGTTACTTCCAAATGTTACAGCAGTTTACTGAAAAGAAAAACAATGAGCAGAAGAAGTTTCATTAAATTAATAGATGTATTAGTATTAACACCTCGTTTACCTCTTCTTAGTAATACACAGTGTTGGGCACGTTACTTTGAAAAAGTAATTAGTTATAGTTACTAGTTACTTCTCCCAAAAAGTAACTGAGTTACTAACTGAGTTACTCCACAATAAAAGTAACTAGTTACTAGTAAAAGTAACTATTGCGTTACTTTTGTGTTTCTCGCCCCCGTAACCCTCCCCACCCAGCCCCCACCTTCTCGCCGTGTGTTTCAAAGCCAGCTGAATAGTGCGGACGACAAAGACAAGAACCTGCAGAGAGTTTAGCATTTATTGCAACTCAACGTAAATGACATCAGGGGGGAACGCCATGTGAAGTTTTTTAACAGGGCATTCAGATCTGGTGAAATTAATAACTGGGGATGTCTAATTCTGAAATCCTGTGTGTTTGGGTTGTTATAGATACTGCAACATCTATCTATCCATCTATCTATCTACATCTATACTCTGTGTGTGACATAAAATATGGATCTCCATCCCTGCCACAAAGGCCATCAAATAATGTTTAAAATAAAAAATACAGTAGTTTGAAAAGGCAGAGTATCCATCCATCCATCCATCCATCCATCCATCCATCCATCCATCCATCCATCCAGATTTCTCCCTTTCATTTGATCGTTCACGCTCTCCATAGTTCTCCTGTGGCGCGAGCACAGGGCGACTGTTGCGCGCATTTAGCGATCATGCGCGTTTCCTGTCGGTTGCGCGGTGAATCGTGCCGCCTGCGCTGTGCGGAGATGCAGAGAAAACCATATCTGATGGGGAAACGCAGCTCGACGTAACACCTGTATTTCCATCAGGAAAACGCTGTTTTGCTGCTGGATCCTCCTCACTCTCCATCTCTCTGTGTGTGCTGTACGTTAACACCCGCCAGCAGAAACACCCACCTACCCAACTGACAGACGGAATCTCACTATACATCAGCCATTCTCATCCTCCCCTCTCTCATGACAAGGCGCGCACCTCTGGATGACCTAAAAAATAATCTTTAATATCTCTTAAACAAAAGTAGCACAAACAATATTTTTTTCTGCACAAATCTGCACTAACGTTGCACTAACCATTCAGTCTATTTGCAGAGTTTTTTGACGTGGGTGGGGTGTCAGCTTCACGCAGCTGCGCACGAGTCCTATCATGAAAAAAGGTTCATTGTGCGACCTGAGTAACGCGCAGCAACGGGGTGTCTGCAATGGTAACTGCGTTATAGTTACAGTCAAAGTAATTAGTTAGATTACTCGTTACTAAAACAAGGTAACGGCGTTAGTAACGCCGTTACTTTCAACGCCGTTAGTCCCATCACTGGTAATACATATTAATCAATCAGAAATCAGAATTATGTTTTCCTTTCTGCATCTGGTTTGGATCTTGTCTGTTAATACATTGCAACCTTTCTTAATAAACGGTCTAATAAGTAAATGTTCTCTTTGCATTTATATATTATCTTCCACACAGGTGCTTTTGGTGCATCATGTTTTATTTGTGTGATTGAAATTTTAACTTTTGGAGGAGAAAACAAAAACAGTCGGTTTACCTTCCTGAAAAGAGCTGTACGTTCCTCTGTGATCTGCTAAGAAGATCAGATCCCACCAAGTGCAGAGAAAGTTCAGAGCATCACGGGTTTAGAGGCCATTGACGTTTTATCTCATGTATGGGCCAGCATGTCTCCAGCATGTCTCCCTAATTATGTAATGCGTCCATTTTGATTCCACAGAGCATAAGTCCTGCTTAAAAAGAGCATTTGAAGGGAATAAATCTCTTAATCCCTAACATGTGCACTATTCATACAGTGGAAGGAAGGAGAAGCACTTTTCTACTTGAATTAGTGAGAACAGATACAAGGGCAGACGGAGACGGACAAAAGTTTTCTTCCTTTGTTTTCCGTTCTAGTTCTGTAAGTCAAAGTTTAAAAATGATGAGAAATTCTACAAAAATATTTCCTTTTTAACCACTTAACCTCTTTACTGGAGATAAATGATATTTCCTCATCTGTAGCTTCTTCTGACTGTACATAAAGGTCAGATTTTCCCCCAGCTCTAGTCCTGTGACTTGGCTGAGTCATCATGCTTCATATCCCGGCATGTCATTTAAATCATACCGAGGAGAGGCGGGGAGATGAGTTAGTAGAAATGCCCCCCCCATGCATGACGCTGGTGCTGAACTGGAGAACTTCTTCAGTGACAGACTGCTGCCCCCTAAATGCTCCAGGGAGCGTTATCACAGATCCTTCCTCCCAGCAGCTGGAAGACTCTAGAACCACCACTGTTCCCAACAACCTCATTCATGATGATTTTGCACAGTTTCTATCTTAGTCAGTTAAATAAATGTCCACAACTGTATATTGATTTTTCATTCTTCAGATGACTGCACAACATTTATATTTAAATCAGCAAAACTCACAGGGAGAGAAAAGACAATTAGAAGAAATTCATTGATACAATAACTTTAGTCTTTGGCGCTCAGACCTCGGCAGGAAACATAGCGCTGAATTTTGATAGATATGCATGAACAGGAGCAAAGAACAGAGCTGTTTCCCCCTCAGGCCTGAAACTGGTGGTGGAGTGGAGATAGATGGAGTTGTTCAGTCTGTAGACTGCTGGTTGGAGAGACGGTCTGCTGAGCGTTATGGGGAGATCCAGAGGACTGCGTGAGCTGATACTAGAGCTTCACTTCCTGGAAGATGGAAGTTTAGTTTGGATAACACAGGTTGAGAGAACCTGTCCATGATGAGCAAGCATGAGGCGACAGTGGAGAGGAAAAACTCTCTGTTCGGAACAAACCTCTGGCAGAACCAGGCTCAGCATGGCGGTGTTCTGCCAGACTGGTTGAGATGAGACGCGGAAAGCAGTAAGAGTCCAGGAGGAATGACGCTGTGATGAAGCTTTAGCTACGATGGTGGAGGAGGGGCTGGAGGGGGGAGGAAACGGTGTCATCTGAATGAAGTCACAGCGCTTCCACCGCCTGCATCGCATCCACCGCCTGCGCCCAGGAGCAGACGGCTGTTGATCTGAGGCCTTTTAAGATGAACTTTGGATGCTGATTGGCTTTGGTGGAGGCGTGGTTCAAAGCTGATTGGCTGTGTCCTAGATTTAGCTTAGACAGATTTATTTGTAATTTTGTTTACACAATTGTAAAACAAAATTAAATTTTGTTTAGAACAGCTCTCAGGACAATTTGATTAACGGGTTGAAGGCGAGTTTTCAGTTTATTCAGTCGAACTTGCCCTGGGTCCATTTGTAAAAATATGGTAGAGTACAATAATATTTATATATATATATTTTTTTTTAACTCTTTCACTTGTTCTGTTATTTTTATACACTTTTCAAGGTAGACATTTGTGTAATTACTTTAACTATAATCTTTTGCTGCTTTAACACCACAATCCCATCGTGGGACAATAAAAGGATTTTCTTTAAGTGTTTTTCTCATGATGAAGACTGAATGGACTGAGTTATCCAAAGGCGACCAGGGTTGAAATTAGCTAATCAATCCTTTCTGTTTTCACCACCAAAGTTCCAACTCTCACAACCTCTCCGCTCTGGCTATCTTAAGCCTATTTCCTACTAAAAAAAAGCGTGTTAAGTGTTTTTCAAACATGGGTCAACCCAGTCCTTTCCCTTCGGCATAAAAGGCTGGTCTAACCCCTCGCTAGCAAATGTGTCGTCTCTGTCTCCCCGAAGCTAGTGTCTGGTGACATCATCAGACTGGGTTAGCGTTGATGAAATCAGGAAAGTAAACAATGAAGAGAAACGTAGAAGGAAGCCAGGGTGTAGTCAGCGTGCTTTATAGTTTCTCCCTATTATTTATGCAGTAATTCAAAATGGCCCCTTCCTGTCAAACACCAACCGAATGGCAGAGCACTTCCTTCCAACTCGAAGCAGAACCCCCGCCTACTTCCAGCCAATGGAGTGACCCCCTCTTGTATATTTCTTTACTCTGACTCACCCCTTTTACTGAATTACAGTGTCTGACCAGAGGAAGACGCTTCTCTTTAGATCTTAATGTCAACAAAGAATATTTTAGTACAAAGATTGATGTTTAAAAAGGAATTGTAGGGGACCAGCCAAGGGCCCATCAAGGAAAGTAGGGACATTTTTAATAGTTACTACCGTATATCTGAATCCCTCTCACCAGAGCTGCTCCATGTTTATCGAATGTAAACAGATTTGGTTCTGCTACTTAGATCAGAAGCGACTGGCGCAGTGTGTTGATGTCCGTACGTTGCGTTCAATGGTGTCCGGTAATTTACTGCGTGTTCCGATTTTAACGCGGGCTGCTTGCCGATTCGTTTAGACATGCGACAGTGAGCTGTTCCCACTGCCGCTAAAACCCTTTTGTTCCCGGGATTAAACAGGTTTTTAGGGCAGTGCAAAAGGGGTATTATAGAAATAAACATCCTATTTGTGTTCATCATGTGTCACCATGAAACTGTCAGCTTGAGCAGTAAATATAGGGAAGAGCCGCCATTTGAAAGGAACAACTTTTTTTTCTTATGACCTGATTAAAGGAGATGAAACAATATTTGTCAGAGAAAATATTAAAAGATAGGTTGCGCTTCTAAAATTGTCATGTCGCACGAAGAGTGTGACTTGAGATCCTCGTTTATTTTTGTGTTAGATTCTTATTTTGAAGATAAAAGAAGGCGGTTCTTGTATCACCCTGTTGTGTTAGCCGATGAAGGCCATGGCATGTCTGACGACGCTAAATTTAAAAAAGGTTTGAAAAGGCATCCACTGCTTTAAAACTGTTGCCATGACATTTTGGTTGTCGGGTAGAAAAAATATGTTGGCAGAACATTAGTAAGCCTTGTGAAAAAAGAATAGAAACACAAAGATTAATGGATGCAAACAAAAGGGTCCTTGATGTGACCAAACCTCTCATGGCTTTAGAGATGTGCAAACCTGGGCGACGAGCAGAATACAGTAAACTGACCTAGACTGACTGTTAGCTGCTGACGACGGACAATTTGGCCTTTGCTCAGGTGCTTTTTTATCGGCACTAAATGGAAGGCCTTCTCACAGCTTCAAACGCCGATCCAGTCCTCGTTTGATGAATCCAGACTGACCGGATCTGGAACTTCTGATTCCTATAAAGGATTTTTCTGCATTTGATTTCCATAAAACTTCACCATGAACTGCAATATATGTGCCGGCGAAGCCTGGATGAAAGTATTTAAAATTGGTTATTTCTTTCCTAAAACAAAGTTTGTGAAATATTTAAAAAAAACCAGGGAATGAAATCAAGTTTTAATTTTCCCTGAAACCTTCTAATCCTGAGCCTGATGTATAGTTTAACATATAACAATGAACCCTTTGGCGATGGAAAACCAAACCACTTTTCTGCTCTATATTTAGAGAACGTCAGCTAGGGTACATTTTTTTTGGGTAGAAAGTCCTTAAAGCTGTCCATTAATTTATACTAGGGATGCACGATATTGGTATTTCGGCCGATATCCGATATGCCGATATTTTAAAATTCATGTAGCCGATAACCGATATCGATACCGATGTTAAAGCTGGACAAAAATAATAGTCATTGAAAATAGCAGATTTGTTATCCATTTCTGACACTTTGAAAAATAATATACTCAAATATATTTTCATATGCTGATATCAAATTGATTTTTAAAAACGCGGTATCGATCTATTTTACTTTCAAAATCTCGTGAAATTTCATCGTTCTGTTACAAATTCTTGTGAGATTTTGTTAGTAAAATAGAACGATACCGCGTCAATATATCAACATATAAAAATATGGCAACATTTCGTGAATTTCCGGGGGATTTCGTAGCATAACGATGACCAGTGATGGGACTAACGGCGTTGAAAGTAACGGCGTTACTAACGGCGTTACCTTGTTTTAGTAACGAGTAATCTAACTAATTACTTTGACTGTAACTATAACACAGTTACCATTGCAGACACCCCGTTACTGCGCGTTACTCAGGTCGCACAATGAACCTTTTTTCATGATAGGACTCGTGCGCAGCTGCGTGAAGCTGACACCCCACCCACGTCAAAAAACTCTGCAAATAGACTGAATGGTTAGTGCAACGTTAGTGCAGATTTGTGCAGAAAAAAATATTGTTTGTGCTACTTTTGTTTAAGAGATATTAAAGATTATTTTTTAGGTCATGCAGAGGTGCGCGCCTTGTCATGAGAGAGGGGAGGATGAGAATGGCTGATGTATAGTGAGATTCCGTCTGTCGGTTGGGTAGGTGGGTGTTTCTGCTGGTGTTAACGTACAGCACACACAGAGAGATGGAGAGTCAGGAGGACTCCAGCAGCAAAACAACGTTTTCCACATGGAAATACCGGTGTTACGTCGAGCTGCGTTTCCCCATCAGATACGGTTTCCTCTGCATCTCCGCACAGCGCAGGCGGCAAGAGTCACGGCGCAAGCGACAGGAAATGCGCATGATCGCTAAATGCGCGCAACAGTCGCCCTGTGCTCGCGCCACAGGAGAACTATGGAGAGCGTGAACGATCAAATGAAAGGGAGAAATCTGGATGGATGGATGGATGGATGGATGGATGGATGGATACTCTGCCTTTTCAACCTACTGTATTTTTTATTTTAAACATTATTTGATGGCCTTTGTGTCAGGGATGGAGATCCATACTTTATGTCACACACAGAGTATAGATGTAGATAGATAGATGGATAGATAGATGTTGCAGTATCTATAACAACCCAAACACACAGGATTTCAGAATTAGACATCCACAGTTATTAATTTCACCAGATCTGAACGCCCTGTTAAAAACTTCACATGGCGTTCCCCCTGATGTCATTTACGTTGAGTTGCAATAAATGCTAAACTCACTGCAGGTTCTTGTCTTTGTCGTCCGCACTATTCAGCTGGCTTTAGAAACACACAGCGAGAAAGTGGGGGCTGGGTGGGGAGGGTTACGGGGGCCAGAAACGGAAAAGTAACGCAATAGTTACTTTTACTAGTAACTAGTTACTTTTATTGTGGAGTAACTCAGTTAGTAACTCAGTTACTTTTTGGGAGAACTAACTAGTAACTATAACTAATTACTTTTTCAAAGTAACGTGCCCAACACTGACGATGACATATAGCAATATTTCATTAGTAAAAGAGATTGATATGGTGTTTTTAAATGGCAATATATCAGCATATGAAGATATTGTGATATTTTAATGTATCAATATTTTTTCCTCGTCTTTAGAAGTTTTTAAGTCTGTAAAAAAGAAGTTTTTGAGGAAGAAGAAGAAATAGTTTTTTTTTTTTTTTAGACTTTAGAAACTTAGAAGCTGATCAAATATCGGGTTAAATATCGGTGGGGTGGCCGATGTCCGATATTCAGTTTTAAGGCCGATACCGATAGGGGGCCGATTATATCGTGCATCCCTAATTTATACTGATGATTATTTCTTTCAATTAATGGATTAATAATCAGATACCCAAAGCTTCCTTAAAGAAGACATTTTATGAAATTAAAACTTTTCCACTTGAGTATAGAGCAGATTGACAGATGGAAAAGCTTTTTTTTTAAATCATAAACTGCAAAAACGATCTGAAATTAAGTTAAATTTTCTTATATCAAGTGTATTTACCCTTAATTTGAGCAGGTAAATAAGATATTTTAGAGTATTTTTACACTTAAAATAAGATAATTAGATAATATGCACTTGAAATAAGACAATGCAATTGATTTTTCTTATTTCAAATGTATATTGTCTGTTTATTTTAAGAAAAAATGACTTATTTAGATTTACATTTTTTGCAGTGTAAATACAAAATTTTTAAATATTTACAAACTAAATCTATTCCTATTGTACCGTTCACAATGACATAAATAATTAGAATAATACGGCAGATCAGACTAAAACATGTCATGTAAAGCCAGAACATCGAGAGGTATAGAAAGTATTAATGTTTATTCCTCCAGTAGAAGTATAAATCCTGCTGTTTAAAAGTAAAAGTAATGCAGGAAAAATATTAAGGATGGAAGCATTACTGCTCTACCAAATTCAAAGAAAGTTTTTCTACCATTCTGGATGATAACTTCATCTTAAATATATCATTATAAATAATGGTAACAGTGTCAAATTTAACTTTGCATCATCTTCAAAAGCTATTTCTTTTGGAATGCAGTGAACAACAGGTTGGGGCAGCACCGAGTCCAACCACAAAAAATTTGTTGTCTGGATGAAACTAATTATTTACATGTTTTTTTTTTTTTTAAATACCAAAAGGCCAGAATGAAAATTAGCTTAAATGAAACAAAACTAAGGAGTCTAGTTTTAAAATGTAATGAATAGAAGTAAATGGTTACTTACTTCATAAAAGTACTCTATAAGGAACAAAGTATTTGTGTTACTTGACACCTCTAGACACATACCACTGGCGTGAAGTATAAATAAGGTTATTCACATTAACTGACCTTAAACCTTCCCTCTCTAGATTATAATTTTATCCAATTCCTGCTAATATTCTGACTGGAATGTTTACATGACACATTTTTAAACAAGACCAGATGTAATTCCAATTATTGATGTCCATGTAAACCTAATTAATAACAGGTGGTCATATTCGTATTATTGTCTTGTCTTGGAATTGAGGACAACTAGCCATGGTTAAACCAAAACCAGGGGCGGATTTAGGAAATGTGGGGCCCTAGGCAAAGACAGGAAGGGGCCCCTTTGAATGGAGAAGACAACCCATCAAACAGCCCCATTCTCCAGATAGAGAAATGTTAATAGAATAGACATCCATTATCTGTTCTAGGTTGTGTCCCTCTCTTCTTGTCCCTTTTCTTCTTGTTTTCCTCTCTATGTTTTGTACTCAGCTGACTTTTCATGCTGTCTCTAAAGGAATGAAAGATTTTTTCCAAGCACTAAGCTCACTTAGCTGATTGCTCCTTCCTGTGTTTCCAAAAAGGCCAAAGTAAATAACCCAGTCCTTCTTTTCACTGTAGACAAGCCATGATCTGCTTATCTGTTCTCCATTTTTCATTTGGATGAAATAATAGCTGCATGAATCATGACAGCAGACAAGATAGAGGAGAGCAGGAGGCGGGGTTACCAATCTACTCGCTCTGGAGAGCAGAGTTCGCTGCTTTTAGATGTTGTCTCCAAAGTCTCCAGTAGCAGAAAAAAGTCTCTAGATTTGGCGCTAGGAGCTTTTTAGAAATCAAAGTGCTAGAGGGGTCTGAAAAGTGGCTAAATATAGCGACTAAAGCGCTAAGTTGGCAACACTGCTCTTTGCATGGTTTGTTTTCAAATGGTTTGCTGCTGTCTGTTTGGACCTTTCTGAACATGTGCAGCAAATGGACTGATCCAATATGGTGGACACTGAAGGGGGGGGCTGAGACACACTAAATATTATCAGCGTTCTGATGGCATTTTAGAGAATGGATTTTGATCAAAAACATAATTAATGTGCAGAAATAAGGAATAGTTGTATTAACCATACATGGAAACAGAGTTTTATGGGGCCCCCAGGAATGTGGGGCCCTAGGCAACTGCCTATTATTGCCTAATGGTATTTCCCCCCCCTGACCAAAACCCTACCCTACCATAGCCATGATACCGTGAGGATATTACCACCATCTGATACATTAGTATAGGTCTCTATCTATTTAACAAGGTAGTCTTTAACTGCTAGATTGTACTTGGACAAAATGTTTTCCCCACTTTTGAATATAAAGCAATATTTTCTCATTGTGTCTCCACAACAGCTATCAAGGCCAAGATAAAGGAGGTGAAACGAGAAAACACAGACCGCAAGGTGATCCTGCAAAAGAGGAAGAAGGTGGTCAAAGCAGGAAACCTAAAGAAAAAGGACACAAAGAAGCTGGTGCTGTACTTGAAGAACGGTGCAGACTGCCCCTGCCAACAGCTAGACAACCTGACAAACCAGTACCTGATCATGGGCCGGAAGGTGGACAAGCAGTACCTCCTCACAGGCATCCACAAGTGGGACAAGTCCAACAAGGAGTTCAAAAAGGCCATGAAAACACTCAAAACCCACAAATGTCCCGAATTCACTAACGTCTTCAAATAGTACACATACACTCCCAAATCTGCAGGTGTTTTATTCCACATATGAACTGGCAAAGCAATGCCAAACTTTGCTTCTATCGTCCTGTTTATCTACCTAAATCTTTGTATATTTACACATATGTCCGCTGTTAAGTTTACGATGAATGCAGTGGGGAATGACGACGAAAAGTTTGAGTTTCTTCTTGTTTTTGCCTTTCAGTTCAAGGAAAAGACTGTTGGTCTGCCGGGTCAGAGGACGGGTTGGTTAGTCTGACCAAACACTCATGGTTCTAAAAGTTAGCAGAGGTCGATGCTGGTGACACGTTTGGGATGGTAAATGTCAAGCTATAAAACATGCATTATGTGCAAATTGCCACTATACAAAATAACATAAATGATGTCAAGTTCAACTTTTTCTGTGCCTGAAAATAGTATATTTTATAAATAGTGTTATTGTTACAATTTATCAGCAGTTTGTCTCTTCTCTGATATGCTAATGGTGGCTAACAATATTTCCAGGAGGAAACCAATCCTTAAAAGTCTCCAGAAACGACTGTTTTCAGTTTGCATTTAAAACAAGTGTGAGCTTTGACACACAGAGTATAAAATAGTGCTGGTAAATAGTTGTTAAAGTAAGACCTACAGTAAATGTTTTTTTTTTGTTTTTTATGTACATTGCAAAGTTTTTGATAGTGATGATTTATGTGTTTTGTTTAAAATGCTTCATTTGGCACCGTGGATCTAAACATTTTCTACTTGTCTGTTCTGCTTTGGCAATTTTGGTCCTTTTTTAGCACTATTTCCGTTTGTTAGATTGTGATGTCAGCATTTCATTGCTGCCTATTACATGTACATATAAGTTTTACATAAAATATGATCAATAAAATGGTGTAACAAAGAATGAACTGACTGCATAGTTTTGACTGACCAAAATATCTGAACTTAAAGCTTTTTCTGTTTGCGAAATTCTAATAGCTTTGGTCAGAGATCGGTGTTTCTTTATTTTAACTGAAAAATGTACAGGAACATGAACTATAAATGTTAAGTAGAAATCCATCCAAACAACCATTCTGTTATTTACAAAATGACCAAATGAAAAGATCTCAGATATTAAAAAACTTGATACAAAGGAGGAGTTTTCTCTAATTTTGTCCACTTTGGGGACTATAGGAACCACAGTGTTTCTGGCTTTAAAGATGCTTTAAATAACTCCTGTAGCTGTTTGTGTGTTGATTCCGTCTCCATATTATATCCGGATGTGAATCTAACAGTGTCTGAGGAGTTTTCTGGACGCCGGTTCAGTGGAGTCGGGTCGCGGGGTAGCAGCTCCAGTGGGGAGGCCCAGACATCCCTCTCCCCAGCCACTTGGTCCAGCTCCTCTGGGGGAATCCCAAGGCGCTCCTAGGCCATCCGAGAAACATCGTCCCTCCAGCATGTCCCGGGCCTCCTCCAGTGAGAGCTGTAGATCACTTGATCTGCGAATAGCAGAGAAATGATCCTAAGGCCACCAAAATGGATCCCCTCAACAGCTTGGCTGCACCTAGAAATTATGTCCATGAAAGTTATGAATATATTGGTGACAAAGAGCAACAGTGGTGGAGTCCAACTCTGGAAACAAGTCAGACTTAATGCAAGCAATTTTTTTTAAAGCAGGATTATTATACAAGGTTATTGCAGAGGGTATTTACATGGGTATTTATATAGATGATTATATATATATGTATATATATACAGTACAGACCAAAAGTTTGGACACACCTTCTCATTCAAAGAGTTTTCTTTATTTTCATGACTATCAAAAATTGAAGATTCATTCCGAAAAATTAGTCCCCCAGTGTCCCCAAGTGCAGTTGCAAAAACCATCAAGCACCACAAAGAAACTCACATGAGAAAAGGAAGACTTAAGTGTCACCTCTGCTGCGGAGGATAAGTTCATCCGAGTCACCAGCCTTAGAAATGGCAGGTCTCTAGAACAACTGTTAAGAGGAGACTGTGTGAATCAGGCCTTCGTGGTAGAATAGCTGCTAGGAAAAAAACTGCTGAGGACAGGCACCAAGCAGAGAGACTAGCTTGGGCTAAACAACACCAGGAACGACATTAGACCAGTAGAAATCTGTGCTTTGGTCTGATGAGTCCAAATCGGAGATCTTTGGTTCCAACCATCGTGTCTTTGTGCGACACAGAAAAGGTGAACACATGGACTCTACATGCCTGATGCCCACCGTGAAGCATGGAAGAGGAGGTGTGATGGTGTGGGGGTGCTTTGCTGGTGACACTGTTGCGGATTTATTCCAAATTGAATGCATAATGAACGGCTACCACAGCATCTTGCAGCGACATGCTATTCCATCCGGTTTGCGTTTAGTTGGACCGTCATTTATTTTTCAGCATGACAATGACCCCAAACACACCTCCAGACTGTGGAAGGGATATTCGACCAAGGAGAGTGAAAGGGTGCTGCACAAGATGACCTGGCCTCCACAATCACCGGACCTGAACCCAGTCCAGATGGTTCGTGGTGAGCTGGACCGCAGAGTGAAGGAAAAGGGGCCAACAAGTGCTCAGCATCTCTGGGAACTCCTTAAAGACTGTTGGAAAACCATTTCAGGTGACGGCCTCTGGAAGCTCAACAAGAGAATGCAAAGAGTGTTAAGCAGTAATTAAAGCAAAAGGTGGCTACTTTGAATACCCTAGAACAGAGGTCTTCAACAGGGGGTCTGCGACCCCTAGGGGGTCCACGGAGGTACTGCATGGGGGTCGTGAAACTTTTGGTTGATTAGTCTTTTTTATATTCCCCCCTGATATTTTTTCCACTAATTGAAATGTCTTTAAATCCACATTAACATGAATTCAACAGACTGTAGTAAACAGATAAATGGAGGCAGAAGATGTCTTTCAGTCATCAATGCTCACATTCAGAAACACACAGGAGCTCTTTCAAGCTGGGCACCGTTTCATTCACAACACCTGTCCCATCAACCAGGAATCAGAAATACTTTAATAATCCCAGGGAGAAATTACTCCATCTTTAATAGAGTGACTATAGGACTACTTTGATATAACACAATTTCATACAATATATATAATTAGGGGGTCCTCGCTCCATCTCGCCATCAGTTTGGGGGTCCTTGGCCTGGAAAACGATGAAGACCCCTGCCCTAGAATATAAGACATATTTTCAGTTGTTACACAGTTTTTTGTTAAGCATATAATTCCACATGTGTTAATTCATAGTTTTGACTTGAATCTTTAATTTTCATAGTCATGAAAATAAAAATAAAAACTCTTTGAATGTGAAGGTGTGTCCAGACTTTTGGTCTGTACTGAACCTGTCACTGTTCCTGAGACAACAGTGTTAAAGAGTTTCTAGATTTGATGCTGCGATCTAATATAAACCCTCATCATCAGTTGACAAGAAAGGTAAAGCAGACATAGCAGAAGGTATTTTGTACCATGACAGCCTCCGTATTGTTGGAACAGGAGAAGCAGTAAGGGGAGTGGTTCATGTCGCGGCAGTCTGACCATTAGAAAAAAAGCACACTGCAGCTTTAACACACATTCATGTTAAATGTTCAGTAGCTTACTTCCTCTAGAGCGGGGGTCCCCAAACCTTTTCCTGTGAGGGCCATATAACTTTTCCCTTCTCTGATGGGGGGGCCGGGGTCAGTTTGTAACATAAAAATTGTGACGATTGCAAGAGTGCCTAAATTTATGACAGGATTTATGTCTTTATGAAGGGATTCACAGGATATTCTTTGAATACCGCCACCGCCTCTTCACAGATGAGACAGACAGCCTTTTCTTTCCATTGAACAAAAAAAAATTCAGGTGAAATGTCCTGCATTCTGAATCAATTTCTCTCTTACCTAATCTTTTCGCCATTATTCAGTTCTCTCTTTACGGAAGAGGATTAATACCATTCAAAATAAAAAAAGACTAATCAATTCTGACTTTTTTTCCCTCAGAATTCTGACTTTTGTCTCAGAATTCTGAGAATAAAGTCAGAATTCTGAGGAAAAAGTTAGAATTGAATAGACTATTATTTTTATTTTTTTGAATGGCCCTAATCCTCTTCCGTATCTCTTTGAGAGGGGCGGGTTTTAGATTTTTTTCTGGGGGTTGCCAGATAGGGGCACAGACCCCAAAAGGGTGGAACATTGTCACGTTATATGTGTGTATGAAATAGTTACAAATAGTTAATAATGAAAAAACATTAATTAAGGAACATTTTATTGCAAATGTCCACCTTTACTATCAAATACAAAAAAAAAAAAAAATACACTTACATAAAATTTACTCTCTGGTATTGTTCAGGGGGCCGGACCAAATGTGGAGGCAGGCCGGATCCGGCCCACGGGCCGTAGTTTGGGGACCACTGCTCTAGAGAGCTGACATTATACATCATTTTTATACTATATTTATAATTAAAAAACAAATTTATTTATTTTTTTAAACTGATATTTTGATAATTCAACAGCACTAAAGCAACACCCTTTATAGATTCACGTTTAAAACTAATGAACATGAAAAAATCCTAAGAACTGATAAAATTTTCTAAAAATTTACTTTTCTCCAATTCCCCACCACAAAATAATTCTGCTCTAAACTCACTATTTTTATTTTTTCTACTCATACTTGTGATATTTCCTACCTTTTCATGTGATAAATATATGATTTTATTTCATTATTACTTTTAGGTTTTTACTTATGATGGTCAAACCACTGATCTCTAATCCCAGGAGAACTTATTTTATTAGCAATGGGCCTGTTGGGATCCTGAGGCTTGCCCACCAGAGGGCGCCGAGGATCCCTTCCTAGGTTTTTTTTTTTACTGTTGGGACCTGGGGTTCTGTCTACCTTTCTCCACCAGGGGGCGAATTGGATTCCTGAGGCCGGAGCTGACTTCACCAGCTGTTCCTCATCTGCTCATCAGGAGACCAGTATTTAAGCAGGCTGAGAACCTCACTCCAGGGCCAGAGTGTTAGTCAGTCACGGTACAGCAAACCCTGAGCCAACCTGCCTGTCTAGTTTCCAGACTACAAAACCTGAACCTGATCCTTATCCTTTTGTTTTCTCTGCTTCCCAGGTTGAACCTGCCAGAAACCAGAAATCTCCTGAAGAGTTTCTCTGTTGGAAATCGGTCTGTCTGATCTCAGTAGAACCCTGGAGAACCAAACCTGTCTAGGATCCACCAGCCTGCCCCCAGAAGAATCTGGAAGGGGAAACTCAAACCCGGAATCTGCAAGCCCTAAACCAAGCTCAGCCTCCTCCAAGTCTTCAGCCTGCCGACAGCCTCTGGATCCTCCTGGTTCCCCCTTCTGCCGCTCAGCTCAAACCTCTGAACAGTGAATCCAGTCGTGACCAGCCCTTGGACCTGATTACCCACCTAACCTGCTTTTGTATACATTTTTCATTAAACCTTTGAACTTTTTCCCTGCCTCCAGTTGTGTTCTGCATATGGGTTTGAATCTGAAACCCATCATGACAGGGCCAGTGTGTAGTCACTGAATTAGGGCTGCAATTAGCAATTATTAGCAATTAATTAGCAATTAATTTGCAGACAGCAAAAGATTCCTTAAAGTAGATGTTTTTTTAGCGAATTGAACCAGGTGACAATAAACTTTTCTACTTGAGGAGTTCTGGATAGAACATTTTGAGAGATGAAATTCTTTTTATTTTTTTTCTTACATACAAAATGCTTATATGTTTGTTTTTTTTGCTGCTCTAAATGGGTCGCTCTATCAGCTGGAGGAATCTTTTAGAGTCTCTATACTCCAGTTAATAATTAATTGATTACTAAATTTGTTTACTGTTGATTATTAGAAAAATCAGTTAATCAGATTAATAGTTTTAGGCCTAATTGAATTAGTAAAAAAACAAAAATAAACCTTTAAAGTAACCCTACATATGTGCAAAGGATTCACCAAGTATAACCTTGGTTATATTTATTTCTGAAAATATAATTAATGTCCAGCCAAAATGTGATCTTTTAATGTGGGGCACGTTTTTGTCAAAGAATTTGTTTGTTTTTGAACTTTAACATTTTTTACTTTTATTTCTGAATTATTGCTTGAAAATGGTCCCATTATAACAGACATGTTAGTGGAGTTCCTTTTCTGATAAACAAGAGCTGATCCTCTTTGGCAGCTTTGAGAAACACAAAACCTGTTGAATTCTACATTTGATTTTGTTGTTTCAGTCAATCCACTTTAATTAGATGTGAAGAAAAAACCAGAAGAGCCTGAAAGAATAAAGCAGACAGAAGAAGAGACAGATGCTGTCCTTATTAACATTTTTCAAAGCGCGGGTCATGTGTGAGTAGCAGTTATCTTCAGGTTATGCCTGAATGCATTTGGCATCTTTAAACTCCCCATCTTCTCAACCGTGCAATCTTTTATCTCTGTCTTAGCCCACATTTGGATCTTGCACGTGATGTGTGACCCTGTTGGAACACGGCGGAGAAGGAGCTGTGCAGAAAGCTCCTATGACAGACGTGTCAAACAGAACTGTTTCAAACTAACAATTTCACGCTGTTTTGAAAGAAAAAAAGCCATAAGGTTGCCAGATCTGACAGGATCTTGCCTCCATTTCTTGGAAAATATCTTAGAGTTTGAGTGTTTGGATTTTGCCTTGGTATTTTGGCTGCTAATGCTAATCCAAAGATGAATGTCATTAACGGTTTATGACAATAAGATTCTGTGCTGTCTGATCGAGCAGAGCCGTTTCCATGGATTTCATGCTGATGGACAGACTCACCAGGTGTGTCTTTTTGAAGCCATTCCACTGAACTCGTTTAATGCGTCTAACCAACCAAACGTCTCAATGCAGGCTGTCTTCACTAAAACATACATTTTATAAAGTCAAAGAAGGACATTTCAACGTGAATGCTTTTATGAAATGGAACCTATCATGTCGGTGCATCTATAAAGAGAGAAAACATGAACCTGGCCCGTCTATTAAAAGGCTTGTTAAAATCCAGGAAGTCAGTCAAACAGACCCACATCTTGCCCATCTGGTTCCAGTAATGGTTTGGCCATTGGAAAATATGTCTCAGATGTGGATTTTACATTTTAATCATTACTAAATGTCTTTTAAAAGAGCCCAAGAAAATCATGGCAGAGCTCCAGATCTGTACAATTAAGAGGTGATCTAAAGGGAAGCGTCCTGATGCACTCATGCTGTTACTTTATTGTTTCCATGTCACTTATTAAGAAAGGATAACGTTTGGTTTGAGTCATTCAATTCTTTTTTTTTTTTAAAGCACCTTCACTGCAAAAACGATCAAGAAATCAGTAAAAATTTCTTAAATTAAGTGTATTTATCCTTATTCTAAGTATGTAAATAAGATACTTTGACAATGGAATGAGTATCTTTACTCTTAAAATAAAATAATTAGAGAATATGCACTTGAAATAAGACAATGCAATTGTGTTTTCTTATTTTAGGTGTAAATTGTCTTATTCCATTGGCAAAATGTCTCTTTTACCTCCTCAATTCAAGAACAAATGCTCTTATTTTAAGAAAAAATTACTGATCTAGATGAGACAACCTTGATTCTGACTAATTGATCGACTGCAAACCTTAAGCTGCTGTTTTTTCAGCCTAGCATCAGAGCTAATCTGTTATTAGGGAGATGACCTGTTTCAGTTCCTGCTATTGACTTGGAGACGAAAACTAGTCGGTCATAAATGTGCACTATTGATGTCCCTTTATTAGGAATGGCGGCCTAGTGGTTAGGAGATAGAGCTTGGAATCCTGAAGTTCTGAGTTTGTGCCCCACTCCAACAGACTCTTAACCCCCAGTTGCTCCCCAGGCGCCGCATGATGGCAGCCCACTGCTCCCAAAGGGGAGGGGTTAATGCAGAGGAAAATTCCTCCAATGCAAAATCAATTGTTAATATTATTTATATCAAAAAGGGAGGAAATATACATAAAGTACATAAACAGAAACAGAAGAATGAAATATAAGCAAAGCATCAAGAGAGCAGGAAAAAAAAAGAATAAAATGTGGGAATTGACAAAGTTTACAGAGAAAATTCTAAATGAGTAGAAATGACAGAAAATTATGAGTTGTAGTAACAATAATATCAACAATAGGGATCATCTTAATAGGAATAATGATAGTAAAACTAAAAATAGTGGTGATATTGATGGTGGTATAATAATAAATTAAGGTTTAATAATAAATGAAAAATGGCCAAAAATCGCACTTTGACCCAAAATGGCCGACTTCCTGCGGGTTTTAGGGCATACCTCCAAGAGACTTTTTTTCATGAATTCAGGGGATCTACCTGTGTGCCAAATTTCAAATCTCTGTGACTTACAGTTTCCCCCAACTCACGTGAGGGGGCGCTGTGGCGTAATTTGGGGGCGGCCATTTTGGATTCCATTATAGACCGGCTATTTCACGCGGGGGACAATTTACTGCCACGTTTTTGTGAGTTAAGTCCCCGTAAAATGCGTTCAAAGTGCTACAAGCATAATAATAATAAGAAACTTTCTAAATATAATAGGCCTTCGCAGTGATGTTGCTGCGAAGGCCTAATAAAGGTTTCAGTTTTGACAAGAACTCAGAATGCATGAAAATTCAACCAGTAAAATATTTACCAATATAAACATGTTAGACATCGTTGGGAAGCTTAGATTCTCCACAATTCAACCACCAAGTTCATTTTATGGACACAGTGAGCACCAAAGCACAATTAAAACAGATTTAGCAGCATGTCAAAATGTAAACATGACAAAGCAGCCATAACTACATCCCTTTGAAGGCGTCCAGAAGCCATTTTATAAATCCCACCTTCAATTGTTTATTCTCTATTCATCCATTAGGGTCCACAGATTAAAAGTAATCCAGCATTTTCATAAAAAAAAATATTTCATATATAGCGGTCTGATTTTCTTTTAAGGTTGGACACTGATTTTCTTTCATTACAAAGCCTAAGGCTGAAAAAAAATCAAATACAGCTCAGTAAAGGCACTGGCGCTTAATTTAGCTTAAAAAGCAGCAGTTTTACTATCTTTGATTGATTTTTATGTTATTATAGGTGTAAAAATTCTACATTTTGTTATATACAATGATTCTCAAAAAAAAAAGGAAAATACTTGCTTCAAAATGTTTTGCGGCCATCTAAGTACTTCAGTGTTATTCTATGGGTCAAATAGTAAAGCAAAGCATGGTAAACAAATTTGGCACATTTGGAGATTTTTGGAGACGCTGGCGACACCACAAATAAAAATAAATATTAAAAGCCCCACAGCTTTGGAGCTTGGTCTGTGTTCCACTCACTCAATATCAATTTATATATTCAGAAACTAGAGGGTGTTAGCTTTCAAATAATGTATTGCACATGTAATTTAGGTTTACAGTTCCTAAGATATTTGCTTTCCCATTTGGGTATGCATAATAGGCGAGAATTTACCATAGTGCTGTGGATGTTAAGTTAAAGTATAGAATGTTTGCACATAATCTAAAACTGATATTAACTGGTGCACATTTAATTAATGCAGGTAAGGGTCTCTATAGTTATGTAGTTGCTATAGGCTTAGACTGCTGGAGGACATAGGGACCCCTTTTGATTCATTCTATCTCTATTCTCCCACTCTGCAGAATCTGTAAGTTCTTAGTTTAGCTTTATTAGATTAGATGAGCTTTATTGATCTCACAGCGGAGAAATTCACTGGTCACATGTTGGCATAGTAATTAAAGAAGGTGCGAACAATGAGGAAAAGGTGCATTAAGAATAAACAAGCAAGCACTGTATATACAGTATATCAAGATAAGAATGAGAATTAAGGTGCAAGTGTACAGGTATCACACACAATAAAAAAAATAAAAAAAAGAAATTAAAAATAAAGAATACAAGGGAGTAACACAGAGTTTTGAGGTGACATATGTACAATCAGGATGGCTTATATACAGTTGGATTGACTTTTACATGAAAGTGTAGTGGGTTAGGAACAACGGTGAGGTAGTGGTGACTATTATATTCACAGTTCAATCTCTAACGTTCTGCTCTCTCTGCTTTTTCTCATAGTAGCTTCATCTGGTCTGTTCCTGTTTGGCTGTGACTCCATCCTGGAGAGAAATATCAGCTGTGCTGCTGCCATCAACACCTTTGTTTCTAGATGTTGGAGCTTGGCCTGTTTTCCAGTGTAGTCCTGTTTCTCTGACTGTGACTAACTGGATGTGCTCTCTTCATCCTCTGACATGGGAGCTGGCTCGGAGCTCGTCTGCCTGGCTGTGTGTTTCCTGGACGGGGCCGCCTGTGGAGCTGGTTGACAGCTGCCTTTTGTATCTATGCTTCTTTTTCTATGTCTGCTTCTGTCTCCTTGAACCCCAGTGGGCCTCAGCAGATGGCCGCTCACACTGAGCCTGGTTCTGCTGGAGGTTTCTTCCTGTTCAAAGGGAGTTTTTCCTCTCCACTGTCGCTACAAGCATGCTTAGTGTGAGGGATTGCTGAAGAGTCAATGAGTCGATGATCTGGTGAACTGTAAAGTGACCTGAGATGACATGTGCTGTGAATTGGCGCTACAGAAATTTGTTGAATTAATTTTGCCACATTTTGCTTGTATAGTTTACTTTTAACTAATACTTTTCTTTTGAGTTGTTAGTTCCTGGGAAGTTGCCATGTGGGCTAAGCTGGGCCAGGAAGCAGGAGTCCCAGCTGCAAAGAATCTCCTCAGCACTGAGACTCAATTGGACTCTTCCACTTATTTTAGTAGAGGTGTGAGAAGTTTTTTTTTTCCATTTTTTTTTTGTTTTTATTAAAGTTGGAGAGTTTAATTACTTAAATTATTTTCTCTCATAAGATGCTGATTTTGTGTCGTATAGATTAGTTTGGTGTTTTTGTTGTAGTTTTTCAGGTAAATGTTTGTAATTTTCCCTCTTGATCAGCCAGTTTACATGTTCCACCTTGTGTTTTAGTTTCTTAAGTCAATTGATACTTCAGTTGGTTCTGTTAAGTTTTGTTTTGCTGACCTCCTTTTCTTTTTTTGGCCCAGATTGTTGTTTAGAGTTCAGATTCTTTGGCGTAAATAAATCTTTTTTAGGCTCGGTCTCTCACAAAGTCAATGACGGCTTCTTAACGGGCGTTACAGAAATCAAGTCAAGGTTTCTTATTGCTGACTAGTCAGATTGTTTCTTTTTGTCTTTTATTCCCCCTTCTGTTGTAAAACCATCTTTTGTGTTAAATGTAGAGCTATGCACTGTTTTACGGTGCTCTGTCAAAATCCAGCAGCCAGTAATGGTGATTTTATAATTGGAGGCTCATTCAGCCCGAAGGTGTTCAATCACAGATTGGGAACAAATACACAAATCATAATTGAAAGGATCTCCTGAAGCTACGACCTGTAAATTTTCACCTTCTTCAAATGAGACTGGACTGACTTTTCACTTTTAAAAGCTTCCGCTGTGTGTCAGTGCATAATTTGAATGTCTTTGAGATCCAGAAGTATGTTTTTCTCTTTGCGGTTGACACTTTGCCACAGAGTTCTTAGTTATAGTCTCTGAGTCATCTACAAAACCGAGGAGGTGGGATGAGTCGGCACAGGCATTCCAGACCGGGCTCTTCTGGAATCCTGAGACCGTAGTAAAAAATGCCAAATTATTCCCATCGATCTTTTCTTTACTGAACCGTTTGATGTTGGTGGTGGGACTGGAGGCATGCAATTATGACATGAACAGTCGTCAAAATCCAGACAGCAGTGAAAACAAAACAGAGAGCAATTGTTTTCTTGTTCACTGAAGTCCAAACGCAGGCAGGAGGAGGTGTGTGTGTTTAGTGCGGGCCACATGTGGGCAGCAGCCACATGTTCCTGAATAATAGCCATTAGTTTTAACAGGGTGATGTCATTGTAAGTACGTTTGTTGTTCCAGTAACCATATTTCCGGGTTTCTGGATCTGATTCTGCAAAATAATTCCTGCAAATGCTTGTTTTCTACTCCTCACAAAGGGAGGTTAGCAGTTACTAAGCAGTGATTGGAGAGTATGCAACCTTTCCTCCATCAAAGAAAACCTAAATTCAAATCAGGAATTTGTAGCATTTAGGTGGATAACTCGGTACAGATGTGACAGCTATTTGACTCCTTCCAGCTCTTTTTTACAGCTTTCAAGCAGCCAATAAGCCTCATCCTCCTCAAAAACTCTTCTTGTCCTGTTTGTCTCTGGATCGTGGTGAGGATTTAGGAGCCTTGTTACATACAGTCTGTGCTGCTAGTGTCGACATAGCTGTAAAGTTTTGGGGCACCATCAAGCATGTGTGACCAGCCAAACAATGATGTAAACTGTGGTGTGAAAAATGAGAATTTATTATTGTCACAAAGGGTAATCTAAAGCTGTGTTGCAACAGAAACAGCTGGAACAGCTTTGGAGCCATAAAATATTTGGAACGACTGATTTTTGAAGACAGTCATCTGTTATTGCTGCTGCTTGCAAAACTTTTCACACCCCTCGAAAGTTTCCTGATTTTATGTATTATACTTCCAAGCTCAGGGGTGATTTCTCATTAAATACTGGAATTGTAAATGTTGCTAGATACTTGGTCTAATGTGCAGTGTTAGACTTCATAAATGTGATTATTAAACCGCATAAAATGTTGCACATTAATCAACTGTTGAACCCACGTTTGGACTTAATCTCTCCTCCTTGGGCAGCAGGACGCTGCCTGTCATTCTCTGGGAGAAATCCCCATTGAGGCAACCAGCCAGAAAGCAGAACCCTGACTGGTAAACATGCAAGAATCTGTCACTACTAGTGGGGCTAAACCTCTTAGGGGGTCTATGGAGCAGGGGTGGCCAGGGACAGGCTGCTGGATAGTGATTGGCTGCAGTCGCTAAGAGATTTGAGTGACAGCGGCCAGACAGCTGGGAGGTGTTCCTAACGAGTCCAGAGGGAAAAGTGATCATTCACTTAGAAAAATTAGTCATTTTGTGCTTAACATGCAAATTGGAAAGGACGAACAGTTCCACAGGATTAAACAGGATTAAATACTTTAGTGTACTTTTTGATCACGACCTGTCATTTAAATCCCATATAAAACAGAATTCTACATTTTCTTTCTTTGCAAAAATGAGAAATCTGTCCAGGGGTGATGCTGAGAAACTAGTCCATGCATTTGTTACTTCAAGGCTGGACTAGTGGAATTCTTTACTATCAGGAAGTCCACAAGCTGTAGTTAAAAGCGTTCAGCTGTCATGATCTGGCCTGTTTGCTCTCCCTTAATTAGTCATTCCTTTCACCTGTCGTTTTTCCCTCCCTGCCTCAATTATCATTTATTCCTCCCACCTGTTTCCTCTGGTTTATATTCAGTTCAGCCTGAGCATTCAGTGCCAGATCATTACTTGTCTTTCTGTTAGTCTGTCTGTTTAGTTTTTTGTCATGGTTCATGTCCTGGATCCTAGCAGCCAGTGGAAAGAGGGTTTTAGTGTTTGTCTCGTCTCCTGATCGTCCACTGTTCCTCCCCCTCAGAGTCTTCTGGGTTTTTGGCTCTATATGTGGGGAGGTTCAGTTTTTATCCAGTAAGCCTGGCTCCAGGGAGGAGACCAGTTTAAAGTCCTGCTTCAAGTTCCGGTTCCTACGTCCTGTCTCAGCTACCCTCTTCCACTGAGTCTGCCTGTCTGCACCTGATCCTGTCTGCTCCTGTGCGGGACCGCCTGGTCATGCTTCTGGTCCCAGTCAGACTCTGAACCCTCCTGGGAGCCTGTGGATGCCTGGAAGGCTGGATCCTGCCTCCTGTTTCTGCTCCTGCCTGATCTGGATTCTGCCTGTTCTGGATCCCTGACCAGGACCGGCTTCCAGCATGTCCTCTGGGACTGCAGCACTTGGGTACATTCTTGGTCTGGACTGTTAAACCAGAGTGTCTGAGATTGGGCGGTGCCCCGGCCCCCCGCCTGCAGTGTCCGCGAGCAACTGCTCCGCTTTTGTTTTGTTTTATTTATAAACGTTTGAACTTTCCTACTAACTGTCTCTCCTTGAATATTGGGTCCATCTGTCCTCGCTTCATGACATCAGCTGATCCAAAATGCTGCAGCCAGAGTTCTGATGAAAATTAAAAAGAGAGATCATATCTCTCCTATCCTGGCTTCTCTTCATTGGCTTCCTGTTAAATCCAGAATAGAATTTAAAATCCTCCTTCTCACATATAAAGCCTTAAATGGCCAAGCTCCATCTGATATCAGAGATCTGATTGTTCCTTATGTTCCTAACAGAGCACTTCGCTCTCAATCTGCAGGTTTACTAGTGGTAAATTTCTAAAAGTAGAATGGGAGGCAGATCTTTTAAATAATGTTAATAACAGTATACTGACAGGCAATAAAGCATCGATATGCATAACTATTTAACATATCAGCAAATCAGCTGATAAGTAACAGGATGGTTACTTTTAAATCAGAAAAAGAAAGTTAATGTATCCAACTGAATTTTTTTACTCATTCCCCTAAAAACACATAGAATGCTCCTTTTAAAAGCTGGGAGTGGTAAACCCAGTCTGAACTGGCTTTGACCACCACTTCTAATTAAATAACTGTGGTGCAGTAAGTATTAGCTTGTCATGACATGATTTGTCAGAAACAAATTTTCACCTCAAACATTTTTTCTTTTCAAGTTAAAAGGAGCTTGGTGCTTTTATGAGTCTCTTTACAATAAACGGATGGAAAAAAATGACAGACGGTGTTATAATTCAACATTTCTTCCAAAAGTTTACAAGCACTCTCAAATGAAAAATTGGAGGCCACAGCAGTAAGGTCAATATCTTGTTTTCATCCAACACAGCAGGATGTATTTATGCTGAGACCGGATCAGCTACATGTGCAAGGAAAGCAATTACAGCCAAAACTAGACCCAGCTAATAAAACATTTTGGGAAAGAACACAAGAGAAAATTCAACCATGAGCTTCATACTCATAACTCTGTCTGGGCCTTTCCATTTGAGCTTGTAGATGGGTGTTTAATCAATGACAGCATGGCAAATTTAGACCTATACCACACTGATGACAAACTGTAAATAACAATGCAGGTAATGGACTTCATTCATTACATCATGGAGGTTGACTCCAGGGGTCTCGTTTATAAAATATGCATCAAACAACCAAAACTCGGTTGCGTCACTTTCCGTGCAAATGTTGAGATGTAGAAAGAAGCCGAAATCAGGCCGTGTAATCCATGTGCACCCTCATTCTGGAGACAATCTGCCAATGCAGATGGGGGGAAGGGGGAAAAGCCAAACATTAGACATTATAGCAAAGAGTAAATCTATGCACCTTTTATGAAAAACCTAACAAGGACTGGCTTTCCTTGGTTAAAACCGCAGACGTTACATCAATAGACTAGACCCCTGCAGTGCAAAGCAGAATAAACCCCACAGACTTTAAAGATCAAGAGCATTCAGAGTCAAACTAACTGGTATAAGAAGGTTCTATCTAAAAGAGAGATTTAGAAGTGGTATAACTGGGATTACAAGGCATCAGTGAAGAACTAGGAAATGCGTCATGCTACATCAAAGCCACGCATTCTGGCCCACCACATCTTAAAATCAAGGGCTGTTTTATTATCCGACACAAAGTCAAAGAGGAAGGGATTTATAAAAATATAGGAAATACTGTAGTTAAAAAAATAGCTAGGAGGCAAACATTAATGGAACTGCCTGTAGAAAACCCTGCTTCAAAAACCATATAAGGAAAGGACACAGCCATCGTCTCACTGGTTAAACTTTAGCCACTTTAACCTCCTAACATAGAGAAGTCTGGGCAGTCAGCATGTTAAACTGTCTGATAATTGGTAGATCAAAAATCCAGCTGAAACTTTCTGGTTGGGTGGAGACTTTGAGGACCCAAACACAGATATGAGGAGGCAGAGGTGAGTCTAGATGATTTAATAAGGACTGGCAGGCAACTGCAGCAACAGTCCAGGAAAAATAAAATACTGAAAATAAAAAAATTACAATAAACATCATGGGAGGAAGAGACAAGGAAGCAACAAAACAGCAACAAGAAACCAGCTGCCATATTAGTGCTCCCTAGTTAGACCGGTCGTAATGTAAACAAAACGTGCGCTACAGCATGCAAAAACAATGATTTTCTTATTTTCAGCAGAGCTTAAGACTTTTAAGATAAAGATAAGGTCCTCTAACCTGACTCCGCCAGATGGATTTGCTCCGCATATCCATCTGGAAACCCTCCATAGAAGTAATTTTGGGAAGGGGCGAAAATACTGGTTAGCTGATTGGCCTATGTTGGTGATAGACGGGCCAAATAAACCAATCAGATCAACGAAGCATATGACGTACTAACAGAGCGACGACGAAGAGGAGCCAATTGATAGATCAAACTTTTGCCGAAACCAGATGGGAGAAGAGCAAAAACATATTTTCCTCTGAGAAAAGCCTCCAGAGCAGTGTTTTGCTCTTCTTTCAGTGAACAAATACTCTGTGATTCCGATAAAACTTGCTCGATAGCCACGCTAATGCTAGTTTCATTGGCTGAAGCCGCCATGTTCTTTAGACTGAACTGTCGCGCTTCTCGTTGCGTCACACCTCAACCCGCCTCAAAGCCAACGCTGATTGGACGTTCGTTTGGTGAACGGCTCCAAATTTTCTTCAACGGAGAGTCTCCAGACTGATTAGCGAGTGAAATCTTGAAAGCTCGCAAGATCAGGATGGTCTCACGAGGCTAAAGGTCATCACTTCATGTTTCGTAGTATACGTATTTTACATTTATGGTAAAATAATAGGCCCATCACATTGCATAGTTAGTATGGAGTCCATGAAGTCTGTAAATCATGTCATATAACATATTATACAAATCAATCAGGACAAGATTAATGTGTTAATGGAGCATAATAATACTGTAGTTAGATATGAAGAAAATTACACAAACACACTATCTGATGATGTGCCAAAAAAGCTACATCTATTATGTACATGTAATATATATGTATTGATTACATTGTTATGGTAATTACCTCATATTACAGGTCTTCTTATGGTGTTCATGAGGTGTTCAAGGAGTTAGGAGGTCAGCTGACTGGTTTCCTCAAAGATACCTCCCTGGACCAATCCATAGTGCCAGCATGCTTTACGTCTGCCTCCATCATTCCGGGCCCAAAGAAACCTCGGGTCAACTCATTTAATGTCTACCAGCTTGTCACACTGGCTCCTATCATGATGATGTGATTTGAAACACTGGTTAAAGAACATCGTCTCCAGTCTGCCGCCAAAATTTGACCCGTTCCAGTTCGCCTACCAACGGAACGGCAACACTGAGGACGCCATCTCTGCTGCTCTCCACCTGAGCCTGGCACTACTGGAGAAGAACACCCATGTGCGGATGCTGTTCCTGGACTTCAGTTCCGCTTTCAACACCATCATCCCACAGCATCTGATGGGCAAACTGGAACAGCTGGGCTTCAATACACCCCTCTGCTATTGGCTGCTAGACTTCCTCACCAACAGGCCTCAGTCAGTCCGGGTCGGAAAGAACACCTCTGATGTCATCAATCTAAGCCCCTCCCCTCAGGGCTGCGTCCTGAGCCCCCTGCCGTTCACCCTGATGACACACGACTGCGTCCCCAGGTAAACCAACAATCACATGGTGAAGTTTGCAGACGACACCACGGTGGTGGGCCTCATCAGAGACGACAACGACCTGGACTACAGAGAGGAGGTGGAGCAGCTGGTGGTGCAGAGATAACAGCCTGATCCTGAAGGTGGAGAAGACCAAGGAGATCATGGTGGACTTCAGGAAGAACCGGCCTAACCACGCTCCACTGCTCATCAACAGCTCAGCTGTAGAGGTGGTCAGCAGCACCACATTCATCACAGACACCCTCACCTGGACTGGAAACACCACCTCACTGGTCCAAAGGGCCCAGAAGCGCTTGGACTTCCTGCGGAGGATGAGGAGAGCCCACCTGCCCCCACCCATCCTCCCCACCTTCTCCAGAAGCACCATAGAGAGCGTTCTGAGCAGCTGTCTCACTGTGTGGTGTGGAGGCTGCAGCGCCTCAGACTGGAAGAAGGTGAGAACAGCCGAGAGGATCATGGGGGCTCCTCTTCCCTCCATTAAAGACATTTCATCCCAGCGCTGCGTGTCCCGAGCCCGTGACATCATCAATGACCCCTCACCATGGACTGTTCTCCCTGCTGCCCTCTGGGAAGAAGCTTCACAGCATTCAATGGGGGTCCAGCAGGTTCTGTAACAACTTTTTCCCAAGCGCCATAAGACTTTTGAAAACTCTAAATCAACTCACTCAACGAGACTCTGCATCACACTGATATCACCATATTTTCAGTACAGGGTAAATCTCCAAAATAGAACTCAATTTAGTGTTTCTACTGCATTTTGCACCATATATATTTATGTATTTTTTGCACTGTTCTGAATCTTCCACATCAATGCCTTTTGCACCATCTCTCTCCTACACTGTTTACATTTTGATCACTGCTGCTCTTTATGAATAGAAATGTTTATCTTCAATGCTAAGCTGCTGCTCATTCATTGTGGGAAAGCTGTATGTCACAAAATTTCATATTGTGTTCACACTGTGTCTGCAAAATCACAATAAATTGAGTCTAAGTCTGTCTGTTCACTGCAGGAATCACAGCTCCTGTCATGATTTTATCGAGAGCTCGGACCCACAAGCAGAGAAACCAATTCAGAGAGATCAGGGGAAAGATACAACAGGTTTATAAGAGATAATGCAGAATCAAGTGTTGCTCTGAACACTGCTCAACTGGAACTGAAAAGTGAGGGGAAGACACAGCGGTTAGTTCAGGCTCAGGAAATTTGATTCTTGAACTTGAAGAGGAGGATTTGGTTGCTGACTCATGTTTCCTGAGAAGTTGCTGACTCTTTGACTCCAGTCTGTATGCGGTAGTTCCAGTGTTTGTCTGATTCGGTGGAGGGCGGACAGGGTTTACCCAGAATGCAGTTGTTTGTAGTTGAACGGAGAAGTTAACTGCCACTCAGATTTCCTGCGATACTTGAACGGGTCGTAGTGGAGATGAATCCCTTGCTCAGTGTGAAGCTCAAACCGTCTCTTGAGGAAAAGTAGATTCAAACCTCCTGTTTAAATCCTTAGCTCAGTTTGAAGCGCAGATTATCCTTCCAGGGAGAGAAGGTCCGAAACATCCATCTTGCAGGATGACTTCCTGCCGAGAGGCAAAGACAAAAACAAGATTAGACTCAGGTTGACAAGCACTCAGTTTGACTCAGCAAAACTCAGCTTGGCTACAGGACCCAAAATTCAATTTTCAATTCAGTTTATTTATATAGCGCCAAATTCACAACACATGTCATCTCAAGGCACTTTACAGTTCAACCAGATCATACAGTCAAATTGATGCAAAGTTTTCTATCTAAGGAAAACCAGTTGATTGCATTGACTCATTGACTCAAATACAATCCCTCACACTAAGCATGCTTGTAGCGACAGTGGAGAGGAAAAACTCCCTTTTAACAGGAAGAAACCTCCAGCAGAACCAGGCTCAGTACGAGCGGCCATCTGCCGAGGCCGACTGGGGTTCAAGGAGACAGAAGCAGAGATACAAAAAGCAGCTGTAAAAGGCGGCCCCGTCCAGGAAACACACAGCCAGGCAGACGAAATCCAAGGCAGCTCCCATGCCAGAGGATGAAGACTGGCATGGGAAAAACTGGCAAATACTCTGGCGTCAAGGTAATGGCAGTCAGCAGCTTAAGAGCACTCTGTTAACGAGGTAACCCTCTGCAGGTGTGTGAGCAGGCAGACCAGAACCAAGCGCCTCCTGGTGGAGGAAGGGAGACAAACACAGAAACACAAACACACAGACAGGAATCCTTACAGGTCCAAAAACATTGTTGTAAAACAAGCAGAACAATTATGTGTAGAAATTAATTGGATGATCTGCATCAATTATTTTAAAGCAACTGTAAAGCGACAGAGAAAGGACTTTCAGTTGTCCATACGGTTCATCTCTTAAGAAAACTGAAAGGGGTTACTTCCAGATTTAATATAAAAATAAAGTGGCAACAGAAGCAAAAATCCAAAACATAAATCCACAAAACTGAGAACCGGGAATCCTCAATACAATGGGGCAAAGAAATTATGACAAGCCAGCAACAGTGACTGAGCAGGAGGTATGTATATGGAAGAGAGAAAGAAAGACCAGGCTAATCAGCAGATTGGGAGCAGGTGTGAACAGAGGGGTCTAGAAGGGAGCTAGGAGAAGGAGACTGACACTAGAGGGCAGCAGAGGGCAAACAAGAAATACCTAAGAACTCAAATACAACCAAAAATGAGCAGTGTTGGGCACGTTACTTTGAAAAAGTAATTAGTTATAGTTACTAGTTACTTCTCCCAAAAAGTAACTGAGTTACTAAATGAGTTACTCCACAATAAAAGTAACTAGTTACTAGTAAAAGTAACTATTGCGTTACTTTTGCGTTTCTCGCCCCCGTAACCCTCCCCACCCAGCCCCCACCTTCTCGCCGTGTGTTTCCAAAGCCAGCTGAATAGAGCGGACGACAAAGACAAGAACCTGCAGAGAGTTTAGCATTTATTGCAACTCAACGTAAATGACATCAGGGGGGAACGCCATGTGAAGATTTTTAACAGGGCATTCAGATCTGGTGAGTGTAGGAAATTCATAACTGGGGATGTCTAATTCTGAAATCCTGTGTGTTTGGGTTGTTATAGATACTGCAACATCTATCTATCCATCTATCTATCTAGATCTATACTCTGTGTGTGAAATAAAATATGGATCTCCATCCCTGCCACAAAGGCCATCAAATAATGTTTAAAATAAAAAATACAGTAGGTTGAAAAGGCAGAGTATCCATCCATCCATCCATCCATCCATCCATCCAGATTTCTCCCTTTCATTTGATCGTTCACGCTCTCCATAGTTCTCCTGTGGCGCGAGCACACAGATAAAACTTAAAGAGAACCAATACCATGACACTCAGCAGAAAGATGGAATAAAGTCATCAGAAGGACAAGCTTAAGTCCAGCTTCATACAGTATACTCCATGTAATTTAGTCTGACTGTTCCAGGCTAGCAAAATACTATTATACATTTTCACCTAGTTTCTTTGTTATGATGTCCTTAAAAGTTACCAGTTAAAACTGAGTTACATTCTAAACTGTGTTTTATGAGTTCACAGACATCCCTGCCGCCACTATAGGATACAAAAAGACTATCAGTATTATTGAGCACATGTTCTTGTTCTCGTTTCCAGACCACGTTTGCACCTGCTATCAGTTGTGCATACATTATTAGTAGATTACAAGGAGCCTCGCTGTCACCATGGTCACCCTGCAAATGCATATTGTTTGTTTACACAAGTTATCTAGCGCTCTTTATTTAGGTTATTCTCATTATATTTTCTCTTTTTCCTTCTGGGGTTTACTACCTGTTAAGGCCTCCTTTGTAATTACGTTGCTATCAAATAATACTGCTTGCTGAACAAAATAGAGCATTGTGGGTATTTTCCATCTGTTTAGTTTTCTTGGCTCAGTTCCCATTGGAAAAATCAGTTTCCACAAATGTTCAGGTGCTCTTTGAAAATTCTTCATGTTTCCACACTCTAATTATGTGTAAATATACTCTCTTAGGTAACAATTGACTTTAAATTATACGTGTAATAATACGTTTGGAGCTCATTCCTCTCTAAAGCCTTTTGTGTGAAAATGAAACTAGGTGTGGCAGAAGTATATCTTGCTAGCCTCCTGTTTACTCTTCTGTATATTTACAGAATTTACAGATTAGATCTACATGGGTGTAGTGAAAACTTGTTTGAAACTTCACGGTCTCTGTTGTTGTTTTGACAGGCAAAAATGAAACCACTCTTATGGGAAGTGCAATGGCGACTAGAAATTACTGTTACCAGGCAAACTGTCATGATTGGTTTTATATCAAACCCACATGCAGAACACAACGGAGGCTGGGTAAAAGTTTAACAGAGTTTATTTTAGATGTTGACACAAAAACATGAACTGGATCTGGAACAGGTCCGGGTTGGGTTCACTGAAGTCTGCAGAGATGATAGTTTGATTAGCTGGGCAGGCAGATGATTAAAGAGTCCTTTAGTTAATTTTGATTCTACCTTGACGGGGTCCAGGCTTCTCTTGTGAGAGAGGGAACCGTTGGGTCCAGAGACTGTTGGTTCAGCAGAGTACACAAGCAGCTGCAGCGTCTAGCTTCTGACTTTGAATGGCAGATCTTGATCAGAGTTTCCAGCTCTTCACAGAGAGCAGCAGGGGAAATCCAAAATAGGAATCTTCAGGTTTGGCTCACCAGGGCTGGAAGGCAGGTTAAGCTCACCCAGAGCTTCAGGCTTGAGACAGGTTTCCTGTGAGCAAAGACAGAGGAAGGTTAGAACCAGTTTTCTCACTTAGAGACAACTTAGATTCATTCAGGTAACAGAGGCTCAGGTTGCTAACCAAAGTAAGGTCAACACTGCGGCGTTGAAGGAAGGTCTGGCAGCTGCTTATAAAGGGAAGGTCTCCTGATGAGTAGATGCGTCTCAGGTATGCTGGAGGGCTCCAGCCCAGGAGACCCAGGAGATCCTCTGCTGGAGGAAGGTGGTACATCCCCAGATCCCAACACAAACAACATTTTGATTTTGGCATCTGCATGACATTGCACTGTCCTGCAGATGCTTTACCAGAGGTAGAAAACTATTTTAAATGGACTTTTACTGTTAATGAAAAATGAAAATATATATATATATATTTTTGCCTTTATGGATGGAATAAGATATTTGTTTCTTCCTCCTAAACAGATTTTTTGTTAAGAGTTCTATGTTTTAGTTAACTCTGCTACTTTGTGAGACAAACAAAGAAAGCAAAGTATAACAGCTGCTACTGCTGCCATGATTGGCTGAAAGCTCGACGTGTCATGTTCCACTTGGAGATTTACCCAATCAGCTTGAAGAATTGTACTGAATGCTGATTTATTTTGCATCCGATTCCATCGGCATAGAAACCGTCCCGCGCCGTTTATTGCTGCGTTTTTCTTTCCTTTAGACATAGATCTCATGTTTTTAATAGATGAACATATCTGTTCTGTTTTGAGATGCTGAACAGACTTTATAGAATGCACCTGCTGGTTTTTCATTTTTTTTAATTATAACTTTTTTAATAACATAATCTAATCTAACTAATCATAATTAAATGTGGGAAATTGTTCCACTGTTTCTATAGCACAAATAAAAATCTGTGCAGCTCTACCTGTCTAGTCGGAGCCTCTCTATACTGTTATTTGATTGATAAAAACATGCATCAGGGTTCAGCATCATTAATATTTGTTAGTTTTTGTTAAACCTCTGTTGGTTTTGCATAAAAATCCTGAACAGCAAAAGCAGCCCTGATTGAAGGAGCATAGAGCAAAATCCTCAGGTTTTGCAGATGCTTGCTCCTTCTTGTAAGAAGTTGGGCTAAAACTAGCGTTATACTCATGACTATCTAGGCTACCATTTATGTTTATGTGCTAACAATTTAGCATTACATGCCTCTTGTCATTTTAGTCTAAAGATGTCAAAAAGTCAAAAAGATGGCTAACTGGGTGTCCGTTGTTAATCCCAGGCCAAATCTAAGTTCTTACTTTGTCACAGATCAGACTCCAGTTTGACCCTTTTTCATGTAAAAGATTTATTTTCCTGCTTTTGCGTGAAATCTTTGATAGGATTGAGGTGTAGTTGTGGCTTTTTTTGTAATCTGTTTTTAAGAACATTTACCCGTCACACCCACATTAACGCCTATAAAATATAACTCGAATCTCCATCTCATGAAATATTGAGGGAAATGCGTTTTACACGTCAGGCATGTAAGGACATGTATGGGAAAGAAAAACAAGAGTTTTTAACCTTTAAACAAACAAACAAACAATGCACCTTTAAACCTCTGTTTTGATCTAGAAATCCAAATTACATTTGTGAACGCAACCAACTTGTATTTCCAAACGTCATGTTTGATATAAAGCTATACAAACATCCTCTCTGAGTAGTTTCTGTAAAAACACCATGTCAGACAGAATCTATGTTGACAACATGAGAGAAAATCTGGATTTCTTCCGTTTTGATCCGCTCTGTTTGCTCGTCACTACAGATAAAGTCTCCCAGGCCACGGAGGAGAACCTGGGGCTTTTGGCTCCCTGTGAAGAGCCCGTCAAGCCTGGGCACGGCTGTTGGGATCGGTTTGTTCACAACATGTCTGAAGACCATGTTTGCTTTGATTAAATAAACTTTGCAATAACAAACTCCCGGGAAAACACTCATAAATTTAGAAACAAGAACAATATTCCAATAAGAGGATTTCTCCAGCTCTATCTGTTTATGTAGCTCACTTAAGTGAAGAAGATCCCCTGAGGGCGTCTGTTTCATGTGAACACATGCTGATACACTCATTAAGTGGAAACTGTGTCTCAGCTACTCACTCTTCTGCACTTTCTTCTAAGTGTGCTGTGTGGTCTAACAGTCCTGGTGCTGTACAGCTTTTCTTAAACTACTGTCATCATCCCACTAATCAAAAGCAGGGATGGAGCTCCATGTACTTTGGAAAACTT
The DNA here is from genome assembly GCA_030533445.1 of Cyprinodon diabolis. NCBI lineage: Eukaryota > Metazoa > Chordata > Actinopteri > Cyprinodontiformes > Cyprinodontidae > Cyprinodon > Cyprinodon diabolis. The sequence continues at coordinate 1,607,995 of CM060073.1, forward strand.
CCCATTTCAGGACGTTGTCATCAACATGTTTCTGTTAAAAGAGACCAGGCAGAAAGTTTGTGATTGTCCTCTGCTTGACACTGGATGCTGATTTTCATCACTTACTTAATCTGACCGGTTTGTTGACCATCTGTGATTAGATCCTGGTTAATGTGGCAGCAGCAAGACTTGATGAAAAGCTTTGGAGATGGGAATAATGCAATTTTCTCCAAAGACACCACATCAGTGAGGTTCATGCTGTTTGTTTTGAGTGCAGTGGCGCCTCCAGAAAGGTTTTCTAGGGGTGGCCAGATGGGGCCACTCAAAATCTTGGGGTGGCTACTGAAACTACAAGCCATAATTTCAGGGATTCAATTCTATTCAGTTTATTTCTTTAGCACCAATTCACAAAACATGTCATCTCAGGTCACTTTCCAGTTCACCAGATCATCCAGTCAGATTGATCCAAAGTTTTCTAAGGAAAACCAGCTGATTGCATCGACTCATTGACCCTTCAGCAATCCCTCACACTAAGCATGCTTGTAGCGACAGTGGAGAGGAAAAACTCCCTTTGAACAGGAAGAAATCTCCAGCAGAACCAGGCTCAGTGTGAGCGGCCATCTGCTGAGGCCCACTGGGGTTCAAGGAGACAGAAGCAGACATAGAAAAAGAAGCATAGATACAAAAGGCAACTGTCAACCAGCTCCACCGGCGGCTCCGTCCAGGAAACACACAGCCAGGCAGACGAGCTCCGAGCCAGCTCCCATGTCAGAGGATGAAGAGAGCACATCCAGTTAGTCACAGTCAGAGAAACAGGACTACACTGGAAAACAGGCCAAGCTCCAACATCTAGAAACAAAGGTGTTGATGGCAGCAGCACAGCTGATATTTCTCTCCAGGATGGAGTCACAGCCAAACAGGAACAGACCAGATGAAGCTACTATGAGAAAAAGCAGAGAGAGCAGAACGTTAGAGATTGAACTAACAGATTCTGCAGAGTGGGAGAATAGAGATAGAATGAAGCAGAATGATGAAAAAGGGGTCCCTATGTCCTCCAGCAGTCTAAGCCTATAGCAGCAGAACTATAGAGACAGCCCAGGATTAGCAACTTACAATTGCTAAAGGATGTAGCTTAAGAGCAGTGACAGGATGAATGCAGTTCACACAGAAGATCACATATAAGTTGCATATATTTGAAAATGTGAACGGCAACCCAAAAAAAATTAGAATTGAGCATTAAGGCCTGCAGTGAGAACGTAGCCTCAGATTTCCACGAGTCCAAAGCCAGGTCAGGCAAACAGATCCGAACAGGCTGGCTAAGAGGTCCAGCAGTCCAAAGACTGTTCAGGCAGGAACAGGCAGGCTCAGTAGCGGAGAGGCAGAACAGGTCAAGATCAGGAAATTTAGAAGCACCAAGTAAGTCTCCTCTGGCTGGAGAGAACAAGAATAATTTGGCCCTGATAAAAGGATCCAAGCATCTTAAATAGAGGCAGGAGCAGGTGGATCAGATGAGCAGTGATTATAAACCGGGCAGAGTTAGACAGGTGAATGGAGTTAGTAATTTAGCCAGTCATCAGTACCAGGATAACGACAAACAAGGAAATGGACTGATCGGCCATGTTGCTCTGGTTGTTTCCTCTGTACAGGGGGGTTTTCTTCACATCCTTACAGTGGTTATAGGCTGGTTTTAATAATTCTTCCCCTTCCACCCAGAAACTGTAAAAAAGGAGACAATTATTGGAGCATTTATGGTTAGTGTGTTTCATGATCATGAACCAGAACAGAGTTGATAAATTATTGCTGTTTGTAACTTTGTTTTATCCTAAATCTGCTCGGCTTATTTCTTAGACTTTAAGTAGATGCTCCACGTCACTTCCAAATGTTACAGCAGTTTACTGAAAAGAAAAACAATGAGCAGAAGAAGTTTCATTAAATTAGTAGATGTATTAGCATTAACAGCTCGTCTACCTCTTTTCAATAATACATATTTACTGGTATTAATTAACCAGAAATCAGAACTATGTATTCCTTTCTACATCTGGTTTGAATCTTGTCTGTTAATTACGGTGGCCCTGAAGTGCAAACTGCAACTACAAATCTAAAAGCGCAACTACATTAAAAAAAAAAAACTACATTAAGAAAAACAAAACTACATAAAGCAAAGCGCAACCACATTAATGAAAACACAATTACATTAACCTACCGGAAAAGGTAGGTACCAGTGGGAAACATGAGACATCTCTGTTTGGACGACGGCGCCGTTTGACCCTTGAACCGGAAGTCATTCTGCCTGCTGCGGCTTTTGAAAACATGGATATTGTCGGCGCCCCAAACATAGCTGCCGTTGTCCAGGAATATTTTGAATCAGGACATACGTACGAGGTGATACTGGATATGCTCAAGACTAATCACCAAATTTCAGCTAGTTTGCGTACACTGAAGGCACATTTAAAAGAAGCTGGACTGTTGAGACGACGCAACATCCGGTTCAAGGGTCAAACGGCGCTGTCGTCCAATTAGCGATGTCTCATGTTTCCCACTGGTACCTACCTTTTCCGGTAGGTTAATGTAATCTCAGAATTTTGGATCTTAATGTAGATGGACACCATGAAGGAAGAGATGTGGAGCACTCAGCTTCACTGACAAAGATGTGAGTTGTTTGAGGAGGCCAGTGACACATTGGTGGAAAATGGCGGAATTAGGCAACTTTTTATGTGCCCGAGGGGTCCCCTCATTAATGGAGGAGCAGAAGGTCATTAAAACAAGAGAGCTAGTCTCTAAAACACACATGGCTATGGCTTGATGCTAAAATGTTTGTTATCTGTCAGAATTCTGAGATTAAAGTCAAAATTCTGAGACTTTAATCTCAGAATTCTGACTTCTTCAGTCAGAATTCTGACTTTTTTCTCAGAATTCTGAATTTTTTCCCATACTAAACTGAAATAAAGTTTAAAAATCAGTTAACTTTTTTTTTTTTTTCAGTGGCCCTAATCCTCTTCCGTACGTGACACAGGAGGGGACGTCAGAATTATTATTTCCTTAACTATACTTTATTAAAAATCTAGAAACAAGGTCAATAATCAGTTGAGGCTCATTCAATGAGAGGTGCAAGAATGACTAGGCCTTCAATAACAATGGAGAGAGTACCTTGGCCAAAGACTACTGGTTCCCACCTCTATGACAATAAGTAGTGTTAAGGCAAAGCAAAGGTTGCTGTGAGGATTTCTCGTACTCGTCGTCTTCTACTTCATTAAGGATTGGGTCAATTCCTAAAGCTACGTTCACACCTAATGCGTTTTGAGCAGCAGAACCAGCAGGTTTACATGCAAAGTCTATGGTTGACGCGCACCAAGCTGCTTCAAAAGGTCCTCGGTGCTTCTAGTGCAGCACCTCATGAGGCTCGTGACGCGCTTCACAAGCAGCATATACTGGAGTTGGGAAAATTGAACTTTAGCTGCTGGACGCTCCACATCAACCAATCAGAGAAGCTGATCTGGGAGCTGGCAGGGAGTCAGACGCAGCACTGCTGATGCAGAGCGCTATGATCACTCCTCTGAAACAGTTTATTAACGCCTAAAGTAACTTCAAATGTAGAAACCTGCCGGCAGAATATGTTGGCTTTTATTATCCTGCTGCCTGCAGTTTGTAGCACAGACCTGAAAAACGCTAACATCTACTTCCAGCCGCCACCAACAGGAGGGGAAAACCCCCAAGAGGCGAGCGGGCCTGAGGCAGCTGCTGCTGGGGATTCCCAGTGACAGCGCAGCGCCGGTATGTGGGGGTCTGAGCGGCTCCCACAGAGAAATAATCTTTGAAGGCAGGATGGTAATCTGGATGAACTGACTGCACAGACCATGTTTTCAGGAGGACTTTCTCACTTCAACATAGATTCTAACTACTTTCTACCCGCTGATCACAGCTAATATAGCAAAGCTGCTCTCTGGCATTGAACACAGGAGCAGCAGAAGCATCAGATGCATCTGGACTCACTTTACTGGACGGCCTGACCTTAATGTGGACAAGCAGCAGAAATGAAGCAGCTGAAGCTTTTTCTTTTCAGCTGATATTGTGTGTGGTATGAACGTAGCAATAGACTTAGACAAACTTTTTTTTGTATGCACACGGTGCATTCAGAATGATATTCCATTGCATTCATCTTACGACAAGAATTATATTGAAGTTGAAATAAATAACATTATAATACACTGCCTGGCCAAAAAAAAGGCACTTACTCTAATGCTTTGTTGGACCGCCTTTAGCTTTGATTACGGCACGCATTCGCTGTGGCGTTGTTTCGATAAGCTTCAGCAATGTCCAAAGATTTATTTCCATCCAGTGTTGCATTCATTTTTCACCAAGATGTTGCATTGATGATGGTAGAGTCTGACCGCTGAGCAAAGCCCTCTCTAGCACATCCCAAAGATTCTCAGTGGGGTTGAGGTCTGGACTCTGTGGTGGCCAATCCATGTGTGAAAATGATGAGTCATGCTCCCTGAACCAGTCTTTCACTATTGAGCCCGATGAATGGAAATGAAGGGAAAGTCCATTGATGGAATAACCTGCTCATTCAGGATATTCAGGGAGTCAGTTGACCTCATTCTTTGAGCACATCCTGTTGCTGAACCCAGACCTGAGCAACTGCAGCAACCCCAGATCATAACCCCGCCCCCACAGGCTTGTACAGTAGGCACTAGGCATGGTGGGTGCATCACTTCACCTGCCTCTCTTCTTACCCTGATTGGCCCATCACTCTGGAACAGGGTCAATCTGGACTCATCAGACCACATGACCTTCTTCCATTGCTCCATTTAGATGTTTTCTCTGCTTGATGCATGCCAATGATTTGACCCATCTCAAACAGACTAACATCTTCTTAGGTGCATCCGGACACCTCTATCCAGCCTGAGGTGCTCCAAGGCCAGCAGAGAGACAGAGTCCCTCCATGGTGTCCTGAGTCGTCCCCTGGTGGGATGAGCCTGGAACCCCTCAGAGGGAGGCACCCAGCAGGTATCTCCTCCTCAGTTGACTCCTCTGGATGTGGAGGAGAAGCAGCTCTACTCTGAGCCTCTCCCTGATGACCGAGCTCCTCACCCTATCTATACGGGAGAGCCCAGCCTCCCTGCAGCGGAAGCTTGGATCCAGGATCTAGTTCTTTGGGTCATATTCCAAATTTTATGAACAGTAAATGCAGAGCTTTGCCTTTCATCCGGTTATCTAAAGGTCATTATCACAGCAATCCAGGGAATCAAACCCTGGATTACACTGTAGATAATACTCAAAAATCTGGCACAGAAGCAGAGTTTGAGAGAAGTTTAAATAGTCTGAATACAGACACAAGGGAATGAGCAGAGATGAGCTGGATGAGCCTGATAAAAACAGTGAGGGATGAGTGAACACAGGCATGAGCATAAATCTTTGCATTCCACCGTTACTTAGGCATGTTTTAGAGATCCTGGAACAGAGCCAGTTAACATAAAAATAAGTAGTAAAGTAAAAATATCAGAAAAATCTACTTGAGTACAGTAACGAAGTATTTGTACTTCGTTACTTCCCATCTCTGGGAACAACACAAATTGCCTTGTCTTATTTCAAGTTCATATTATCTAATTATCTTATTTCAAGAGTAAAACCACTCATTCAATTGGCAGATCATCTTATTTACCTGATCAAACTAAGGGAAAATACACCTAATTTCAGAAAATTTAACTTTTTTCTAGATTGTTTTTGCAGGTTCGGAATATTGGGAGATAGACTGTCTTCCTTTATGCAGTCTGCCCGAACCACAAACTGGAGAGATTGAGCGGGACCATCTTAATGTTTATTTTCCCAAAACCACAGAGTCCCAAGATGAGAGTGCATAGAGCAGAGCCTACAAGCAGTTTGAGTGATGCATGGGACTCACAGCCTCCATACAGGCAATGACCAAAGAAAATAACTTTTTAACAAAACATTTAAGCCTTTTCTCTGAGCACATTTCCTGCAGCATTTACACACATTCTTATCATGGCTTTTTTTCTTTAGTTTCTTCTAATCCGTGAAAAATCTCTGCTGTTACCAACATGTTACCAATAGAGCTATGGGCACAACAGATAGCATCCAGCTGATCAATTCATTTCTTTTATTTAATTTATGACAACTTGACTTGACTTAGGAAAATTAAATCTAGAAACAAGTACAAATGTCTTAAATAAAGTTTATTTACCATTCATTTCAGCAGGTAAATACAATGATTTGCCAATGTATTTGAAATAAGACAATGCTTTTGTTTTTTCTTGTTTTAAATGTTAATTTCTTGTTCCATTGGCAAATTTCCTCACTTACCTCCTCAATTCAAGAAGAAATTTGCTTATTTTAAGCCAAAAATGACTTGCAGTGCAAAAACAATCTAGAAAATAAGTAAGAATTTTGTAAATTCAGTAGGTAAATAAGATGATTTGCCAATAAAATGAGTATTTGTACTCTTAAAATAAGATAATTATATAATATACACTCATTTTAAATGTAAATTGCTCCATTGGCAGAGTGTCTCACTTCTCCCCTCGATTCAAGAAAAAATTCACTCATCATAATTACTTAGTTAGATTTCCATTTTTTGCAGCGTATATTTGCTGCAGGATGATTTTGGAAAACCAGGAGAAATGAAGAGACTTCAGCGACAAGGTCTTCACTGCAAAAAAGGAAAATCTATACGTGTAATGAACTTGAATTCAGCATTTTGGTCTTATTAAGCTTGTTTTTCAGTGTATTTTCTTAGTAAGACTTAATATTGTTAAGATTATTTGACTTGTTTTAAGAAAATTTCGCTTAATTCTGTGACATTTCTGCTAAAATATTAATAAAAAAACGTTTTGAAGTTTTTGTCAAGTGGATTTTTCCCATACATTCACTAAACTGCAAAAAATCTAAATCTAGATAAGTCGTTTTTTCTTATAATAAGTGCATTTGTTCTTGAATTGAGGAGGTAAAAGAGACATTTTGCCAATGGAACAAGACAATTTACACTTAAAATAAGAAAACACAATTGCATTGTCTTATTTCAAGTGGATTTTATCCAATTATCTTATTTTAAGAGTAAAAACACTCATTCCATTGGCAAACTATCTCATTTACCTGCTCAAATTAAGGGTAAATACACTTAATTTAAGAAATTTTGACCTATTTTTATATCGTTTTTGCAGTGTACACCTAAATAATGAAATTAATTCTAGGTAAGAAAAAAAACTAAAAAAAAAATAGTTTTAAGCCTTTAAATGAACTGGTATCAAGTACATTTGCCTTGTTTTTAAGCTTGCTGTCTGCTTGTTTTGAGCAATAATTGGTTAGAGGATATTTAATTCTAAGCAATAATGACTAATAAATGAGAATAAATTGCTTAAAATAAGAGAAAAAATCTTAACAAGTAAAAGAAAAAATGGATTTTTCTACTTGATTTAAGTTTTTTTGGATGCTTACTACTTGGATATTATGTTTTTGTTTTAAGAAATCTTACCAAGTCTCATTTGCTTGCTGCACTGGCAGATTATTTTGCTCAAAATAAGCAATTATTCACTTAAAACACTATATTTTTTTTCTTATTTTTTAGAAGGCATTTTTTGTTGTGTAGGATTCAAACAATGGTCATTATTCTGCAAGGACAACGTTAAAAGTTTAAAAAATAGTTTTAATGTGCAGCTTTTTTTATGGTCAGATCTCACCTTTATCTTTTCTAGCGAAGCAGTGGTTCTGCAGCGGCAGGAGAGCCACAGACCCTCACTGGCTTGGAGGTTTGGCTTCTGTCTGAACAGCATGAGGACATTTCTCAGCCCTGGCTCTGCTCCATGTTTAACAAAGGACCGTATTAATAAGATGTGGTGAAACAGGGAGCTTGGCGCTGCGATAAAAGCAAAGATTGGGATGTTAGATGGATGGATTCATTTGAGCTGTGATGATGTGACTTTAATCCCAACATTATGCCCAGATGCTTGTTTTTCTCCATATGAGCGGTTTGCAGATTTCGGTGAATGTTTTTCTTATTTAACCATCTCCAGAAGCTCATAGTCGACTTTAAATAAACTGTAGCTGTCAAAACATTCACCTCATTCCCAGACTTAATCCTATTCCTATTTTCAACAAAAGCTGCTCCAATCAGGAAACACTATCTTGTTGTTTTACAGACTTTGTAGCATTCATGCACAGACGGATGACAGATAGGCTCTCCTACAATCAGCGTTGTCAGTTTTTAGATGTCACTTTAGTTTATTATTCAGCTCAAAAAAGACTTTAAACCGGGAGAGATATTGATTGCAGTATAATTAAGATAAAAACTGTCACAATCCAGCTGCTAAAACAATATTTCATATAGTTTGAAGGTTCTTAGCTCTTTCTTGTTTGCAACAAAGAACCTACATGAGAACCATATGTTGGACGCTCAGCGTATTTTTTGTAGATTGAAGTCAGAGATGCTCTTTTATTTCTATGATCTTGGAAGCAAAGACGACCTCAGGATTTCGGGAATGTCCAGTAGAATCCAGCGCTGCTTTTTAAAGGCTCTATATGATGGGAATCAACTTTTCTCAGCTTTTGACTTTATGATAACGAAGTTCCTTCTAAGAATCTTGTTGTTTGCTTCATGTCTGAGTAATCCTCCTGTAATTCAATTCAATCCAGTTTATTTCTTTAGAGCCAATTCACAAATGTCATCTAACAGGCTATTCCAGAGAGAATTCAACCAGATCATTCGGTTAGATTGATTCAAAGTTTTCTATCCAAGGAAAACCAGCTGATTGACTTAGACTCATTGCCCCTTCAGCAATCCCTCACACTACAGGCTGGTTTATACTAAGGCCCCGTCCACACCAAGTCAAAACGAACACGAAACGCTAATATTTTCCAGAACGTTTGTCTTCTAAAGTAAATGTGATCGACCACATGAATGCATGAAAACGCTGCAAAATGTATGCCAGGCCTGTAAGTGGCGCTGTGGTGCCAAAGCAAAAATAGGCGACGAAATGTTGGGCATGCGCAGTAATATTTATACATGGTTGCCCTGCGGGTCCATTTTCGTGGTTCAGTCAAATTCAGATGCTGAACTATGTGGTCGATATTGCTCTGTTCTTCCTGGAGATATTCCAGAAGAAGAAGATTCTGTTGTAAGCCCGACAGCAGGGTGAGTAGCATGAGCAGCAACCATTCAACACAGTACGGCGCCATTGTTGTTGTGATACTGTGTCGCGCATGCGTGTTTAGAGGGGACGCTATGACGCATGCGTGTAAAAAAAAATGCGGTTAGAGCTTAAAGATGGAAACGCGAAAACGGCGTTTCAAAATCTTCCCACTCTGAAGGCTGAATAAAAAAAAGATTGTTTACAGACCCCCGAAACGCCGGCTTTGTATGGATGAGAGGCTGGTTTGGTGAAAAATTTGTGCGTTTAGGCCAGGGTTTGACTTCGTGTGGACGGGGGCCTAATGAACCAGGTCGTCAGGTGTGGCAGTTAAAGCTACAGTGTGTAACTTTTAGCGACATCTAGCGGTCAGACTGCAGACTGCAGCAACATGAACATCTCCCACCCACCGCTTCTCCCACCCAACAGTACGGCGAGCGTTACGGGACAAAATGTCTTCCACGACGTCCGCATCACCTACCTTCTCATCTCGCAATCGCTAGTTTGTTGGTTCTGCGCTGCCGTAGCGCAAAGATGTCTGCCTCCATGGCTGCGAGACCCGCTCCTATGTAATTATAAATAACCAATTCTAAGGCAACGCAAATATTAAGGTTAAGAGGCTGAGCTCGTAGATTATGATAAATAACATAGTTATGTATAATATATTACATTTCTGACTGTATATCCCTGTAATTATTACACACTGTAGCTTTAATGCAGATATGCCCCCGCCCCTGCTGCAGACACTCTGGTGCACCTCTCCAAAATTGTATGTGACCGCAGACAGGAGACCTCTGATTGGTCAAATCTACATTCACTCTACATCTGATTTCCTGTTTGGTTCCTTACCAGCTTGAATTGTTTGTCTGACCGCCATTGTGGAAAACACCTGGATCCCCACACTTATTGGCCATCATGTCCCTCCGTTGTCGCACAAACTTGCCCTCACTGCCTCACCGCCTCGGCCGTATCTAGACCCACAGCTAGTTCCTGATTGGCCCTCTGGCTTTGTGGCGTGGAATAACATAGCGCAGACCAGGCTTCAATATTGGACATAAAACAGAATTATCTGAACAAGCTCACTGCGACACACTGCTGCAGTACGATAACCAATCCTTAAGCATGCTTGTAGCGACAGCGGAGAGAAACACTCCCTTTGAACATGATGAAACCTCCATCAGAACCAGTGTCGTCATAATGTCTCAGTCTTTGTCCATCTGAAGAAGAGCTTAATCTCCAGCAGTAGTGCGATAAGGGCGGCCCCTCCCAGTGACGGTGCTTCAAATTAATACTCTGTGGTGCCAAAAGCAGTGTCTCTATAGTGGACTTTGGAAATAGGAGCTTTGAGGAGTGTGTTGCAAATTCATGTTGCCATCAGTGGCAGGGTTTGCCCAACATAGAAACGCGTTCAAAATTCTTTAATTTCTTTCAAAGAAAAATGTTGGAAACAGATTGAAATCCCTACTTTCTCTTTCTGACCGTATCTTTAAAGTCGTTTTCCTGAGAAAGAAAAGCGGAGTGAGGAAAGTAGAGTCCTGCGCGGTAAAAGTTAAGCCTCCTGATACATGCACATGTGGAGACGCTTCTGATCCGAGAGCGAGGTGCGTGGTGAGAGGTACTGCCATAAATAAAGACGGGGATCCGAACAAAACCAACATCCAGGCAAAAGTCATCTATTGTCAAAAACGTCAAATTAAATTTCTCTCATTCAAAGGAAACGAATGAGGTAGTTTCTGCTTGATGACAAGGAGCAATTTATTTGGGAGGTGATTTAAAACACATCCATAATCTCTCCATGGTAACCATGGTAACCATACCGGCCAACGGGCTATGTTATCAACAGGTGGGTAATAACTAGTTAGATTTACTTGAAAAACTTTTACAAAGAAATTTACTTTTAGGATTAGTTTTACTTTACTTTTACTTCAGTAATAATCATGTGTGATAGTGTTGGGATCTGGAGGTCTGTCCATTTTTCTCCACTAGAGGGCGTTCTAGCTCTCCTGGAGTTGGAGCTGACTTCACCACCTGCGGCTCGTTTGCTCATCAGGAGACCTGTAAATAAGGAGGCAGAGGACATCACTCCAGCGCCAGAGTGTTTGCCAGTTATGGTTAGCGAGCCTGAGCCAACCTGCCTGTCTGAATCTCTGACTCCCAGAAAGCCTGAACCTTAATCTGTTTTTGTCCTTTCTGCTTCCCAGGTTGAACCTGCCTGAAACCTGAAACCTGGAAGAGTTTCTCTGCTGGAAATCTGTCAGTCTGATCTCTGAAGAACCCTGGAGAATCAAACCTGTCAAAGATCTGCCTGCCCGCTCTCAGAAGAATCTGAAAGGGAAACTCAAACCTGTTACCTGCAAACTCTCAAACCAAGCTCTGCCTCCGCCAAGCCCTCAGCCTGCCGACAGCCTCTGGACCCTCCTGGTTCCCCCTCTCTGCCGCTCTGCTAAACTCCAGATCAGGTACAGACCTGCACTCTCTAACTCTGCAAATTACCTGGACTTCAGCTAACATCCAAACAACGTATACATTTAGTTGGAAAGTAAAAGGCGAAAAAACGTAATTTTCAGATCTTGGATAAGATGTTGAAAACTGGGTTTGTAACATCGTTTCAACATCTATTACTGGACTAAAGTGAGACAAAAACAGGCACGATTTTCAACAACGGTTTTTGGACTAAATCAAGACCACGGTGGACCGACCAGATTTAGCCTAAAAAACCAACGTCTGGTTTTTGGGGGGGGCCATGAAAAGTGTTCAGTCACCCTTCCTAGTCTTCAGACTCAGAAGCGCCTGTCGCTTCTACGATGGTCTGCTTTTCAGAGGGAGGGTGCAGCTCCTTGGACCCAGTAAAAGGAAACGTATCGACATCATGGAGTGGACCTTAACCCCTAACCCAGTCCTGGTTTAGGGGGGGTTCATAGGGTACTTCGGCCTTCAGTGGGCACCGCTAACCACAGCTCCACCACATCCACATCATCAGGAGTCGTTCAGCTTCAATATGCATCTAATTACCAGATAAAATAGAGCATAAAGCATGAAAATAAAATATATCCCATTCATCAGAGATGCTGATTATTTATAAACTAAATCCATCCTTCTGTCTTTGTGCAGGAAGTCTTAGTTTCTCCATTTAGTTTCAGCCATTGAGGCCAGAAACACGTTGAACTAAAGCGGATCTAAAATGCAGATTGTTTCTAGCTTAACTTGGCTGTAAACATTTAGCTCTACCTGACCAATCAGAGCACAGAACATGCCCGGCCCGGTGGTTGGGGACCGCTGGTATAGAGGAAAATCTTTTATTTCCAGGTGGATCATCTCAGTAAGTGCTCCTCCCAACTGTCAATCATGCTGGTGAAATGTTTGCGTAAGGCCGTCCTACGTGCTCGTCCCGTTAGCTATCTTTTTCAGGCGTATATCTGTGGTGAGCTACGGTTTCAGACAGTCATTGAAGCTCACCTTTCTCACCGGGTTCTTTTGAAAATTGCCGAGGGTCGTAAGAGAAAAAGTGTCGATGAAGTGTATGAGAAGAAAAGAAAGGGCGGATATATCCCAGAATATATCCTAGAATGCTTTGCACGGAGAGCTCTCCTCGCAAAGCATTATGGGAATTGCTGTCACAGCGGCCCACTGTTGCTGCCCGACAGCAGCGACTAATAACAAAGATGGGTGGCTCTTTTAAAAAAATTGCAAAAATCTCCCTCAATACCTTTAAGGTTACATCAACAGCACTGCTGATTCTGAAGGCCCTGGGCAGATTTAATTGACAAAGCAACACACTGAGGATGAAATCTGATTGGACAAAAAATATAGCAGCTACATAAAAGTAATGGATGCAGAAATAAGAGAAATTCAGCAAAATGAAGAGAATAGATTGTTTTGAATAAATGAATACAGCTGGATAGAAGAATGTGAAAGTTTAGGTAATAAATGTAGATCAGTGTTTCTGACTAATTTTAGGCCACCAGTCAGTGGCGATTCTAAACCAAATGTACCAGGGGGGCCAGGAGGGGGCCAGCGTGTTTTCATGGCGGCACAGAAAAGTATGAAATAAAAAACAGGGATTCAAATAAATTAAGATAGCTGCATGAAGTGAAATTTCTATTCAATTAGGTTTCATTGAAATTCTCAATGTCTTATTAGGTCAATATACATCAGAATTTGGGAATTTTACATTTTTTTTTAACTTAATTTAAGTTGAAATTACAGTTATGTATAAAATCTGAATTAAAATTTGAGAAAAACTGTTCAATTCAGCTGTATTTTTTTTACATTTGTTTAAAAAAAAACCCATTTAGCAGATGAAAATTGGGATCCTATCTCAATACCACTGATGCTTTGTTTTAAACTGAATTTGTAAAGAAAAAAATGAAATAGATTGAAAGGATCTGTTAGTAACCATGTCTGTTCCAGCGCATATCATCATTAGAATTTCTTTGAGAATTATGTCTTCAGTAAAGGGGCCATAAAAGGGACTTGATCCACAGGGGCCATGGCCCCTGTTGGCCCCTGTCTAGAACTGCCTATGCCACCAGTAAAAGGCTTTGAAGGCTCTGACCGTCCACCACTGGATTCTCAGGTAATTATGAAGTATACACTGAAAAAAATTGAGAGGATAATTTTACAGCAAAAACCTGATGTGCAACAATTGCTTTATGCACACAAAGAAAATCCAGCAGTTAACAGCTAAAAGATAAATATGTTTGAAATCCATGACAGTTTTATAAACAGTTAGGATGTTTGGACCCACCTGAAATGTTTTTGGCTCCGCCAACATTGATGGAAAGGCTGGCAGCAGCTCTGGGAGGGGGGGATCATCAAGGCTTCTGGCTTTTTACACATACTGGCTCTCAGCCATGCCTCATTTGGTGTCTTGATGAAACCAAATCCTCCCTTATTAATGAAATCAGTTCCATTTGTGCCTCCAAGCTGCTCCTGGACGTGGCTGGTTGCAGGAATAACAGAGTGAGTCATTCACTCAGGCAGTGACATTTAAAAACACGAGGAGTCCATTTAGATTCAGACTCTTTAGTCACTGGGTTGGAACCTCGTACTTCCAATCATGAATCTATAAGCGGATGAGATTCCTTTAAAGAACATGCCCACAGATTTTCTCCGCAGACAGATCGCTACACTGCAAAAATGATCTAGAAATAAGACAAAATGTCTTAAATTAAGTGTTTTTACCCTTAATTTGAGGAGGTAAATTATATGATTTTCCAATGGAATCATTTCTGTTTACTTTTAGAATAAGATAATTACATAATGATGTCATGATCTGGCCTGTTTGCTCTCCCTTAATTGGTTATTTCTTTCACCTGTCGTTTTTCCTCCCTGCCTCAATTATCATTTATTCCTCTCACCTGTTTCCTTTGGACTATATTCTGTTCAGCCTGAGCATTCGGGGCCAGATCATTATTCGTTTGTCTGTTAGCCTGTTTGTTATGTTGATTCCAAGGTTCATGTCCTGGATCCTGGCGGCCAGTGGAAGGAGGGTTTTGTGTCTCGTCTCCTGATCGTCCACTGTTCCTCCCCTGCTGAGCACTCTGGGTTTTTGCCTCTATACGCAGGGAGGTTCAGTTTTTATCTCAGTAAGCCTGGCTCCAAGGTGGAGACCAGTTTAAAGGTCCTGCATCAAGTTCTGGTTCCACGTCCTGTTTCGGCTACCTTCTTCCACTGAGTCTCCTCATCTGCACCTGATCCTGTCTGCTCCTGTGCGTGTCCACCTGGTCGCGCTTCTGGACTCTGCAGGGCTCTGAACCTGCCTGGGAGCTCTACGAGGCCTGGAGGACTGGATCCTGCCTGTTCTGTCTGTTCCTGTCTGTTCTGAATCCCTGACCAGGATCAGCTTCCTGCAAGACCTCTGGAACTGCAGCACTGGGAACATTCTTGGACTGGACTGTTAAACCAGGTAAGTGACCAACTCAGATAATCATCTTCTGTCTGATGGTCACTTACCTGTCTTTCTCCCACTGTGATTAGGCAGTGTCCCGCCCCCCACCTGCAGTCGCCGCGTGCAACAGATCCTAGCAGCTCCCCTTTTAGTTTAGTTTTTTTAATAAACGTTTTGAACTTGCCTACTGACTGTCCTTGAATACTGGGTCCATCTGTCCTCGTTTCATGACAAATAATCATTTGAAATAAGAGACAGCAATTGTTTTTCTAATTTTAAATGTAAATTGTCTTGTTCCAGCAGCAAAGTGTCTCACTTTAATCCCAAATTAAAGAACAAATGCACTTATTTTAAGAAAAAATGACATATTCAGTTTTCATTTTTTTGCAGTGTTCTGTTGTCTTCCAATGAAATGACTTGATTGCAGCTCCACTGGAAAAAAATCTTAATCTAGAGAAGTCATTTTTTCTTAAAATAAGAGCATTTGTTCTTGGATTGAGGAGGTAAAAGAGACATTTTGCCGATGGAACAAGAACATTTACACTTAAAATAAGTAAACACAATTGCATTTTCTTATTTTAAGTGCATATTATCTAATTATCTTATTTTAAGAGTTAAAATAATAATTCTACTGGAAAACTATCTTATTTATCTACTCAAATTAAGGGTAAATGCACTTAATTTAAGAAATTGTTACTTATTTCAATATTGCTTTTCCAGTGCAGCTCACTGTGTCACAGAAGACATAGAGGGACATTAGTGTCAGATGGGAACTAATTTCATTTAAAGTCTGTTCTTAACGGCCCCAAATAAACAATCATTTATCACAGAAGAGAAACCGTTTACAGAAAGCTCCTTCTCATTCGTTACAGTTCATCTATAGAAGCTGAGTTTCACAGTTATTGTTAAAATGTATATAAAATATCCACATGTCCCAGTGTGTTAGAAAAGCAGACAGGCTGCCGTAGGATGACCTCATTTCCTGTGATGAGCGTGTGCTTTTATGACCATTTATGGTAGTGGTTAGTGTTTCCAACATGTGGCTCGAAATCCAGTTTTCAAAACTTTTCAAATACTTGTTCTCCTCCAGGTTCATTCTTCATTTCATGTGTCGTAGAATGGGGAGGAAAACTTTTACTGTGCCGACTGGAAATACCGATGTAAAAACAGAAGAAAGCCCCAGTTTGCTTTGGAAAATCAAATCTTTGAGCGTTTAAATGAAGCAAAAGGATCAGATATGGATAAACTAAATGATGCAAGTCATTGATGGTTACTAAAAAAACGAAATCACATTTAAAATGCAAGTTTGGTTTCAAGAGAAAAGGATCGAAGCACAACTGCACTGGACCAGGTGGGCAAATCATCTCCTGTGCTACAAAAATGATCTAGAAATTAGCAAAAATGTCTTAAATTAGGTGTATTTACCCTTAAATTGAGCAAGTTATTAAGATGATCTGCCAATGGAATTAATATTTTTACACTAAAAGTGATATAATTAGATAATATGCACTTAAAATAAGACAATGCAATTGTTTTTTCTTATTTTGAATGTAAATTGTCTTGTTCTATTGCCAAAGTGTCTAACTGAATTTGAGAACAAATGTAGTTATTTTAAGAAAAAAATGACTTATTGAGATTTGAATTTTTTGCAGTGTTGAGAAGACATTTAACTTTAGGATGAAGGGAAATTTTTGGTCTCCCTTTAATCAGTGTACACAGAGAAATAAATCCTCAATCTGTCTTTCATTCAAATGATTCACTCCTTTCCTTTCACTAAACTCCTCAAACATTTTTCTCCACCTGACTGACGCGGTAGAGGGAATCCCCCAAAGAAAATCACTGTACTTACCTTAAAGGCGGTCATAAATCCTGTTTATGGGATGTGTTAAAAAATGCACACCACAGTGGGCCGCGACGGGAAAGATTGTTATTCCTGTGGAAAAAATCATAAATCCTTTAGCTTTTTTCTTGCCCGTTTCCGATCTTTGAAATTTGAAAAGATTGTAGATAAAGAAAAGAAGAAGAATTCTATGTTTTTTCACATGTAAACAATAGGTGATTAATCATTTTAAAAAACTAAAAAAAAAAACGTAAAACTTGATAATTGGAACTATTAAGCTCATAATAATTCTTATATTTATACAACATCAGTTTAAAATGAAACAAAAATTAATGCAAGACAGTAAAGTACAATTTATTTTGTTTTAATGAAAAATGAAAGAAAGTCCTTCAAATGACAATCCAGCACTTTAGTCATTGCTAATCTTAATACAGTGCAGCGTAGATTATCCATCTAATCCCAGCGGCTTTTATTGAGTCCCTGACTTTCCAGCAATCCCTCCATGTTTGACCCAGTGCAATGCAGCGATCTTTTAGGAATCCAGTGTGTGTGGGCTGTTTGTTTTTTGTGTTCTCTCCCTCCACCACCAGGTGGCGCCCTGCGGCTGGCTGTGCTCATTTCTGAGGACTCTTAAGCTGCTGACTGCCACTACCTCGTCGCCAGTGTGTTTGCCAGTTTTGGGCACTCTAGCCAAGCTGAGTTTAGCTGAGTCAAAGTGAATCTTTGTCTCTGAGTTCTGACCTTGTTTTTGTCTTTGCCTTTCTGTCAGGAAGTCATCCTGCAAACAAGATTTTTGGCCTTCTCCCCCTCAAATGATTGTTTGCAGCTTCACACTGAGAAGGGGATTAATCTCCACACGAACCGTTCAAGTCCTCCTGGAAATCTAAATGGCAGTCCGCTCCATTGCTCCTTAAAGCTGAAGTCTGTAAGTTTTTAAAAATCACTTTTTTGTCATATTGGCTAAAACTGTCCCTATGCCCAGACAGCAGTACATGTGATATGTAACCTGTGAAAAAAACTGCTTCAATTCGTCCCGCCTACTGGCTGTATTGCAATCTGGAAAGAATATTTCGGGATGAGACAAAACAACCAATCACAGCCAGAGGAGCGTCTGATGGAGTGTCAATCACAGCTCACACACGCTGAATCCCGCCCCCTCCCTCTCACCACTGAACCTGCCGCTGCCGCCCGGCTGCTGCAGTCAGGAGGACGCGCGTGGAAGTCATGGCGGAGCGACGGCCACCGGCGAAAGAGAAACTGCCCTTACTGCCCCTGCCGACAACTGCTTACACGGCAAACTTCGGTATAACCAGCATCTTATATCTAGCTGCTTGGAGGTGAGTGTTATCGCTCTTACCGGTTCACACTCCATGCAGCGTACACTGCTTGGACGCTTCTGGTCGCATGCGGTAGCCGCGAAGATGCTGTGAGAGGGGTGGAGCTTGGAGGTGGGGCATGAGTGAAGCAGAGAGGGTGGGGGAGTGGCGTGAAACCTGTTTTTCTTCAAATTTTCAGTCGAAGTCTGCTCTCTTCTCAATGTAACAGACTGCAATTTTAAGGAACTAACCAAACCAAAAAACCTGTCCACCCTCCAACGAGCCCCCCAATCTCTGGATAAACCCACACCGACTGGATTCTGGGAAGAAAACCTTTTTCTGCTAACGTTAGTCCCGTTCATCTCTGATTTTTGCAAGACGTTGTTCAAAGTTCCCACGGACCCTGAACTAACCGCTGAACTTCCCCTCTCACTTCAAGTTCCGGTTCACCAGCTCTCTGAGTTACCCTGGATCAACCTTATTAATTATTCCAATAAACCTGTTAAACTTTTCTCTGGTTCTCTGAGTGGTTTCCTGCATGTGGGTCAGATCTCTTAAAAACATCATGACGCGATCAGTCAGTGTGGAATTACGCACTGAGGTCCAGTATTTTAGGATTATTGTTGTTGATGTGTGAGTCTGAAAAATCCATAATTTCACCTGAGTGTTCTGTGTCAGGCCAACGTGATAACCACTACAAATTTTTAGGCTTTGTAAAATTTGGCCTGTGATTCCAGATAACATCCTGCGGAAGAAGATTCTCTAACTTAAATGAATAAAAACCCACCTAAGGAAAACAATGGAAGATTCAATTCTGTTCATTTCTACATTCCAATTCACACCACCTGTCATCTCGAGACAGTTTCCAGTTCACCAGATCATCCAGTCAGATTGATTCAAACTTTTCTATCCAAGGAAAACCAGTTGATTGCATCGACTCATTGACTCTTCAGCAATCCCTCACACTAAGCATGCTTGTAGTGACAGTGGAGAGGAAAAACTCTCTTTGAACAGGAAGAAACCTCCAGCAGAACCAGGCTCAGTGTGAGCGGCCATCTGCTGAGGCCCACTGGGGTTCAAGGAGACAGAAGCAGACATAGAAAAAGAAGCATAGATACAAAAGGCAACTGTCAACCAGCTCCACAGGCGGCCCCGTCCAGGAAACACACAGCCAGGCAGACGAGCTCCGAGCCAGCTCCCATGTCAGAGGATGAAGAGAGCACATCCAGTTAGTCATAGTCAGAGAAACAGGACTACACTGGAAAACAGGCCAAGCTCCAACATCTAGAAACAAAGGTGTTGATGTCAGCAGCACAGCTGATATTTCTCTCCAGGATGGAGTCACAGCCAAACAGGAACAGACCAGATGAAGCTACTATGAGAAAAAGCAGAGAGAGCAGAACGTTAGAGATTGAACTAACAGATTCTGCAGAGTAGGAGAATAGAGATAGAATGAAGCAGAATGATGAAAAAGGGGTCCCTATGTCCTCCAGCAGTCTAAGCCTATAGCAGCAGAACTATAGAGATAGCTCAGGATAACCTGAGCCACCCTAACTATAAGCTTTATCAAAAAGGAAAGTTTTAAGCCTAGCCTTAAAAGTAGACAGGGTGTCTGCCTCACGGACTAAAACTGGTAGTTGGTTCCACAGGAGAGGAGCCTGATAACTAAAAGATCTGCCTCCCATTCTACTTTTAGAACTTCTAGGAACCACTAGTAAACCTGCAGATTGAGAGCGAAGTGCTCTGTTAGGAACATAAGGAACAATCAGATCTCTGATATCAGATGGAGCTTGGCCATTTAAGGCTTTATATGTGAGAAGGAGGTTTTTAAGAAAATGACAGATGAAGTCACCTGGGCATACTCAGTGTTGAGTCTAGGAGGGCACATTCCCTAAATATGGATGACTTTGTAAAACATTTTTGCTTCATCTCACCAGAACCGCAGATTTTTGCTGTTCTGATTGTTTTAGTGAACTTGGTGCTGTCATATCACTGGGCAGTGGTAACTAAAGTCAGTTTTAAGGGCTGTATTTTTGTTGTTGTTGTTCTATTATTGTTCTTCTTGTGGTGCAAATTTAAATGTGCATAACTGCTTGTCCTGCCTTGTTTTGACATGTCCAAATTTACCTCAAGTTTTTGTTTAGTAATGGTTTTTATTAGTTCAAGGAGCACAGTGAGAACTTGTTTATTTCTATGTTTGAGCTATACTTCATTCATAATATATTGTACAGTACATAATTGTATACATTTTGGAAAATAAAAAACTTTAATTAATATACATTCTACGGAAAAATTATTATTGTTTCAAGTCTAACTGAACCCTTTATACATTGACTCTCCCAAATAATACATTGCCACCCCTGTTTGAAAAGTCTAGCTCCACCACTGGAAGCCTGAATGGAAGACAATGAAGCCGTGGGTAAATGTTAGGAAGGTGTTCAGCTGAGTAAAAGAAGCTTTTTCAATAATCATACTGATGAATGGGAGGTTTGAGATGGGCCTGTAGTTCTGCAGCAGCAGCCTGTCCATGTTAGGAAAAAATGGGGTTAAAGAAATAACTAAAGCTAATTATGGGGGATTTAATGTGTACAGACTGATATGTCATGTCTGTGATGCTATTTAAATCATAGGAATTATAGTTAAACCCAATATATCCATGTATCTGACAGATGTTGATGGAATAATTTTTTAATTTAAGCGAAATGCTTCTGTTGATAAGTCATAGCTTTTTTTCCTCAAACATTTTTCATTTAATCTCTATATGCAATTCTTAATAATCTAAAGTGTAATTCTACTTTATTTTACAATTCTGATGGTTTTATTGTTGGTTTTGTGTGCCTGCAAGCTTTCATTTAACAGCTTGCTTTGCCATTGACGCACCTGAGTTTCTATTCTGATTTATTCTATTCTCTTTTACTCTATTCTATTCTCATTTAGTCTATTATATTCTGTTCTATTCAGTTGATTTCTGTCCTATTTAATTGTTTCCTGTTTGTTGTTCAAAGAGCTGAGGAGTTGTTTGCTTCCGCTGTTATTTAGATTAATCTTTGCTTATGAGCTCCAAGTCTTTAATATTGGAAGGCCTCTATGCTATAGCCCTAATCTCTGGATCCCTCCGCAGATTCTGTAGTAGATTTATGTTTGGACACCAGTTAGGGCTCTCCAAAATGTTAATATTTTTTCCTCCCAGTAGAAACACGTTGGTTGAATTAAAGGATCACATTAAACCTATATTTTAGCGCCTCATTGCTAAATAGATTTTATTTTTTATGTCCTGCTCATTCGTATCTGTAACCTTTAAACAGATCTGGGAT
The DNA here is from genome assembly GCA_030533445.1 of Cyprinodon diabolis. Classification (NCBI taxonomy): domain Eukaryota; kingdom Metazoa; phylum Chordata; class Actinopteri; order Cyprinodontiformes; family Cyprinodontidae; genus Cyprinodon; species Cyprinodon diabolis. The sequence continues at coordinate 1,629,474 of CM060073.1, forward strand.
TAATATTGTTTTGTTTTATATTGTATTATATTTTCCGTTGATTTTTATGTTTTAAATTTTATGCACATGCATAAAGTCATCCATCCATCCGTTCATGTAGACCTACATCGATCCTGTTTATAATTCCCTCTGGTGTTTCTGCTGTTTACCTAAATGAGTCCAGAAATTCAGCTGTAAACATAGAAAATGCTGCAGAAAGCCAAGTGTTTGTATTGTAGGTTTTTATTTCAAATGACCCAAACTGAAGTCAGATTTGATGGACAACAGCTTCATTTTATTTCGATGCAGCTTGCAGTGTGGTCTGGAGAGCTAGTTGGACACAAAGATCCGTCCAGACATTCAGCCCCCTCTAGTGTTAGATCTGAGTACTGCAGCATTACACCTTCCAGGTTTTTCTTGTTTTCAGTTCAGTCTCAAAAATAGAAATTTGTTCTTTGTTGCATTTATTTACAAGTTAAATCTGCTTTCAAATGAGAGGTTTTAAAAATTGTGACAGGAAGCAGTGAAACAGATCAGGAGTCTCTGATTTAATTTGAACAAAAGTTTGAAGGAAATGTTTATCTTTTTTAACCTTCCACCACAGACCCATGGTAATGGACAGTGGGAAACAAAATAAGAAGGAACAAGTTAAAAGGTTCTTAGTTACTGTGACCTCTTAGCCTCAGCAGCGATCCTTGGTCCCAGCCAGCTGCAAGTTCTTTAGAGTGATGATAAAAGAACAGGCTGCTCTTATTACCCTGGTGTGGAGATGATGAGGTGAGATGGCTCTGGATGTTTCCTCCTACGTTCCCAGCTGTCCGGGAAGCTGCTTGGCCCCTATTTGCTTCCAGTCACGATGCTGAAACAAAGATGTCGATCCCTCCAAGGTCCAGGGCACCACCGTCTCATGGCGAGCTGCAACCCAACTCCTTTTCTGCAAGGAAACTGAAGATGCATAATTGTCCTACTTTCTTCTCTCCTGCAGCGATTGATGTTCCCCTGACTGGAATATCAAATAGTCAGAATGGGGTTGGAACAGACCGAACAGAAGGTTTCAACCCAAATGCTTTTCGTCTTAAGAAAACCACTGTGAACCAATATTAAACAAAAAAAAAAAAAAAATTGTTTTTCCTCGCACACGTTCCCTTTCCCGTTTTCTATCTTTAGCCTTAGAAGGTTTAAACTTTTTCCTTACCTCAGCCATGACAAGCGGTCAAGTAGGTGGAAAAATAGTAGAGCAAAATCCTTAACTCCATGACATTACAAGACCCTGTGGCCATACAGCGATACCTTTACCAGGTCACATGACCTGGCCAATGACGGATCGTCTTCTCCCAACTTACATAGTCGGTATTTCAAGAGGGTAGCCCCGCTTGTAGCATTGATAGTGTCAAATGCTTTATATTGGCCTGAGGAATCATTTAAAGTATGTCATATGCGGCCTTAAAATACTGTTGGAATTATACAGAAACAACAAATTAGGAAAATTAGAAACACTAACCAGGTTTCCATAGATAAGAACTTGGACTTATCTGTTTAAATGAAGGTCAGAATGAATGAAAACTCCACAGGAATGTAATGAGTCCCATATGTCTAATGTGGCCTTGCGATGGTCTGATAAACCATCCCAGCTCCACCATGTAATGTATAAAGCTCCTGCATGCAGCCAGAGTACCAGGAGAGAGAGAACACATGGATGAGGAGAACATGCAGACTCTACCAATAAAGGCACCTGCTGCAGGTAAAATGATCGCCAACTACTGTTCGACCCTGTTTATGCTTTTCAGCTCCATTTTTTCAATCATTTTTAAAATGTTAAACATGTTTGCTGGTTTAATCTTATTTAACCATTTGCTGAGTGACACCTTTTTATCTAAAATACTTCTAGTTTGAAGAGGAGGAAGTGAGGTGACTCTAGGAGAGGATGTGGTCCAAGTTTACAGGATCTTTTTTTCACAGTTTTCTGTGGGTTTAAGACACTGTTGATAGTGTTGTTTAAGATAGTGTTTTGTGGGGATATATATATATATATATATATATATATACATAAAAATGGCTGTTGATTCCTCCACGACCCGGCCCCTGATAAAGAGGAAGAAGATGTATGAATGAATATGATACAAAGAAATATGGCTCTTGACTAAAAAAAATAAAAATAATAATAATATATATATATCAAATCAACAGCCATATTTCTATTACAGACAGAATTCACCAGAGAATCCAAGATATAGTTTTAAATTCTTTGTTGCAGAATTTCTGTAATTCCGTTTTTTTATTATTTGAAATGCCTTTTACATCTATGTCTATATTAGGTCACTCCATATCCATTAATGTGTTTGATGACCTGAAAAAATAAAACATCCATCCATCAAAGAAAAAGAAAATCTAAATAGTGGTAGTTATTTTTTTCACAACACTATGGTACGATGGCTGATGATACCTAAATCATAATTGCATCCAGAATAAACTTAAAAAATGCTTTGAATTTGTGAACTAAAGGTAAATGTCATCGATGAAGACACTAGAACTGGATCCAGTGACCAAAAACCACAAAAGCAACAAATGTTTTACCAGAAAACCACCGCTAGATGGCGGTGTTGTCCAATGAAGTAGATTTTCTTTCCCCAGTTCATAAAGTCGTCATTGTGTCTTTAGAAGGACATTAACTATTTAAGTTTGTCTTGATTTTTATTGTTCATTTTAGTTTTATTGTTGTTTTCAGTAACTTGTACAGCAAGTTGATGAGCTTTTGTATTTTGAAAGGTTTTAGAAATAAAGAGGCAATCAAATCTGCATCGCCTGAGGATCATAGACCAAGGAGACCTCTTCATTTGTCATGAACAATAAAGTTTTTTTCCTCCTAGCTTTCTGAGTGGGTGATGGAAAGTTCAACTGTGGTTAATTGATTTGGTGTTTCCCAAAAGAGGGAATGTCCCTTCCATGCTGTCTAGGGGGCGGAGCTCATAGAGAGAATCTGCAACCAGCAGCCATCCCAAACCTAAAGGGTCTCTATCCTGAGCTCTCCCCACAGAGCACAGTTCATACGTTCATTTTTTTGTTTTGTTTTCTCTCCTGCCCTCCGGCAGACGTTTCAGGAGCCTCCGGACCAGGACCAGCAGACTAAAGAACATTTTCCCCCAGATATGTCTCTGTATTGAACTGATCCCACTCCACTCATATATTGATAGACTCTCCTCTCCCTCCTCCCATGACTCCATTTTGTTATTTGCAATGCTATCATATTCACTGGCAATGTTGACTGTTACTATAGTAACAACTGTTTAAATGCATCTTCTGCTACTTACCTTGACTGGAATATTGATTTGCACTGGCGACTGTTTATTTACTGTACCAATTGTTTACATATACATTTGTGATACCGTACTTTAACTGTAATATGCAATTACCTTCCACTGCACTTTAATTCGGAAAGCTTCCGTCCAAGTTTTATGTATTCATTTTATACCAGAGGTGTCAAGTAACGATTTACAAATACTTAGTTACTGTACTTAAGTACACTTTTTAGTTATCTATACTTTACTCCATTATTTATTTTTCTTCCTACTTCTGACTTCTACTATATTTTCACATAAGTATCTTTTCTTTTTATTCCTTACATTTTTAAAACAAACGTTACTCGTTACTCTTGGCTTCAGTTTAATATTTATTTCCCGTCATGTGCTCCATCCAATGCAGATCATTGGCTCCACCCACATCTAGTGAAAACTAGTGTGATTGGATGAGTCATAGAACGCAAACACTCATTGTTAGCTAAAGGAAACCATCAGAAGCAAGCAGGTGTTCTTCAAACTGCTAACGTGAATTGTCTATGCCATGCTACAATGTGGGATTCAGAAAAAGATGTTGAAATGTCTGAAAGGTCGGACACAGGCGAGAGCGAATCGGGAGACGGAGACCAACAAGACCTCCCTCATCCTTGGCCCTATCTCAGAGAATTTATAGAAATATTTTAAAAAAAATGAGCTTTCAGTTCATCTAGTGGCATCAGGCTGTTTTTTTAAAGGTTGCTTTATGCTTTTATACTTTCAGTAGTTTTTGGAGCACATACTTTTTCACTTTTACTTAAGTAAAGAGGTCAAGTTGATAATTCAACTTTTGCCAGAGTGTTTTTAAACTGCAGGATCTATACTTCTACTGAAGTAACAAATGTGTGAACTTTTAACACCACTGTTTTATAGTAATAGCATTGTATATTTTGCACATGCTGCTATTGCACTTCTGGTTAGACCGAAACTGCATTTTGTTGCCTTCTAATCTAATCTAATCTAATCTATTCTAATCTAATCTAATCTAATCTAGTCTAATCTAATCTAATCTAGTCTAATCTAATCTAGGCTAATCTAATCTAATCTAGGCTAATCTAGTCTAATCTAATCTAATCTAGTCTAATCTAATCTAATCTAATCTAGGCTAATCTAGTCTAATCTAATCTAGTCTAATCTAATCTAATCTAGGCTAATCTAGTCTAATCTAATCTAATCTAGTCTAATCTAATCTAATCTAGGCTAATCTAATCTAATCTAATCTAGGCTAATCTAGTCTAATCTAATCTAGTCTAATCTAATCTAGGCTAATCTAATCTAGGCTAATCTAGTCTAATCTAATCTAGTCTAATCTAATCTAATCTAGGCTAATCTAATCTAATCTAATCTAGGCTAATCTAGTCTAATCTAATCTAGTCTAATCTAATCTAGGCTAATCTAATCTAATCTAATCTAATCTAGGCTAATCTAGTCTAATCTAATCTAGGCTAATCTAGTCTAATCTAATCTAATCTAATCTAGGCTAATCTAATCTAATCTAATCTAGGCTAATCTAGTCTAATCTAATCTAGGCTAATCTAATCTAATCTAGGCTAATCTAGTCTAATCTAATCTAATCTAGTCTAATCTAATCTAATCTAGGCTAATCTAATCTAATCTAGGCTAATCTAGTCTAATCTAATCTAATCTAGTCTAATCTAATCTAATCTAGGCTAATCTAGTCTAATCTAATCTAATCTAATCTAGTCTAATCTAATGTAATCTAGTCTAATCTAATCTAGTCTAATCTAATGTAATCTAGGCTAATCTAATCTAATCTAATCTAGGCTAATCTAGTCTATTCTAATCTAATCTAATCTACTAGAAGCAGCCTCAATCATTTGACGAGGATGGGATGGCCTGCTGCAATCCTACCCTCAGTCCTGTTGAATAAACGGTCGGCTGGACGTCACTGTTTGTTCCAGAGTCACAGACAGCAGTGCTGGCTGAAATGGGACAAACTAACTGGTTTCTATCAAGTAGTACTGGGATGCCAAACCTGTAATCACCACAAGAAAGACATTTTAGTGTTTTCAAAGAACTACTGAGTCCCTCTGTGCTCTGTGCTAAATACCAATATGCCAACCAGTCTATACATTAGGGCTGCAACAATGAATCGATAAAATCGACTTTTAAAAGCGTTGCCAACGAATTTCATCATCGATTATTTGTGTCGCGTGATTAATGCGTCATCCGCCGCCGCCGTCATCACATCCACTTGACTGAAACGGGGGAAGAAAAAAAAATACGGCAGAGCGAGCCAGCGCTGCAGGTGCAGTGTTGCCAACTCAGCTACTTTTCAGACCCCTCCAGCGACTATTTTTCAAAAAAGCGACTAGCGACAAATCTGGCGACTTTTTACGGTGTTACTGGCGGCTTTTGGAGACTCTTACGTGAAAGCATGTATTGTTCCTACTCTGCCGTGGGGCGCCTGCCCCACCCCAACCCCGTTCTCCCGCAGGAGTCCCTCTCAGCGCTGCAGTCAGAGCAGCGGGATGTTGGACTGCAAATGAAGCGCGCATGCGCCGGGGTTGACGGCGCAAATTGATCACAATAATTAAAATAGCCTGCGCTTTGTACAGTGAAAAAAGTCGTTACATGCAACAAAACAAATCAAATCAAAACAAATGAACATGGCGCGGAAGCACCATGTTTATTTGGTTTTAAAGTGGGGAAACGTAACGTTAGTTTCTCAGGTAGCTCATCTGATGCTTTCCTTACCGTGTTAGTAGGTTACAGACAGTGAGAAGGTTGGCTACTTATTTTACTTTTAATTTCATTTGAATTAGCTTAAGCAGCGTTTATATTTACTTTATAAATAAATTAACTTGCAAATTATGAGGGCAAGGCTTTTAAAGTTTAAATCTTCTGGCAAAGATAAAGTAAAGAAGATCCTGCAATTTATGGAAGTAAAGCAGAATAAAATCCAGCAAGATCAGTAATATGTCAATTAATTATCTGCCACATTCCCATGTAAATATCTGTCTTTGGAGGATGTGTTTTTTAGCAGCCCTAGTTCTCTCATTTTTATTCCAAATACAATTTATAATTTGAATCACAGGCTATTTTTATCTCCATGGTTCAGTATTTTCTCAAGTAGCAACTTTAACTGCTATACTTTCCTGTCTTAAAAGGCAGAACTCTTCTAGTCTAAAAAACCTCATTTGTTGAAATGGGGGGGCCTATTGTTTGAACCCCTTAGGGGCTTTTAAAAACAAAAATGTCTTTTTTTGCACTTTATGAAACAAAGTATCCTATATTTTGTGGATGTACAGCTACATTTCTCATGTAGGTTTGCGTAGTTTTAACACAAACATTTATTTTTCATAATGCACCAGGACAGTTAATGAGCAACCTGTACTTGTGTGCTTGTTTGTTCTGTCTAAAATGTTTATTTCAGAATAAAGAGGTTAATATAAAAAATATTTTTTGTCTGATTCATCGATTAATCGAAAAAATAATCGGCCGATTCATCGATTTTTTAAATAATCGTTAGTTGCAGCCCTAATATACATTTTATCAAATGAGAGCCAGCAGAAGAATAAGTTGTTTTTTTATGGGCATCTGAAGAATAACACAACCAAAAATTAACCTTAATTTTTCAGCTAAATATATGGGAATACCTAAACTGATCTTCATGAAACATTCAGTCATTTTTAATGGAAGAACTATAACAGTACAAATGATGAATCATATTCTATGTGCTGAGATTTAAAGCAAAGGGAAGCAATGAAATGTATTTTTATTCTTTATGAAAGTGAAGTGGTCCTTTTGAAATCCAGTCTTTGTGCGTTTGGTCCCTGGTTTGTTTTACTGTTAAGAACATAGAGCCGAGCTGACAGTCCCCAGATAAAAAACTGTTCTTGGTTAATTTCATTCTCCTCACACAGAGCTTAAGATTTACAACATTTTAGACAAAAAGGAGGGAAGTAATAAAAAAAAAAAAGCTTCTATAACATGACAAGAAAACTGTCATGTTTCTCTTTTATTTCCCTTGATACCCTGAGTGATTTTCCACCGAGCAGTTTTCCTATCTATCACGTCACCTTGGCAAAGGTGTTGATCTTTGATCTGCTTTTTTTCCTGTCTGGAAAGGCAGCGAGAAGTGCAAGGTGACAGCGCCGGGATGTGATAGCCACAGCCTCCAGTTGCAACCACTGTAAGGTTGCATCTGCAAAGAAAGACATCCTCATCTCGTGGCAGCCAACCATTCTTCCTGCCCTTCACCTTCAGCCGTCTATCGATATGAGAAAATGCTGAGCTGGAAAATACAGGAAGATTAAATAACAGCTTCAGGGTGAGCTACATTTTTGATATGATGAAAGGCTGATTCATACCAGCTAATGTCCAGCAATGAGTCTTGTAGTTCCTTACTGAGTAATACACACATTTTTTCATTTTTCCATCACATATTAAACAAAGAAAAACACACAAAATCACCTTATAAATGAGAATGTCACACAAGTTCAGCTTATTTGAGGAGGAGGAGAAGATGAAGAAGAAAAGGAGGGAAAAAGTATGGTGGCTGATAGGTACAAACATGCCGTAAATGACAACACCAGCTAATCAAAACACATGCACTGCAAACTCCAAAACAACACAAGTTCTTTGTAGTTGTTTTCTGGCAGTGTTGTGTTTCTGTGCTACTCTCTGTTTCCCCCTTGTGTCTGTTTCCTTTCCCCTTTTCTCCCTTCTAGTTGCTTCTATCCACACCTGCTATCAGCTCATTAGTCCATTCTTGGTTCTGTTCCCCATATATACACCGTCTCTGCAGTTCCCCATTGCTGGTTTCTTGTTGCTTATTTGTTTCTTTACTCCCAAAGTGTTTTTCCCTGAAGTTTCTTGTATCTTTTAGTGTTTTTTATTATTTTTTTTGGTGTTATCTTTTAAGTTTTTTTGATTGATATATTACCTACTGTAAATTAAGTTGGAAAAAAAAGTTAACAAGTCCAGAAAAACAGCTAAAAAGTTTATTGAAAAGTTTATAAGCCTAGTTAACAATTATATTTAGGTCGATAAAATAAATAATGTATGTGCCAGTATCGGCATTAATGCCTCTAAGGTTATGTTGGTTATGTGTTTCTTTCACTCTCAGAGTGTTTTTCATGAATTTTTTTTTTAGAAGCACTTTTGTTATTTTTCTTAATATATATTTGGGCAAGTTGGCGTTTCTTGTTATTACATTGACATTCATTTTTGCCAACAAAATATCCCGATTTTTTAATGTTACAAAGGTAATAAGGTGTTGTCCTGGATTCCAGTAACACTATTGGTATATTTGATTTCCAAGTATTTCAGGGAGGGCCCTATAAAGGGTTAAAAATGACTGTATTTAACGTTTGAAGAATAACGACTGCCTGAAATGCATCGATTATATTTTACCTAATTTAATTTACCTTTCATTTTACCAGAAGTAAACTTGCTTCATCATAGAAAGTTTGTCGAGGTTTTCTTTTATGTCTCTTGGTAAATAATACAGCGGGAACCTGCCACTGGATTTTAAAAGTGTGACAAACAATGATGCCAGATTGGACTGCCTTGTTTCTGATCACTCTCCAGTAATGGCAGCCAATGTCTGTGCTTTTCTCTGTACTCTGTCACACAGCCCTGGAATGGCAGTAAATATAGATGTTCCAGCCGACATGTTCATCATTAAAGCAGAGGAGGAAGTGCAGAACATGAAGAAACCTAAACTGGAGAGTTTGACGAGAGTTTTGTCAGTGTGTGGGACAGTGTGAAGTCAGGGAACAAGCTCTGACTTTGGGAAAGCGCTTAGCTGGAACATCTTTGCCTTTGTTTGTTGCATCATTTTAAGCATAGTGATGTAAAACCTGAAAACTAGTCTGTTACTGTAGCAGCCATTCAAAATGATCCTATCCAGACAAACACCAGCCGAATGGCAGCAAAATCCCCTCCAACTTCCAGCCACTGGCCTTCTCCTTTGCATGCATATTTTTTTTTACTCTGACTTCATCTTTTTACTAAATTACAGGGTTGGACCAGAAGATATAGCTTCCCTTTAGATGTCCACAAATCATGACATACCAAGGACCAGCCAAGGACCAGCCAAGGTCCAGCCAAGGACCAGCCAAGGTCCAACCAAGGACCAGCCAAGGTCCAACCAAGGGCCAGCCAAGGACCAACCAAGGACCAGCCAAGGTCCAACCAAGGACAAACCAAGAGCCAACCGAGGACAGACCAAGGACCATCCAAGGACCAGCCAAGGACCAACCAAGGAAAATCCAAGAGCCAGCCAATGGCCAACCAAGGGCCCATCAAGGATTGTAAGGACATTTTGAGTGGCTACTTGTGTAACTTGTCCTGATAATTCATATAAAGCTAAGAAACATCCTCTTTAAGAATGAACACAGATGGCATTCGGTTAAAAAGAATTAAAAATAAGTGAAAACAAGTCCTTTTTTGGCATCTAGAAGTGAATTAATGGGAATAACAGATCAGTGAAATCTTAAACAAGGACAGGTCTGTTTGTTGTCACATGTAGAAGTCAAAGTTTTGGCAGAATAATGAAGAACGAGACGAAGAGGCGTCAATGACCAGAAGACTGTCACCGTGGAGCGAATAGACTGAAAGACAAAGAAACGCCTTTGGATCATTGACTAGGAACTATGTTCAGACTTGTTTGTCTGCCAGACAGCAGCAGACATTGACTCAGGAGCCTACAATGTGATTTGGTCTGGTCATAAACTTTGCTCTCAGCGCCTCTGATGCCTTTGATTCCCAAAATAAAAACTTTTTGCAGGCTTCCAGAGATACAAAAAATAGATAAATAAAAGAGAAATTGTCAGACAGATTAATTATCTGAGCTGCTGTCATCGTTATATTCTGGTGTTTTAACTTCATTTCTATGGAGGACCAATCCTGCCATGATTACAAATAAATACAGAAATAAATAAATGCTCCAAAAATAAATAAGCATACAATTAATTGCCCCCCCAAAAGTACAATAAACAAATAAATGTAGGTAGAAATTGAATTATACAGTGAGACTAAATAATAATAATAAATATATATCTTTGAATTAGTTTCTTTGTTTATCTGCTTTTGTAATAATTACCATATGTATTTATTGTCCATTATATTCTTCAACTTTATTTCTTTATCACTTATTTCTTTATTCATTTATTTATGTGCATGTTATAATATTTTTGTCTGCTATATTCTTCCTTTGTATTTTTTTACCCTATTTATTTCTGCCATGCTAATTATTTCTGCCTGTTGTTTTTACATTTCTGTCTGCATTTCTGCCTAATTTTGCAAATGAGGAGGGGGGCGTGTATTAAATGCTCAACTTCTGCCCATTGTCTCACTGTGAAATTTAATTTCTACCTACATTAATTCAGTGTAGGGCAAGCTACTTGTCCAGTGTAGTGAGCTAAGCTATCAGTTACTCAACAATAAATTAAGCTTCACTACACCGAAGCTACCACCTAAAGAATTATAGCAAGCTAAGTTACACTAATGTGTTAACAGTAGCTTAACTACATCAGAAGCTACTTAACGTCGTACCAAGCTAATGTCAATTCAAAATGAGTCTGACACACTGGTTAAAATATTTATTAAAGATCAGCCAATGACATAACACAGTGTAAACATTGCTTTATGATCAGCATAATAAAGAAACTAAAGTAATTACTAGTAGACAAACTAGTAAACAATCTGCTGTTATTAGAACCAAATGAAAGGTACTGTGTAGTGTTCTACACATGGAGACATGGCTGTGAGTTTGCATTCAATGGACATCTCTAGGGAAAACAAAACCCTACAAAAGGCATCTTATTTCTTTAGGGTCTCCCTTAGAGAAAACTTCTTCAGACCTCAATTAAACAGTCGATTCAAGTAACAAATGAAACTGTTTACAAAAAAGGTGAAAAAATAAAGAAGTTAATTAAGAGATATATATACATTTATGTCCAGAGATGGGAAGTAACAAAGTACAAATACTTCTTTACTGTACTCAAGTAGATTTTTCTGATATTTTTACTTTACTTTACTACTTTATTATTTTTATGGCGACTTTTTACTTCCACTTACATTTTTACACAAATATCTGTACTTTCTACTCCTTACATTTTAAAAAATTGGCTCGTTACTTTAGTTTTGAATCATTTCAATGGAGTTACCGTTATTATTTTTCACGTCATCAATACCAAATTCAGTCTAATTGGATGAGAATCTACGTTGCATTTGACGCACCACTACAAGATGAATCGACAGATTCGGCGGTATTCATTGGCGGCAAATCATTGCAGCTTGGTGGCGTTAGCATAGTAGCATGGACGACGAGATGATTGAAAATGAACACAACGGAGATCTAGTCCTATTGGCAGACATCCATTTAAAATGTAGCCAACGGCATGAAAAAAGTGGTTTCTACTTTTACTTTTATACTTTAAGTAAATTTACAAGCCTGTACTTTGTTACTTCTACTTGAGTAAATAAGTTTAATCAGTACTTCCACTTTTACCAGAGTATTTTTTAACACAAGTATCTGTACTTTTACTCAAGTACAGAAAGTGAGTACTTTTGCCATCTCTGTTTATGTCTCACTGTATAATTTAATTTCTACCTACATATTTACTCATTGTATTTTGGGGGGTAATTAATTGAATGCTTATTTATTAATTGAGCATGTATTTCTTTATGTATTTATTTTTATACATGGGAGAGCTGTTCCTCCATACCTAAAAGATCTTATCTGTGCAAATAAGCCTTAAAACATCTGAACATGTACTTTTTATCAGAGGATTCAACAAGTTTCAAAATCTCTGAAGATAAGGCGCTCTGCTCCTGTCTCCTCCTCCATCCTGTGTGTGTGGCTCTGTGTGTCATTCTTTGAGTTCCACTACAGTGCGCATGCGCATGTTTCGTAGATACAGACAGGAGAGGCAGAATAGAGGCTCATGCTTGAATGTCCAACGAGTAACTCCGATTGTTGTTTCAAAAATAGAAAACCTGCTTTCATTACTTAGTTATGCCCTGGATTTTGTAGTTTTTGTGGAAGCTACGTCGCTACTTGATAAAAACAATAACGTCACTACTGGAAAGTTACTTGATAAATAAAGCAGCGACGCTACGGTCAAGCTACTGGAAAATGTAGTTAAACTAATAGCTTGGCTACATGTAGCGGCGCTACTGCCCATTAGAGACTGACACGGGAGTGGATTTTCACTCCTGTCCCGTCCCACTCCCACAGAAAAAAATTGTGTCCCGTCCCGATCCCGGGCCAGAGTAGAAATCTAAATCCTGTCCCGTCGCACTCCTGGTGAAATTACTCCCACTCCCATCCCGCAGAATGACTCCCGCTCCCGCCCCACTCCCATGCTCTGTTCGAAAACCTAGGACGCGTCCTTAGCAGGCCAGATTCGAAGTACGATGACGTCATAGTGCGGCGCTGAGGTCTGGTTGGATTCCAAGAGTCCTCGTTATGCGACCTTAAAATGCATCCTTCTTTTAGCCCGATTTGAAGGACGGGTGTCGATGTATCCTCGGTATCCTTGGTTTACCCAGGATTCATTGCGAGGCCAAGCAAGCCGTGATCAGAGGAAAGGTTACAGCGCCGAACAGTGGTGAAAATTGGAAGTTCAGTTTAATATAATCCAGTCTGTGAATAGTTTCATCTGAAATGAATGAAAATAGTTGTTTTAATGGTTATTGAGTCAGATATGTGGCGGTAATGTTTGATTTATCTAAAGGTTTTAATCTGTTACTGATTAAATGGGTTTGGCTGGAATTTAAGGACAGATTCTAATAGATCTGCAGAGAGGGGACTATAAATCTGATAGGAGTTTTATCTTTTAATTGCTGTTTTGCACAATAGGTTTAACTAAGATTTTTTTCTTGTTTAATATTAGAGATTTTGCAGATATGTTTTAATACATACATTGTTTAGATTTACTTATATATTTCTACCCCTTTTGTAGAATAGAATAGAAAATCCCTTTATTGTCCCACAATGGGCAAATTAAGATTATTGAAAATGGTCACACAAATGAGGACCTTAGAAAAATGTATAAGAATAACATAATAGGGAAGAGTTAAAAAAAATATATAAAAAAAATACAATTCTGTAAAGTGTTTTAACAATATAAAACTGGAGAATAAATAACCAATATGCAGCTATGGACATTTTTACAGTGATGGATATTTGAAAATAGCAGCAACATCAGAGATGTGCAGAATGACAGCAGCAGGTTATTTAACTGACTAAGGTTTCTATCATTACATTTGATTTTATTAGTTCCTGCTCCCGCTGGTTGGAACCTTTATTCCACTCTGGATTAAATCAGTCTTTGTTCACTTTACAATAAAAAAGAAATAAATAAACAAACCGTTTTGGAAACTTCGGTTTTCATTCTTTTCTGCTTTGTGTGTCAACTTTCGCGGTTGCTAAGCAACAGACCTTACGGCGATAAAACCCGCTGAAGGGTAGACCTGGTCGAATTCACAGCCAAAACTCTTCCGGTCTCCTTATTTTCACGGACTTCAAAGGATCCAGTCTAAGTAGACCGCGTCCTTGGAGGATGCAGCCCAGGATTTCGAACAGAGCCCCATTCTTGTTGTTTTTGAGCGCGGGTGAAAAACTCAGAGCGGAATCACTGTTGGTTTTTGGGTCGTGTAGTTTTTTTGACTCGCATTATAGTGTAGGCTTGAAGGAAAAAAACTACAAAATGGCGGCGCTGCGCCAGTACTGGGTTTTTTTCTTTCTATTTTATTTTATTTTTTGAGATTGATCCTAGTTTTTTTAGTTATTATCGGTTTGCTCCTGCTCCCGTCTGCTCCCGTTAATGTTTAATCCTGTACCGTCCCAATTACGTGATCGTTACTAATACTGACTCCCATCCCACGGGAATCCCACGGGAATCCCGTGACCCATGGGATTCCCGAAAAAATGTCAGTCTCTACTGCCCATCACTGCATTTATTTGTTTATTGTATTTTTGAGGGGCAATTAATTGTATGCTTATTTATTTTTGAAGCATTTATTTATTTCTGTATTTATTTTTAAATATGGCAGGATTGGTCCTCCATACATTGTCTTTGTCTGGTTTCCGGTTCTTAACTCTTTATCCGTATTTTAGGTCGTGTTGAAGGGTTGAGTTTTACTTCATTTATTTATTCCACAAAATGATCTCATGCCATTTTTTCACAAGCGCAGTCTGCTTCATAGAAGAATCCATGGAGGATTGTGTAACGGCGAGCTGCAGCAGAAAACGCCACAAAAATGACGGTTCTACCTCTATATCCAACACTCGCTGGTTTTGATGGTTTATGATATCCAGATAATTAGACCTTACACTCAGGCTGCTAAGCGGAGCAGTGGGTAGCACTGCTGCCTTGCAGCAATAAGGTTCCAGGTTCGATTCCGGGGTCTTATACCCCATTTACACTACCCTTAAAAAACCGTGCTGAGACCGGTCTGAGCTCAGTAACTGAGATAACTTATGGTGTGTAAACGGAAAGCAAACTGAACTGAACCGAGCTGCAGACCAGTTCCAGAGGTGGGCTCTGGTCAATTGGTCCTGATTCACACTCCATTCCAGTAGTTAGCAGTAATGCCCATCCAGAAACAGAAGAAGAAGAACAGCTTCTTCTTCAACTATAAACAACAATCGAAATCTTCACCACGCAATATTTTAAATAATGGCATTTTAAACAATAACACCGAAGTACAGCAATGATAATCAAGCATAACTTTCTAAATGTGATGGGCGCCGCCATTTTGATTTGCTTGATTTCCTCCTTCTTCATCTTCTTCTTCTTGTGTTTTATGGCGGTTGGCAAACAACTTTTGGTGCATTACCGCCACCAACTGCTTGATTTCCTCCTTCAATACCGGCAGTAATACCGCAGATCGTCACTAGGAGGCGAGGAACCGAGATAGCATGACGTGTAAACGGTCGTCAGAACCAAGCTCCGCCTGGTTAACTGATCTGAGCTTGGACTGGTCTCAGCATGGATCGGGTTTTCAGGGGTAGTGTAAATGGGGTATACGTCTCCAGAATCGAAGCTTTGTCTCATCTTTGATAGTAGGACGTGTCTTATGTATGTGCATGAGTAAACAAACAGTTGCTTACATACTTGGATGTCAACCATGCAGCAACTGGCGTCCCAATTCCTAGGGAGGATTATGAAGCCCCAACTCTTTTAGGCTTTAATTCCAGGGTGGGTCGGTAGTGGGTGAGCGATACTTAAACTAAAATCTAAATGAAAAACATAATTACCGTAAATTCTCTAATATTGGCCTGTATTCCATTAGCGGCCGGGTCTCTAATAATGGCCTGTGTGGCTGTCGGCGGAGGTAAATAGTGGCCGGACTCTTATACAGGCCGGGGCTATAATTAAAACCAACGATGTTCCTGGGCAGTCCTCAACAACTTGTGATAGTAACATACAAGTACCACAGGGGGGCAGTGTTTGCTAACAAATCCAAGCCATCGTTTTGATCTGAAAGACAAATGTGATTACGGGTAGGTCTGGAGGTAACCAGGCAGCGTTAAAATGACAGATTTTCGTTGGTCTTCGTTGTTCTAAATTTACCTCGAAATATATGATACTGGTAGCCAACTTCCACTTAGCCTGCCTCAAATAAAATTCCGCTATGATGGCAGAGCAGTTTCCATTAATTTTTTTTAAACTTTGTTTCGCAAGTCAGTTTGCCCAAGATTCCACTCTGTCTTTTTTTTTTTTTTTTTTTTTTTGTATTGCCATTCAGAAAAATTGCAGCTGCTGGAAGATGTCTGAATAATGTTCTGTATACCGTTATGGTAACTGTACTTTTTCAATAAATGAACCTAGTATTTTATAGGTTCAAAGAGACACAAAATCTGTTTTTTATTCATTCCACTGGTCGTCTGTTTTGATCAAATAGAAATAGAGGCCTGCCTCTAATTCTGGCCTCCTTCCAATAATGGCCTGGACCAAGATGTACCTGAGTTAAATAAAAGCCCCGGCCTATATTAGAGGATTTACGGTACATAAATCTAAGAGTAAATGAAGCGCAAAGTAAAAACTTAATTGGAATAAAAGATCCAAAACAGCAGACCATGATAAATATTTAAAGGCAACAGTTAGACCTGGATTTAATTGTGATGCTGGGGCATTGGGGCCAAGCAGGGAAGCTGAAGTGTTATATGGCCCAAGTCTGTTATAATCAATTATTGTTCACAGAAATATACTTTTTCTTTTCTCAACAATTCCCATGATATATCAGTGCTTAATATTGTTTGTCATGATATTTGTATGTGAGATCCCTTATGAGGCAAACACTAAGGTCAGCAGCAGCCGCAGTGGAAGAGTGATGAGAACCTGGATAGAAGTCGAACGAGATGCGATGAGATCTAGAATAAAAGCTCATATGTTTGTGAGGAAGATGCTGACCTTTTCCCTGCGCTCCCTGCATCACTGGAACTCATATTTCACCTGTCAGGATGCGTCATCTTCACTCCTGTCGTACCACTCCCTTGAGACCAAGGCCTCTGCCCCCCCACCACCCCAACCCCCACCTCAAACATGTGTGTTGGTGCTCTGGAAATGTAGCTCAACCTTTCTTTAGTTTTTCATTTCAATAAAAATGTTCCCCCTGTTTCAATGTAAGATGCAAACATCTTTAAGGTGAAGACGAGTTTTGGTTCATGGGAAAATGAGAGATTCCAGCAACGTTTTGGGCAAAAGTTCCCTAACCTCTTGGCTCAGTTACTAACCTCATTACCAGTAAATCAACAGCAATGAACAGCATTCTTTCATTCAAGGATTCCCTTCTTCTTTCCACCTCCCACCCTGCAGGAACCCCTCCCAGATCCGACAGTATGGAATCCTACCTGTTCCTTAAATCAGCAGATGTTTCTGAATGACATTGCTGACATAAATTAAAAGAATAAAATTAACTTTATCATGACTGGTTGTGACAGTTTGAAAGATTCAGATGCCGGAGGCTAAACTGCCATGTTTGTGCCTTGAGTTAAACTTGCAGGAGATATATCATGATTATTCTTATTTTTATTTTTAATTCAATTCAATTCAGTTTATTTATATAGCGCCAAATTCACAACACGTCATTTCAAGGCACTTTACAGTTCAACCAGATCATACAGTCAGATTGATACAAAGTTTTCTATCTAAGCAAAACCAGTTGATTGCATCGACTCATTGACTCAAATACAATCCCTCACACTAAGCATGCTTGTAGCGACAGTGGAGAGGAAAAACTCCCGTTTAACAGGAAGAAACCTCCAGCAGAACCAGGCTGAAATGATCAGAAAAGGTCCTTCTCTTGTCTTCTTGCCTTCTGTGGTCACTGTAGCATATTGTTCTGCCTTTGGATCGTGCAAAATGAATCTACTCTGCTCTCCTGAACAAGCTGCTTCTCCATTGTGAGAAGCACTAACATTCTAAATCATAATTAAGAAAAGGGGGTAGCCAAATTGCTTTTACTCCTATTGACGATTGCGGGACAGACGAGAAAGCATTATCACTAAAATAATGCAATCATTTCACGTCAGACTAGTGTTTGTGTCATGATTTTAGTCCTGCCCTGTTTGTGCTCACTCTTCTTCTCCTGTTGATCTCTGATTGTTCCCACCTGTGCTGCTCCCTATTTAAACCCCTGCTTTTCACCTGCTCTTTGCGCGATCGTCTGCCTTTCCACAGCTTTTTAGCCCTGTTTCATGATGAAAGTATTATCCTTTCCTTGACCACAGTCTTTGCCCAGACCTTACCTTTGAGTGAGTTGTGTTTTTTCTGAATGTTGCTGAACGTTGCCTAGTTCTGACCCTGAATTTTGGAAACTTCTTTGCCTGATTGATCTTCTGTGCATGACTTTGGACTGGAAAATGATTTCATTTGTAGGACCATGGAAGTCAGTACCTCTGCTCTCTGTAACCCCCACCCCCCTAAGCCGTCAAGGTTCCCATTCTCAATTGGATGACAAGATTGACTTTATTATTTTTTCAGTCTTCTCCAGCCGCGACTCTTGTCCCTTTTTTTTGCGTTTCAGAACCACTAGATACACCCGATTCTGACAGGATCTTTGCTTTGTTATGTTTTTAAATAAATCTTTTACTCAATCTTTGTTTTGGCTGATTGTTGGCTTCTGGCCTCTACAGAAATTTCCCAGAGAGAAATTCCATTGGGACCAAGTAGCACTAAATTGGTGACTTAGGCCCCGTCCACACGAAGTCAAACCCTGGCCTAAATGCACACATTTTTCACCAAACCAGCCTCTCATCCATACAAGCCGGCGTTTCGGGGTCTGTAAACGATCTTTTTTTTACTAAGCCTTCAGAGTGGGAAGATTTTGAAACGCCGTTGTCGCGTTTCCATCTTTAAGCTCTAACCGCATTTTTTTTCTTACACGCATGCGTCATAGCGTCGCCTCTAAACACGCATGCGCGACACAGTATCACAACAACAATGGCGCCGTACTGTGTTGAATGGTTGCTGCTCATGCTACTCACCCTGCTGTCGGGCTTACAACAGAATCTTCTTCTTCTGGAATATCTCCAGGAAGAACAGAGCAATATCGACCACATAGTTCAGCACCTGAATTTGACTGAACCACGAAAATGGACCCGCAGGGCAACCATGTATAAATATTAGTGCGCATGCCCAACATTTCGTCGCCTATTTTTGCTTTGGCACCACAGCGCCACTTACAGGCCTGGCATACATTTCATGCATTCGTGTGGTCGATCACATTTATTTTACGTCTCCGTCTTTACGTCAAACGTTCTGGAAAATATTAGCGTTTCGTGTTCGTTTTGACTTTGTGTGGACGGGGCCTTGGAAACGACACTGTCAAGGAACGCTATGGACAGCGGAAACATGCAAGAGGAGGAGAGTTTAGTGTCGGAGGTCGTGGATGAGTCTCCTCCGTCATCCATTTTTTATTTAGAGGAGGAAAGCGGGGACGAAGATGTTGTGGAAGAGGACGCCAGGGCTTGGTTTGGTGTAGAAGGCTTCCAGCCGTACATGTTTGAGCCCTTGCCTCGCAACGCTGCCAGTTCTGTTAGCTCTACGCCTGCCGAAGACACAGACGTCCATCCCCGTGGACACTGGGACGCAACTCAATGGGAAAGGATTCTGATTTCAACCGTTGCGTATATTAGCTGCGACATATCAATCAAGATGCTATGACCGAAAACATTTGATTGACAGTTGAGCGTTGATATATGATTGGCCGAATTTAGGTGTTCAGGCTGACATAGAACTAACTGGCTTGCAGAAGATAACGGAGAAAAAAAAAACAGATTTTAAGACGGGATTTTATATAAAAAAGAAATAAACTTTGGGACAATATGTCTGATAAAGATTACATTTATATACATGTTAAAGCCAGAATGATTTGACATTTAAATATGACTTCCCTACAACTTTAAAGAATCAAAACTTATATTTAGGAATTTCAAATAAGATAAATGAGATAGAAACTAGCATTAAAGTATCTTAAAAAAAAACAACAGTTTATATTATGAAACTAAAACACAACGCAGACCAAAGATCAACTTAAATGAACAGAATGTGGTAAATTGCTAATATAGGGACGGGAACAGCAACCTTACCCTACTGTGAGGTAGTTTGGTCGAGAGTCAATAAGGTGAACCAAAAAAAAAAACAGCTTTTCTCTCTGACAAAACATTTTTCCTCAAGCTTCCAAGAGCTCAGGGCTTATATAATCAAGTGGCAACACACCTGCACTCGTGGTAAACACAAACTAAACCACTTTGTCACACCTACATGTTGATGTAGGGTTAGGTTCAATAAATCAATAAATATTACCCTTTTAATTTTGCTGCGGAAAGGTGCAGCTTTATGTGGAAATAAAAAACCTAACAGGAAAATGGTCTGATATGTCATTAATAACTGCTCCACAGTTCAACTTCGAATTCCAGGTATTTGTAATGAAATTATCACTGATAGATCTGGGTGAATAAGATACTCTAGTAAAAGTATTTATAGTTGGTATAAATTAAGAAGAATGTAAATGTGATCATTCTGCTTCATTCTAGCTCTATTCTCCCACTCTGCAGAATCTGTTGGAACCAACTACCAGTTTTAGTCCGTGAGGCAGACACCCTGTCTACTTTTAAGGCTAGGCTTAAAACTTTCCTTTTTGATAAAGCTTCTAGTTAGAGTGGCTCAGGTTATCCTGAGCTATCTCTATAGTTCTGCTGCTATAGGCTTAGACTGCTGGAGGACATAGGGACTAGAGACTGACACGGGACTGGATTTTCCCTCCTGTCCCGTCCCACTCCCACAGAAAAAAATTGTGTCCCGTCCCGATCCCGGGCCAGAGTAGAAATCTAAATCCTGTCCCGTCCCACTCCTGGTGAAATTACACCCACTCCCATCCCGCTCCCATTCAGAACGACTCCCGCTCCCGCACCACTCCCATTCTTGTTGTATTCAATAAGATTTCGGCCAATACTCTGGCTGCGTCTCAATTCGCAGGCTGCGAATTGAAACGCAGCCATTGAATCTGAATTTGTTGTTTTTGAGCGCGGGTGAAAAACTCAGAGCGGAAGCACTGTTGGTTTTTGGGTCGTGTAGTTTTTTTGACTCGCATTATAGTGTAGGCTTCAAGGACAAAAACTGCAAAATGGCGGCGCTGCGCCAGTACTGGATTTTTTTTCTTTTCTATTTTATTTTTGGCATCGATCCTATTTTTTATTTTTTTTGTTATTATTGGTTTGCTCCCGCTCCCGTCTGCTCCCGTTAATGTTTAATCCTGTACCGTCCCAATCACGTGATCGTTACTTACTGTATACTGACTCCCATCCCACGGGAATCCCGTGAATGTGGGATTCCCGAAAAAATATCAGTCTCTAATAGGGACCCCTTTTTCATCATTCTGCTTCATTCTATCTCTATTCTCCCACTCTGCAGAATCTGTTAGTTCAATCTCTAACGTTCTGCTCTCTCTGCTTTTTCTCATAGTAGCTTCATCTGGTCTGTTCCTGTTTGGCTGTGACTCCAACCTGGAGAGAAATATCAGCTGTGCTGCTGCCATCAACACCTTTGTTTCTAGATGTTGGAGCTTGGCCTGTTTTCCAGTGTAGTCCTGTTTCTCTGACTGTGACTAACTGGATGTGCTCTCTTCATCCTCTGACATGGGAGCTGGCTCGGAGCTCGTCTGCCTGGCTGTGTGTTTCCTGGACGGGGCCGCCTGTGGAGCTGGTTGACAGTTGGTTTTTGTATCTATGCCACTTTTTCTATCTCTGCTTCTGTCTCCTTGAACCCCAGTCGGCCTCAACAGATGGCCGCTCACACTGAGCCTGGTTCTGCTAGAGGTTTCTTCCTGTTCAAAGGGAGGTTTTCCTCTCCACTGTCGCTACAAGCATGCTTAGTGTGAGGGATTGCTGAAGAGTCAATGAGTCGATGCAATCAGCTGGTTTTCCTTAGATAGAAAACTTTGAATCAATCTGACTGGATGATCTGGTGAACTGGAAAGTGACCTGAGATGACATGATGTGAATTGAAGCTATAGAAATAAACTGAATTGAATTGAATTGAATTGAAAGGTTCCTGCTCTGGACTTTAGTAAGTGTAAAAAAATAATAAATTCTTTTAACACATTTAAATCTTAATTAATTTTTTACATTTTCTTTAAACTGAGTGAGTGTCATGCAAAGGATTGTGGTTTTGGGACATAAACCATGATAATAATTTAGGACGCTGAGAACCAATATCCATGTTTCACCTAAACATGTTCACTGGAGAAGAAGATGCAGTTTTGCTCATAAAACAGCAGTGAGACCTCTCTTCTCTGCTCTGCAACCTCCTCTCAGCCAACTGGCTCCACAGGGCCTCCCAATGAGGGGTGCCTCGGTCCCCCAGGGAGCTGAGAACAGTAAAAAACCACAGCAGAGAGGATTTCTCTCTCCTTCCGTCAAGCTGCCAGGGGGGGTCACGTCGGAAGAGAACAACACCGTGGCGCTAGGCCCAAAACGCCCAGATCAGCAGTATAACCAAGGATAAGTCATGATGCTTGACATTTCAGAACCGAACTGCTGAAAAAAACTTAGCGCTCATGTGTTTTCTCTTATGTCATTACATTTCGATAACCAAATAATGACCATGAGTTATTTAATAGAATCCTCACGTCTGTTCACTGCTTGCTTATTCAAAGAGGGGAAAGAATCATTTAACTACAGGTTACTGGCATTGCATTGTGAATCGGTTTGAAAACATTAAAATCGCTCTAAATTAGTGGAAAGCTAATAAACTTTGGGTCTCAAACACAAAAACCATCTTAAACTCTAGTATGGTGTTATACATATATATATATATATATATATATATATATATATGTATATATATATATATATATATATATATATATATATATATATACATTCTAATTGGTAATGAGTGGGAGGAGTTTTTGTGTGGGCGTTTAGATTCTTCAGACATGACTTCAACATTCTAAAGAATTCCTGTGATGTCATTCTAAAGGCGGGGCCTTTAGAATCCTTTGACATCATCACAGCTGTTCAGGAGTTCTAAATTCCTCATTGCTTGCTTTACCACTGACGAGTTCAGACGTCTGCAAAGCGCTTTCCTGGTCGACAGTTTAAACTTTAGCAGATTAACACAAAATTAAACAACCGTTTTTGAGTAAAAATGCCGCATCTAAAGCAGCGTTACTACAACGGTGGAAGGAGACATCAGAGGTATGGATGGGAAACTGCACAAGATTTGAGACACCGCGTTAACAGCAAGCAGTTGGATAATCATTCCCAGCATGAAATCGAAGGGCTCCGCTCTCTTCTGGAATTCGTGAAGGATAAATGGGTTAAGGAGATCCAAAAGGTAAACATCCTGAAGGAAGAGCTCGAAACAACTAAATTTGAGGTGGAAATGCTGAAAAATCAGCCGTATGGATGGAAGAATGGAGAAGATTTAAGACACTGTGTTAACATAAGGCAGTGTGATATTCATTCCCAGGATGAAATCCAAAGGCTTCACTTTCTTTTGGATAACGAGAAAGCTAAAAGGATTATGGAGAACAAAAGGGTAGCCACCCTGGAGGAAGAGCTCAAGAATACACAATTTGAGTTAGAAAGACAGAAAATTCTCCATGAGATGTTTATTAACAAGGGCAAAGAACCCAATGGAAAACTGATGAGAATTCAAACCTCTAATGACCCAAAAACTCTCAGCCCTGTGACCACCGCCTCTAAGGTGTTCAATGACAGGAAATATAAGGCTAAGTTGGAGAAGATGGTCGCTTATCAAAAACTAAACTCCAGATATGAAACAGACTTTTCTGCACTGAAGCAGAAAGCAACAAAATGTCAAAAGAAGAAGGAGAAAAGAACAAAGTTTGTTCTGAAGCTCATTAATGAATTCAGAGCTGAGAAGTACAACCGTCATTCAGTGGCTCAAAACTATGAATCCCTACAACAGAACACTGCAGAGATGGTGAAAAACTTGCAAAGTGAACTGGCAGGGGTTGAAGTTTTGTACAGGGAACTGAAAAATAAGTATGATACCAACGATTTTGCTCTAAAACTGCAAATAAACGCATTCAAGCAGCAGCTTGATAAAGAGATAAACATGAGGAACAGCCTTAGAGCTGAGAAGGACGACCTCCAACGGCAAGTCACTTCCCTTCAACAACTGATCTTATGGTGCGAGGGCAGATATAAAAGACAGCTGTCAGGTATTTCAGCTGAGCTCAAAGACAGAGATGACCTTGGTCCTCCAAAACGAAAAATTCCCAGGTGTCAAGAAGAAAGATCCAAAATAGACCTGTCCATAGACATTGACACCCTGTCAGATCAATTTAGATTCAGTTTATCTATATAACCTTCCGGGTCTTAAGAAACTAATTGATTGATAGACAAAATAAATAAATAAATAATGATTAAAAAGCCTAAAAGGCTGCTCAGCAGTGGGTAGCGCTGGTGCTTCGCAGCAAGAAGGTTCTGGGCTTGATTCCCAGCCCGGGGTCTTTCTGCATGAGTTTGCATGTTCTCTCTGAGCATGCGTGGGTTCTCTCCGGGTACTCCGGCTTCTTCCCACAGTCCAAAAAGATAAATGTTAGGTTAATCGGCTTCTCTAGATTATCCTTAGGTGTGAGTGTGAATGGTTGTATGTCTCTGTGTTGCCCTGCGATGGACTGGCGACCTGTCCAGGGTGGACCCCGTCTCTCGCCCGTAGACAGCTGGGATAGGCACCAGCACCCCTCGCCACCCCAATTGGGACAAGCGGTCAGATAATATATGGATGGAAAAAGCCTAAAAAAAAAACAATTAAGTGTGTATCATAGCTGTGTGAAGCGTCTCCTGCGGTAGTGTCGAGATCCTACTGTCTCAGCCCAGACTTCAGGGGATCTCGGAGCAACAGTGGGCCCCAGAGACGAGACGAGACGAATCCCACCACCATGTGGACTTGGCATCAGTCAACCACTGTCCCAGCTATGGGTAAATAGCCTTACTACCTTGTGAGCAGTGTTGGACACTACAGTTCAAGAAGGTAACTAGTCCCTGATTTCAGCAAGGGTTCATCTACAGATGTTTTTAGAACTGATTAGTGACCTTTAGTTTATATCTTCAGATAGTTAGTTATAGTAAGTAGAGTTATAAGTTGTTTTTCTGTTTTAAGATTGGAAGTTATAAGCATAGCCTTCTAGGCTTAGTTCTACTTTCTACCAATCTGTTTCGGTAAAAGTTGGTTAAGATTCTCAGTCATCCAGGTCATAGTCATTCCAAAAAAGCTAAAAAACAATCCACTGGACTTTGCTTCCAAGTTTGAAGACGTCTCACTTCCCATCCAAGAAGCTTTTTCAATTCAAAATGTCAGAAATAGCGTTGAGTTTGAGGCGTTATAGAGTGGACCAAAACAAAGCCTTGTTTTGGCTCAGACACATGCAAATTGTACCTGACTTCAGGTCCGCCCTTTTGGAAAGGGCGTCTTTTGGTTTCATTGTTAGCCTGCAATACTCAAAACTGAACTTATTTTTAGCTATTAAATTGTAAGTTTTCATATTGTACGTACTAATGTGTTTGGAAGGGATTTTGATTATAGCATGTTTAGATTAGTATAAAATTGATAGAAGAGGAGAGGAAGAAGTTCAGAAGACGGATAGAAACAAGATTGAAAAGGAGGAGAGAAGTAAGAAGCGTCAACTTGAAAGAGTTAAACAGAGAGCAGGTAAAAGTAAGAAGAGTGCTAGAATGTCATGATCTTGACACTGATGATTGACTTAATTACTCCTTTCACTGACATGTCTAACTCCACCTAGTTGTCGTTACTGTTCATCTGATCCACCTGCTCCTGCTTCTATTTAACCTGCCTGTTTCCAGTCATCAGCGCTGACTATGCACGAGCCAGTGGTGAGAGCGTTTCAGCTTTATCTTGGTGTTTCTGGTTACTTGATCCTGACCTGTTCTGCCTCTCAACCACTGAGCCCCCCCGTTCCCGTTTTATCTGTTTGCCAGACCTGCCTATGGACTCCTGCTGGATTCTGCCTGTTTACTGAATTTGGAGCTGTTTCCTGTCCCCAACCTGGATTTCCCTCCACAGCCTCCTCTGACTTCTGATCTCCTGATCCTGAAACCTGAGCACCGACTCTGGCTTCACCCTCTGGATTCAGCTGGAATCAACCACGTTCTCTGGGCACAGACAGGACTATTAAACCAGGTTAGTGATTCACGTTCATAACCTTCCTCTGCCAGATTTACGAGGTCACTAACCTGTGTTTCCTTTCAGCAGAGGTTCCTGTCTGAGGTTTAATAAACGCATTTTGAGTAATCGTACTGCCTTCTGCCTTGAATGCTGGGTCCAGCTTGATTTAGAAAGTAAAGAAGATGGAGAGGTAAGAAGACAGAGAAGACTGATAGACCAGATTACACTAATAAACACTATTGATTGATTAAATTGATTATTCTTTGGAAATAATAACATTATTAGCACATTCCTAGATTGTACATGTGATTTTTGTTGTTTAAATATTGATAAATATGTAAAAAGGGGTTAAAGCATCACTGTCCCGGTTAACTATTCCAATTCTGATGTATTTCTTGGTCAGAGAGGCGTTACGGAGCTCTCTAATTATACTGCCACCAAAACAGCACCCTTCTTCTCGCCCTTGTAGCTCGTTTTTTGTACTTAAGAGTTTTTTTTCCTACTTTTTGTTATTCAAATCAAGGGACAAACCAATTAACCAATTGTCTTTTGTGTTTCTCCCTTCAACCACCAGGAGGCGCCTGGCTCCGGTTCGCCTCCTCACACACCTGCAAGCTGTTGCCTCATCACCGGACTGCTCTCAAGCTGCTGGTTGCCACTACTTCGACGCCAGAGTGTTTGCCAGTTTGGGGTACTCTAGCCAAGCCTTGTTTATGCTGAGTCTAATCTGAGTTTTGCATTTTTGAGTTTTTGTTCTCTAGTCAAGCTGAGATCTCATAGAGTTTAACTGAGCGCTTGTTTCTCCCTGAGACTAAACCTTGTTTGTTCTTTGCCTTTCGGCAGGAAGCCTTCCTGCAAACTGGACCTTTTGGACCGCCTCCTCCCAAGCGGGATGAACTGAGTCTTACACTGAGCGACGGATTCCAAAACGGAGGTTTGGATCCAGCCACCTTTGAGCACACTGAGATCTCTCCGAGTAAGGAAGTCATCTTCACCTCGACCCGTTCAAGTACCACAGGAAAACTGAGTTGCAACCAGCGGTTACATCATTCAACTCCGTCCGAGTTCTGGGTAAACCCTGTTCCGCCCTCCACCGAATCAAACATTCTCTGGAAGACCGTCACACAGACTGGAGTCTAAGTGTCTCTACTTCTCTGGAAAAGTGAGTGGCAACAAATCCTCTCCAAGATTGACAACTCCAATTTCCCACTGAGCCTGAACCTACCAGCCTGTCTCCCCTTCGTCTTCCAGTTTCCGGCTGAGCAGAGTTCGGAGGAACTCTGCACCGAACTCAATATACCCTTCAATAAAACCCGTTGAAC
This sequence comes from Cyprinodon diabolis, assembly GCA_030533445.1. NCBI lineage: Eukaryota > Metazoa > Chordata > Actinopteri > Cyprinodontiformes > Cyprinodontidae > Cyprinodon > Cyprinodon diabolis. The sequence continues at coordinate 1,656,747 of CM060073.1, forward strand.
TTTTATATTGTGTCTCTCTGTTTGGCTTCATTGCATTTGGGTCGAGCCTTAGAAACAATCATGACAGTTATGACTGTAATTTACTTATTCCCCAAGGTTCTTAGTCTTTTACATAATGGTTTTACTTCTGGATCGGCTGTTTAAAATCCAGTTGTCACCAATTTAATAATTTATACTACAGCTAAAAGCTGAGAATTTGATTAAGCAAGTTTATAGTTGAAGATGCAATTGGCTGATTATGATAACCTTGGAAAGCGATGTATAATCCACAGGAGCTTCTAGCAACATAAGAGACGGTCTTGGAAACATCGTATATGTGGAGCATTTGGGAAAAACATCCACCGCTTTAGTGCTTAGCAGGTTTATACAGTAAGGGTCAAAGAAATGATCAGAACAGGACTAAAAGCATAGATCTAGTAGTTGGCTTAGCCTGCTACCAATCATGGTTGATCATCATGCAATGATTCCTAATTAGAGAGCTCCTTTAGGATTCAGAAGAGAATGAACTGAGAGAGGTCAGGTGTGACTGGAGGCCTTGCTCCCACATATGAGCTCCAAGAGATTCTGGAAAGAGAACAGCAGCGCATCCAGCAGAAACATACTCAAAAAGTCTACTGGGTTCAACTCAAAGTCCGCCATCCGGCTCCTTTTAAATATACACTTTGCTCAAAATCTCTAATATAAATGTTTAAATTGGTTAACATGCAGTCGAGCCCTAAAGAGCTCTGCTCATGAACTAATACATAATTCCATCTCAGCCAGAGTTACACAACATCCTCTGACAGGCGTTATTAAGGGCAAAGGCTAGACAAGGAAGGATCACCATAGCTCTCATACAGACCATGACAAAGAATATTAATACTCTCTGCCAATGGGCAGAAAAAAACACCAAAAAACAGTAAAATCCCTGCTGTCCTGTCAGGAAATGGGAGTTAGAAAATTGAAATGTGTCAGGCAATGTAAACAACATGTCTCTGGTGTTTTTTTAATGAAACAGTTAATTTACTAGTGTTTTACCTGCTTTGTAGTGACACCCAAACTCTGGTATCTGGCAGATTAAATAATGATATAATGAATAATATGATGAATTTTACTTAATTGTCCTAATGTGCAAACTTGCCCTCTGCATCTAATCCAGGCATACACTGTAGGATACTTTCAATGGTTGTACTCAGCTACAATTTAAACTTTATGACCAAGTCTCAGGGTTCATAGCTCACTGTGCGGCATGCCGCTCTGATACGATCTAACTCCTCGCACTGCACGTCCAAAAACCACACATGGGACTCAAGACACGGAGCTGGCCGGACTCGTCAATCTGGAAGAAGAACCCCCTTGTTTGCATATGTGCAGTGCATGAGGTTCAGGTTTACTTCAGTGCACGGAATTTCAGGCCTCAACAGGGATTCTGAAAGAGACCGATGCTACCTTCACAACGAACACACTTTGGGCAGTAGAAGCAGCCGGTTTCCATGCAAAGGCTATGGTCAATGCAGCGTATCTTAACGCACCTGGGCATCTGAAGCAGCTGCTGCTGGGGATTTCCACTGACAGCGCACTACCAGTATATGGGGGTCTAAACGGCTCTGACAGCAATATTATTTTTAATGCAGGATGGTAATCTATAGCACTGAAACCGCTCTGGTGAAAGTCACTAATGATATTCTCATGGACTCAGATAATGGACTTGTATCTGTGCTCGTCCTGTTGGATCTCAGTGCTGCATTTGATCCAGTTGATCATAATATTCTTTTAGAACAGGGGTCACCAACGCCCGCGGGCACCAAGGGGCCCGCTGAAAATTACACACTGTAGCTTTAACTATTTTATCATATTTCAGTGGTTTCAAACTGACAATATTAAAAAGAAAATTAGAAATTAATAAAAGAATAAAATAAGAATAAAAATGAGTTTTTATGGATGAGATTTACTGTAGGTGAACACTGATCCCTCCAGTTCATAGGTCAGTATTGGTAGCCCTTCCCAGTGTTGTGCCTGAACGCGTTCATATTTTGGGCGAACGTGAACTGAACGTACTGCATTACTGCCTGATGAACGTTATTGTGAACTCGTTCATTCTGGTGTCTGTGAACGGCACGCTCTCTCAGTTCAGCTCCGTTCAATAGGTTGCCAGATTTCTATAGAGCCCTCCAGGCGAAACCCCGGCTAAATCACACCGTAAACAGGCCTTAATATGTAGCGGGAAAAACACCCAATCTGGCAACACCAGCTACCATCGTCGTAGCCTACAGCCGCGTGCGTCATCAAAACAAAATGCAGCGTGGAAGCCACAGCAGCATGGAGGCGACCGTGGAGGCTACAAAGCAGCAGTATGATCACTTAAAACAGTTTTATGACCAGGTGGTCGGTGAGGATGATGGCAACAATCTTACATTTCTCTGCAAACTTTGCCCGCCGGCTTTCAGTAAAAAAATCCGCACTTCAGTAACCTTAAATTCCTACCTCAGCCTGGTCCCTCAATTTATGTTAGTAATATGTTCTTGAGGGTTTTACTATTCATGTAACTTGTTTGTTAAATCTGCCTGGTATAATTTTCCAGGATTCCAGTATTCCTTTTAAGTTTGTACTGAAATGGAATTTTAAATTGAAAAACATTTGCACCTTAAAGACTACTTTCCTGTTTTTCTTTTAATAATTCCTCATAAAAAGACCATTCAAGCAGCACATTTTTCCTGATGTTTTTGAGAATATACTGTAGGGGTGAAAGCTGCAGCTGCTACTAGTGTGAAGTGAATGGACAGCAACAAAGCGTTAAAGCAACAATGGGGAAATGCTGTCCCCTCAATGCTAATGTAAACCCTGGTTGGATAAGGATTCAAAACTGGATATGAAGATGAAATCTGACGCACAGTTTCAGTGTTACAACTGATAAAATAATTGCTGTCTGTGGTTCTACAGTAGGCTATGGTGTAATTGTACGGAGCCCCTCTGATGACATGGTCAAAAAAATTTTTAATTGTGGCCACGAAGTAGTATTTGGTGCGCATGAAATACTACTTCGTGGCCACAATAAAAAATTTTTTTTGACCATGTCATCAGAGGGGCTCCATATAATAGAGCAATATATGAAAAAAAAAAAGAACTATGAACTACTTCATTTTTTGGAACTGTGAACTTAGTTCAAAATTTTGAATTATGAACTATGAACTGAACTATTTCATTTTAAAATGTGTGAACTGAACTTTGAACTAGTTCACGTAGAAAGAGAACTTTCCCAACACTGGCCCTTCCTATGACTCGGTAGCCATGAAGTAGCCCTCAGCCTTAAAAAGGTTGGTGACCCCTGTTTTAGAAAAACTTGAATATTTTGTTGGAATTAAAGGATCAGCTCTAGACTGGTTTAAATCTGATCTATCTGATCGATTTCAGTTTGTTCACATTAAAGACAAATCTTCCTCATGCTCAAAGGTTACCTGTGGAGTACCACAGGGATCAGTGCTAGGACCTTTACTTTATACATGCTCCCAATCGGTAGAGTTATTAGACAGCATGGGATTAATTTCCACTGTTATGCTGATGATACCCAGCTATATCTGTCTATAATCCAGATGAAGCTAACCCATTACATAGATTACAGGCATGTCTGAAGACATAAAAACCTGGATGACTCTTAACTTTCTGCTTCTGAATGCAGACAAAACAGAAGTTATAGTCTTTGGACCAGAGTCTTTGAAAAAGAAGCTGATTAGTCAGTGTTGTGCAAAAATAATGTCCTGCAGATAATGAATAGATGGTTAACTAGAACTGGAGTTATACTTAATTATTTATCCTATTCAGCATCGAAGGCAAAATCAATTTAGTGTTCTTAGGTGGATAATTATAGCCTTGAATTATCTACTTACCGGTTGCTGATTCACCTCTGGAGGGTTCCGGGACCGGCTGTTAAAATCCAGGTATCCACCAGTCTAGTGGCCCAGGTTAAGTTATCAGCAAAGCTATTAAATTATCAATAAAGAATCCTCTATCTCTGTTTATTCGCACTATTACCAAAAGGGGTGAATTTGTGCTGAGTGATAAACCCTCCGTTATATGAATGACCAAAACCACTACAGATTAACCAATGATGTCTTTATTCTAATAATTCAGGATTACAGAAATCTAACATCTATGCAAACACTACACACTACTAGAAAAATAAACACGAGGTAGATTAAATGACTAGTTTAAAAGAAAAATCGAAAATAAAGAATTAAACAAGATAGAAACAAAGAAGTAAAACCATAAGAGTCTGTTTACTGGCATCTGAAATTGTCCAAAATATGCCAGATATTAATACATTCACTAATGTCCGCTAGCAGCAGGTATGATAATAGTGCAATTGCTCATGTAAACTAATACATCCAACTTCAAATCAGCAAATGATTAAATGCATTAACAAAGCAGCAGGTATGATGATAACAGTGCAATTGATCATGTAACATTAACACATCCAGCTTAGTATTGGTAAATTATTAAACATGTATTAACAATAGCAGCGTTTAGCAAAAACCCCTTTTTGCCTGGCAATGTAGCGATGTGTGTGAATGGGTGTAGCTAAATGGGGGACCACCCCCCTTTGTTCTCCACGCAGTGAGGGGAACAAAGAGAAATGGGGGGGGGACAACCTGTAATCAAGATGGCGGCAACCACGGGGACCCCACGTGGCTGAATGTGATAACTTTATAACTATCTCAAAGCAGAAACAACAAAAAGGACAGGAAAGCCAAGAAAGAAAATAAAGAAGCACACACTTATTTCAACCAAATGAACAAACTCTTAATCAGCACAGATAAAAAAAAAACAAAAAAACATCAGCATTAATTCAAAACCCTAAACTGCCGTTCTCTCGCCTGAGCACAGCAATTCTGATGCATCAAAGGAAAGTAAATTGATTTTACTGTGAGATGCGTCTTCCGAGGGAGGTTGGCGTTTCCACGGCAACCGCAGCTTGGTTTCTGTCGGCCAGAGGGTTCTCTGCCACCGGTCCGGCCCTCGGGAAAGTTCAGTCAGTTCGGGGCTGCAGCAGAGGGCTTGATATTGTTGGGATCTGGAGCTGTACCACCTTCCTCCAGCAGAGTGCGCCGTGGGTCTCCTGGAGCTGGAGTCTTCCAGCACACCTGAGACGTATCTACTCATCAGGAGACCTGCCCTTTATAACCAGCTGCCAGACCTTGCTTCGACGCCGCAGTGTTGACCTTAGTTTGGTTAGCAACCTGAGCCTTGACACTGAAAGAATCTTAGCTGTCTCTGGAGAGAGATCAGATTCTAACTCTCTTCTGTTTTTGCCTCACAGGAAACCTGTCTCTAGCCTGAAGCTCTGGATGAGCTTAACCTGCCAATCTGCCCTGGAGAGCCAAACCTGAAGATTCCTATTTGGATTCCCCTGCTGCTCTTAGTTAAGAGCTGGAAACTCTGATCAAGGTCTGCCATTAAAGTCAGAAGCTAGACGCTGCAGCTGCCCTTGAACTCTGCTGAACAAACAGTCTCTGGACCCAACGGTTCCCTCTCTCTCTAAGAGAAGCCCGGATTCAGTCAAGGTATAATCCTGAATTATCAAAGACTCATTCTCAGCAGCCTGCCTTCTAATCAAACTATCTTCTCAGCAGACTTCAGTGAACCAGCCCGGACCAGTTTCTGACCCAGTACATTGTCTGATTATTGTGAAACATTCAATAAACCTTGTTAAACTTTTACCCAGCCTCCGTTGTGTTCTGCATGTGGGCTAAGAACCTTAAACCCATCATGACAGAACACTGCGGCTAAACACAAAGCCCAGCAGATCACCTCCGTAGGAGGCTTGAGGAACAGGACGCTCAGATCCTTGGACATGCGTATACCCACCGCGAGTTGCATACTAAGCTTGAACATCAGAATCAAATACTACAAACATTAGCCAGCTACATGGGTAATGCTAACGCCACACCAGCGATACATCCAGTTCCGGATCCACTTCCGCCTCCAAGGTCACCGGCAGTGACGTCACTTCCTGAGTTCCGTCCCAGTCCGCCTGAAAGATTTTCAGGTAATCAAAAAGATTGTAAGGGATTTTTATTCCAATGTCAATTACTTTTTGAACATTCTCCTGGCAGTTTTCCGAATGATAGAAAGAAAATATCATTTATTCTTTCTCAACTCACTGGACGAGCCCTTGAATGGGCAGAGGCAAGGTTCTCCTCTGAATCCAGTTTCACTTGTACTTTTTCCGAGTTCATATCTGAGTTTTCCCAAGTATTTAACCACGACACAGATAAGACCATTGACTCTCGAGCCCTGCTGAATTTAAGACAGGGAAATTCCACAGTGGCTGAGTTTTCCATCGACTTCCGGGTCAAAGCCGCAGCCTCTGGTTGGAACGAATGTGCACTCAAAAGTGCATATTTTAAGGCCTTAAATGATAACATCAAGGATGAACTAGCCACAATCGACGAACCGACTAGTTTGGAGGAATTAATCCGTTTAACCATCAGATTGGATAACAGGCTCCGAACTAGAAACAACACTAGACAAAGAAGTCTGAATTTTTCTGTGTCAGCCCCTGCATTAAATAATGCTTCTGTTTTTTCTGGATCCACAGAACCCAGTTCCAAGCCTAAGTCTAAAAACCAGACTCTTTCTGTGCCTGTCCAAATCTCTCACTCAGATGGAGCGGAGGCCGAACCCATGCAGATTGGACACACAAGGCTAACCCCTGAGGAAAGACAACGGCGATTTAGGGGCAATCTGTGTCTATACTGTGGTGAGACTGGCCATTTCATAGCTTCATTTCCGGCTAAGTCAAAAGCCAGGGCCCGTCAGAGGAATTGAGGAGTCTGACGGGCCATTTGAAAACTGAAAAAGCTCCTCATCTGATGTTACCTGCTACACTTTTTTTTTCTAACCAGAACCTCACCTTGTCTGCTTTCATTGACTCCGGATGTAAGAGTAATCTCATTGATTCTAACCTGGTCCAGCAATTACAGATTGAAACCGTTCCGTTATCCAAGCCTCTCAGAGTATCCGCTATTGATGGAAAGAAACTCCATCAAGTCACTCATCAAACACAACCTCTAGAACTGTTGATCTCTGGAAATCATCGTGAGACATTAACCTTTTTTGTTTTCCCTTCTGCATGCTCCCCTCTGGTGCTTGGATTTGAGTGGCTGGAACGTCATAACCCCCATATCAACTGGGCTGAACGCCACATTGAGTCTTGGTCCACTTCCTGTCACGAGACATGTCTTCGTTCTGCAGCCCCTGCTGTTCAGTTCCCTAGAGGTAGGGGGAGATGGACTCTCCTGACCTTTCTTCTGTTCCTCCCGAGTATCACGATCTGGCACCAGTCTTCAGTAAGATCAGTGCGACGTCTCTTCCACCTCACAGACGATATGACTGCGCCATAGAATTATTACCAGGAGCTCCCCTGCCCAGCAGTAGACTTTATAACATCTCTAAGCCTGAACGTGAGACCATGCAGAAATATATTAATGAGTCTCTGGCTGCTGGGATAATCCGTCCATCTTCTTCTCCTCTTGGTGCTGGTTTCTTTTTTGTGGGTAAGAAGGATGGTTCCCTACGACCCTGTATAGATGACAGAGGCTTAAATCAGATAACCGTCAAAAATAAGTACCCACTACCATTACTGGCATCAGCATTTGAACCTGTTCAGGGTGCAACAGTTTTCACCAAGCTCGATTTGAGAAATGCTTATCACCTCCTTAGGATAAGAGGAGACGAATGGAAGACAGCCTTTAAGACCCCCTTAGGCCAATTTGAATATTTGGTCATGCCTTTTGGTCTCACAAACGCTCCTGCCTGTTTTCAGGCTCTAGTCAATGACGTCCTCAGAGATTTTTTGAATGTGTTCGTTTTTGTGTACATTGATGATATTTTGATCTACTCCAAGAACCTATCAGAGCATAAGAAACATGTTCGTCTAGTTCTTCAGAGACTTTTGGAAAACAACCTCTTTGTGAAGGCAGAGAAGTGCGAATTTCACCAATCATCTGTTACTTTTTTGGGGTTTGTGCTCGAGGGCGGGCAGGTTAAGCCATCCGAAGACAAAATAAAGGCAGTTCTTGACTGGCCGACACCTGAAAACCGCAAACAGCTTCAGAGATTCCTTGGTTTTGCAAACTTTTACAGACGCTACATAAGGAATTCGGTCAAACAGCTCTACCTCTCAAAACTCTGACTTCGGTAAAGAAGACATTTCAATGGAAACCTGAGGCCCAGAACGCTTTTGAGAAATTAAAGAACCTGTTTTCTAGAGCTCCCATTCTGATCCAGCCAGACCCCTCTAAGCAGTTTATCTTAGAGGTGGATGCCTCAGACTCCAGTGTTGGAGCAGTTTTGTCTCAACAATTTGACTCAGACCAAAAGATTCATCCTTGTGCCTTCTTTTCACGTAGACTCTCACCAGCGGAGCAAAACTGTGATGTTGGAGATCGAGAACTTCTAGCCATCAAAGTCGCCTTGGAGGAGTGGAGACACTGGCTCGAGGGGGCCGAGCATCCAGTTTTGGTCTGGACAGACCACAAGAACCTGGCCTATCTCCAATCCGCCAAACAAGCTAATCCACGTCATTCTAGATGGTCATTGTTTTTCTCCCGATTCAATCTCATAATCTCTTACAGACCTGGTTCCAAGAACGTCAAGCCTGATTCTCTCTCTCGTCTTTACTCTGCTGATCAACCTGAGACGCCCGAGCCAGTTCTTCCTGCCTCCTGTACTGTTGGAGTGGTTTCCTGGGAGATCACTGATCTCATCAACTCTGCCCTAGCCTCTGAACCTGACCCAGGTAACGGTCCTCCAAATAAAACCTATGTTCCATCTTCCGTTAGATCCCGTCTGATCCACTGGATGCATGCAGCTAAATTTTCCGCCCATCCTGGAGTGAGCAGAACGATTGCCTTGATTACAAGACGTTTCTGGTGGCCATCCTTACACAAGGACGTAAAGGAGTACGTTTTGACATGTCCCATCTGCGCCAGAAACAAGACCTCTCACCAACCACCTTCTGATCTGCTGCATCCCCTACCTGTTCCAACCCGTCCCTGGTCTCATATTGCTGTTGATTTTGTCACTTAATTCCCCTCAGGAAACTTCCCACGGCTTTCCAGACGGCCCAGCTTCTTGTGAAGCATGTTTTCCGACTCCATGGCATCCCACAAGAAATTCTCTCCGACCGCGGTCCACAGTTCATCTCACAGGTCTGGAAAGCCTTCTGTTCAGCATTAAACTGTAAGTCCTCACTCACCTCTGGTTACCACCCACAATCAAACGGGCAGACGGAGAGAATGAACCAGCAACTAGAGTCCACTCTCCGCTGCCTGACCTCAAACAACCCCACTGACTGGAGTCAGTACCTGACCTGGATTGAATACGCCCACAATTCACTCAAGTCTGCTTCTACTGGTCTATCCCCGTTCCAGGTATCTCTTGGTTATCAGCCTCCACTTTTCCCTGCAGACGAGAGAGAGATATCGGTCCGATCAGTCCATCAGCACATCCGTCGTTGCCAGAGAGTCTGGAAGTACACCATCGCCACCCTCAACCGCTCATCTGTCTCTACTAAATGCTTCGCTGACTCCAAGAGACGCCCGGCCCCTGACTACTCCATAGGCCAAGAGGTATGGCTGTCCACACGAGACATTCACCTCAAGGGGATGTCTCGGAAACTGTCCCCCTGGTTCATTGGTCCATTCAAGGTTGCCCAGATCATCAACCCCTCTGCTGTACGTCTGCACCTTCCTCCGAGTCTCCGCATCCATCCCGCGTTCCATTTCTCCCAGATTAAACCAGTTGTTTCTAGCCCCCTGTGCCCTCCATCCGACTCCCCTCCACCCACCCGGGACATCGATGGACATCCTTCCTTCACCGTCCGCCGGATCGTGGACTCCCGTCGGCGAGGTCGCGGTTGGCAGTACCTCGTCGATTGGGAGGGCTACGGTCCGGAGGACCGCACATGGGTTCCTGGCTCTTATATCCTCGATCCGTCCCTGATCGAGGAATATGAGAGCTCCCTCCCGTCGACATCTTCTGGACCGCCAAGAGGCGGTCGTTGAGAGGGGGGTACTGTTGGGATCTGGAGCTGTACCACCTTCCTCCAGCAGAGTGTGCCGTGGGTCTCCTGGAGCTGGAGTCTTCCAGCACACCTGAGACGTATCTACTCATCAGGAGACCTGCCCTTTATAACCAGCTGCCAGACCTTGCTTCGACGCTGCAGTGTTGACCTTAGTTTGGTTAGCAACCTGAGCCTTGACACTGAAAGAATCTTAGCTGTCTCTGGAGAGAGATCAGATTCTAACTCTCTTCTGTTTTTGCCTCACAGGAAACCTGTCTCTAGCCTGAAGCTCTGGATGAGCTTAACCTGCCAATCTGCCCTGGAGAGCCAAACCTGAAGATTCCTATGTGGATTCCCCTGCTGCTCGTAGTTAAGAGCTGGAAACTCTGATCAAGGTCTGCCATTAAAGTCAGAAGCTAGACGCTGCAGCTGCCCTTGAACTCTGCTGAACAAACAGTCTCTGGACCCAACGGTTCCCTCTCTCTCTAAGAGAAGCCCGGATTCAGTCAAGGTATAATTCTGAATTATCAAAGACTCATTCTCATCAGCCTGCCTTCTAATCAAAGTATCTTCTCAGCAGACTTCTGTGAACCAGCCCGGACCAGTTCCTGACCCAGTACATTGTCTGATTATTGTGAAACATTCAATAAACCTTGTTTAACTTTTACCCAGCCTCCGTTGTGTTCTGCATATGGGCTAAGAACCTAAACCCATCATGACAGATATGCTCACGAGTTGGAAAGGAGGGATTTTAGGAGGTGATCTTAGGAGGTCGGCTAGACAGCGTCCTCTCAGCCGATTCGTCCAAGGAAGGGGAAAAACGAAACTCCGCGGTCAGCTTCAAAGGCTTCTGTCAGCCCAGTCGGCGCAGCCGCTATGCACAATGGAACACTGCGATCCGTGACTTTTGACGCAGGAAAACGAAAGCTACTTCCAGTCAGCTTTCTTCTGGTATTTCACGTGAAACGAGTCTCTCCTGACGGGCTCCAAACCCATGGAAAAAGAGGGAGAAGTCTTCTCGCGCATGGCTTTTAAACCATGTGTGACACGGGAGCACTTCCTGTGGAAGTATCGGCTGATTTGTCTGTGCCATGAGTGACATGGTGGAACTTCCTGTTGGAGTATTTGGCTGATTGGTCCATTTGAGGTGGCCGCCTCCCACAGTGGGCCGGGTCTTCTTTGTTCTTGTTTTGGAGGGAATCCTTTGTTCTCCCTTGTGGAGAAGAGAAGGGGGATGGGTTCCAGGTGGCTAACAAGGGGGATGGTTTCAGATGGCTCACCCCACTGATTTAGCTCCATTTTGGCAATATATCCCAACATCAGTCTCTTCATTTGGATGGGATTAAACTGATTTCAGATAATAAAATAAAAAAATCTTGGTGTTGTTTTTGATCAGGACCTGTCATTTAAATCCCATATCAAAGAGGTTTCTAGAATTTCCTTCTTTCATCTGAGGAATATTGCAGAAATGAGAAATCTCCTGTCCAGGGGTGATGCTGAGAAACTAGTCCATGCATTTGTTACTTCAAGGCTGGACTATTGTAATTCTTTACTATCAGGAAGTCCACAAACTGTAGTTAAAAGCCTTCAGCTGATCCAAAATGCTGCAGCCAGAGTTCTGATGAAAATGAAAAAGAGAGATCATATCTCTCCTATCCTGGCTTCTCTTCATTGGCTTCCTGTTAAATCCAGAATAGAATTTAAAATCCTCCTTCTCACATATAAAGCCTTAAATGGCCAAGCTCCATCTGATATCAGAGATCTGATTGTTCCTTATGTTCCTAACAGAGCACTTCGCTCTCAATCTGCAGGTTTACTAGTGGTTCCTAGAATTTCTAAAAGTAGAATGGGAGGCAGATCTTTTAGTTATCAGGCTCCTCTCCTGTGGAACCAACTACCAGTTTTAGTCCGTGAGGCAGACACCCTGTCTACTTTTAAGACTAGGCTTAAAACTCTCCTTTTTGATAAAGCTTCTAGTTAGAGTGGCTCAGGTTATCCTGAGCTATCTCTATAGTTCTGCTGCTATAGGCTTAGACTGCTGGAGGACATAGGGACCCCTTTTTCATCATTCTGCTTCATTCTATCTCTATTCTCCCACTCTGCAGAATCTGTTAGTTCAATCTCTAACGTTCTGCTCTCTCTGCTTTTTCTCATAGTAGCTTCATCTGGTCTGTTCCTGTTTGGCTGTGACTCCATCCTGGAGAGAAATATCAGCTGTGCTGCTGCCATCAACACCTTTGTTTCTAGATGTTGGAGCTTAGCCTGTTTTTCAGTGTGGTCCTGTTTCTCTGACTGTGACTAACTGGATGTGCTCTCTTCATCCTCTGACATGGGAGCTGGTTGGAGCTCGTCTGCCTGGCTGTGTGTTTCCTGGACGGGGCCGCCTGTGGAGCTGGTTGACAGTTTTCTTTTGTATCTATGCTTCTTTTTCTATGTCTGCTTCTGTCTCCTTGAACCCCAGTGGGCCTCAGCAGATGGCCGCTCACACTGAGCCTGGTTCTGCTGGAGGTTTCTTCCTGTTCAAAGGGAGTTTTTCCTCTCCACTGTCGCTACAAGCATGCTTAGTGTGAGGGATTGCTAAAGAGTCAATGAGTCGATGCAATCAGCTGGTTTTCCTTAGATAGAAAACTTTGAATCAATCTGACTGGATGATCTGGTGAACTGGAAAGTGACCTGAGATGACATAATGTGAATTGGCGCTATAGAAATAAACTGAATAGAATTTAATTTAATGAATCTGTATGAACTGACTGCACAGACCATGTTTTCAGGTGGAGTTTCTCACTTAAAAACATTCTAACTACTTTCTACCCGCTGATCACAGCTAATATAGCAAAGCTGCTCTCTGGCATTGAACACAGGAGCAGCAGAAGCATCTGGACTCACTTTACTGGGTGTCTGACCGTAATGTGGACAAACATCAGAAATGAAGCAGAAGAACGCAGCTTGTGACGCAGTGTCCTGGTGCTTCAGGGAGGATCATGTCTAAAAGCGGAATAAAAAGCTGATTACAACATACTTGTCTCGGTTTTGCACTTTTCAGTTCTGTTTGTTGGAATTAATGATGTGTTCATTCTGAGTCTGTCTCTCTTTAGCAACTTTTACCTGTTTTTAGTTCCCTTTAGTTTTTTTTCCCCTTTTCACAGTATTTTTCATATCTGATGATTTCAGATATCTAATGAACGAGACTATAAAGGCAAATGTGACCCAGAGGCGTTTTTAGCCTATTTGTGGGGGGTGCTGAAGCAACTCTAATTTCGATCAAAGCACCTCTAAAATATAAGTTGTTTTTTAAATACTGTATGCAATTTTTACAAAAAAACAAAACAAAAAAAAAAACAAAGCGAAACAACCAAACGTGACATTTTAAAAACTACACAGTATTTGTTTATTTAACCCTTTCAATTATGTTCTCGTTCATCAGAAATATAAATAAACACAAGAAGAAAAGATGTAAACTAGCCTGATGGAGCTCTTTAACTAAAATGCTTTGAGGAAAATGCTGCATTCAGGTGTTTCTGAAATGTTCAGTCAGATTTCTGCACCTATTGATGGTGTGTTGGTGAAATGTTCACCAGCGAGGTGCTCAATGAGTCTGAGACTGCTTTGTTTGATTGTCTTTAAAACCAAAACTAAAAATCAGTATTTAAATTTACTGAATCAGTAGTAAATCATTGTCATTTATTTCCGTTTCTAGTATAATCCATTTAATGATTGCCAGTGTAAAGAGGGAGAGGTGTAGAAGGAGGAGCAGAGGAGCGAGGTGTGAGCAAAGTAAAAGCTCAGGAAAAACCTGATAAGAAAACAGACAGAATAGCAGCAAAGAAAAACATTTAATTCAGTGGATAATTTTCCATGTATCATAGAAGTTATTTTGACACAAAAAAGAGAAAACTAATTTCATGAAAACTGATTCAAAGGTTTCCATGAAATGAGTTGATTTAAAAGCTTTAATTGGTTGGAATATTCTTCTAAAAAATGCTGCTTTTTGCTTTGCTTGTCGGCAGGGGCGGATCTAGAAAAATATTTATGGGGTGGCGAGAGGGGGACAGGAATTTTGAGGGGTGGCAACATATGGCATTTGTTTACACTGAATTATAACAGTTTGGTGAGAATAGTATGTAAAGTAAGTGTTTCATGTGAAACAGTTCATATTAGTAATACATCGTACAATGTGATCTCACTTAATAGGACATAGAAGAACGATAACACTACTTCTAGAGGGGCCTTATGACAGGAAAGGTATTAAGGTAAGACACAGGTGCTGAGTCGCAGATGTGTGAGATTGACTGTCAGAGAGGCAGCTTTGCAGCATTTGCACAAGAAGAAACTATAGAAAGAAAAAGTTATCCATCAGAGATCTATGGACTGAGCTGCACTAAAGTGAGCAGAACTACACAGTAGAAATAAATGGGTTACGGCACCCGAACAAGGTACCAGACATCTATGTAATGTTTACTCTGAACACACATTTACCCCATTTGTTCCTCAGTAACTTGACATACAGCAGTTACGGCAACATGAAAGGGACATTTCATGCATATAAATATGCTGTAGATAGAGCTGCATATGGAGGAGCAACTCTGCCATATTTAAAAATAAATACAGAAATAAATAAATGCTCAATAAATAAATAAGCATACAATTAATTGCCACCAAAAATACAATCAAAAAAATAAATGTAATTAGAAATTATATTATAATGGCAGGCAGAAATGTAAAAAGGGCAGGCAGAAAGAAATAGCGGCGAAGAAATAACTAGGGTAAAAAAATACAAAGGAAGAATAAAACAGAATTATAACATGCACATAAATAAATACTTAAAAATATAAGTAAAGTTGAAGATTATAAATGACAAAAAATAAATAAGGTAAATATTACAAAGGCAAATAAATAAAGAAGCTATTTAAAAGAGTTATATACATTTATGTCTCACTGTATAATTTAATTTCTAACATTTATTTGTTGTTTGTATTTTTGGTGGCAATTAATTGTATACTTATTTATTTATTGAGCATTTATTATTTATTCCGGTATTTATTTTTAAATATGGCAGAGTTGGTCCTCCATACTGCTGTATCAACAAATCAACAAAAGGCAGGTACTGTATGTTACATCAAAATCTCCACAAATCTGAAAAGAAGCAACATAAAAATACATTTTGCTTCCAGTCTGAAAAAGTACAAAACATTTAGTGAATAGGTTCATACGGGTCATTTCTGGATAGTTTCATACTATTTATACAAAAAAAGAAACAACAACACTGCTTCATATTAAGCAGGATTTACACCAGTATCACATTTTTAATTTTACTTTTAACACTTTTGGTTTTATTAAAGGAAATATCAGATTGTCCTAAAACAAATTGTAACAGCTCTGTAAAGGCTCACCAGAGAGCATAACATAAAGTTAACATGACTATAACAGCCATGTTTCATTTCCCCATGACCCCTGGCTCCCTCGCTTTGCCCCATCGGTTTTCAAAACAAATCAGTCTCAGATGCTGTCGTGTCATCTCGTGCTGCATTCACTGCAGTCCGACATTGGAAATTAGCGGAAGTAATTCTCAATTTATCCATAATTTATAAGCCAACCCGGTGGCAGCAGGGTTGGCAAGGCTGTCATTTAGGGGGGCATTCGCCACCCTATGCCACCCCAGTAGATCCGCCTATGCTTGTTGGGTTTTTGGCTCACGTCTCGGAAACAATGCATTATTGAACGATGGAGTCAGTCATTCGAAAAATGAAGAAGTTTCAAAAATATCTGTAGAAATCAATGAAATGAATCTTGTTCTGTCAGAAAGCTCTCTGGGGGCTCAGCTGCCCTGAACCTCTGGTCCTAGAACCGCCCCTGATGTGAACATAAACTGGTGTTTATTTTATTTTAATCTGGATTTACCAAAAATTGGTAGAGAAATCTGCCTTTCATCCAGATCAAGTATAAATATAAAGCCTGTCTCTGCACTGGAAAAAAATCCAAATCTAGAGAAATCATTTTTTTCTTAAAATAAGTGAATGTGTTCTTGGATTGAGGAGGTAAAAGAGCCATTTTGCCAATTTACAAATAAAATAAGAATTGCATTGTCTTCTTTCAAGTGCATTTTATCTAATAATCTTATTTTAGGAGTAAAAATACTCATTCCATTTCATTAACCTACACACATTACAGGTAAATACACTTAATTTGAGACATGTTGACTTATTTCTGGCTGTTTTTTCCAGTGTGAATGATGAGGGCAGGTGATGTTAATGACAGACAGAGCAGCCCTTCCTGCCTCCAGCCGGATCCCCGCGGCCAATGGGCGCGCAGCGGGGCGGAGACAGGCGGCACCTTGGATACTCCAGCGTAGTGGCGCGTCCAGCAGCAGAGCGTCGCCCGCGCAGTCTGCCGCACTTCAGCATCCTCTGGTTCATGGAGTATTCACTTTCCATCCAAGTGCAACAGCGGCTGGCGCTCTTCCCGACGCACTTCTACCAGGGCTACAGCGTGGAGTTACAGGTACCTTCATCCTGTCTGCCGCGTCTTTCCCTGACACCCACACACCCACAGACACACACATGCATCCGCCTGAGTAAGACTTTGAAGACGCTGCGTTGCAGAGGAGGAAGGCGAGCCGTTGGTGCTGCGTGTTGATTTGGCTTCTCTTCCCAGATTCTTGTTGTGCGCTGTGGTGGTGGGGGGGGGGAGTCAAAAGTAACGCACAGCATCCCTGCGCCTCCTGAGCGGCTCCGGGGATCCCTCCTGAGGTTCCCCACGTCCAGCTCATTTCTCTCCATGCACTTGTCAGGAATAAAGCGCAGAATGTCAGCATCAGCTGTCCGCCCTGCGCTCATCGCTCTGCAGGCTGCAGGATGCACCTCTCTCCTCTGAAGGTGACATTTAAGGCGGCGGTAGGGGGGGGGGGGCACACCTTCTCTGTCACGATTTTATTTCGCAATGAAAGGCTTATTGGGACAAAATTGATTTTTTCCTTTTTTTGCAGTTTTCTGCTCCACGTGCAGGAGGTCAGATTTAGTCATGATTTATTTTGTTTGCTTTATAACCAACCTAAGTGTTTGGAATGAAGGAGAGAATATGATCTGATGATGTGAGGGATTAACTGATTCATTCCTCAGGTGAAAGTTTAGACCATCATGTGCAACTATTCCAGGATTTTATGAACAGTCTCTGTTGTCATTTATATGGAAGAGGATTAGGGCCACTGAAAGAAAAAAAAAAGTTAACTGATTTTTAATTTTTTTTTAAAGTTTAGTATGTGAAAAAAGTTCAAGAATTCTGACTTTTTTTCCCATACTAAACTGAAAAAAAAAAAAAAAATCAGTTAACTTTTTCGTTTTCTTTCTTTCAAGTAAACTAGCCTGATGGAGCTCCTTAACTAAAATGCTTTGAGGAAAATGCTGCATTCAGGTGTTTCTGAAATGTTCAGTCAGATTTCTGCACCTATTGATGGTGTGTTGGTGAAATGTTCACCAGCGAGGTGCTCTAATGTGTCTGAGACTGCTTTGTTTGATTGTCTTTAAAACCAAAAATCAAAATCAATATTTAAATTTACTGAATCAGTAATAAATTGTTATAAAAAAGTCAGAATTCTGACTTTTTTCCCACGTTAAACTGAAATAAAATTAAAAAATCAGTTAACTTTTTTTTTTTTTTCCAGTGGCCCTAATCCTCTTCCGTACATTTAACACCCTGAGCTGCACAAGCTGAATTTATCCACTTCTTTAGGAACTTTAAACTAGAATTTGAAATAAACTGGTGAAGATTTTCAGTCATCCAGGTCATAGTTATTCCATAAAAGTAAAAAAAAAAACAACAACAACAATCCACTGAACTGTGTCTTGAAGACGTTTCTCTTCCCATCCAGGAAGATTTTTCAAATCAAAATATCAGAAATAGTGTTTAAGGAAGCCATCTATGTTAAGAAAGAAAAAAGCAACCTTAAACAGAGGGGGGGGGACTCAGATTTTAGCTTTCAAAAACCTAAAATGCAGCGATAGAGTTGATTCCTTCCCGCTATCATCGCAGCCCCACCCTTCTTTACAGGGGAACAGAGGACCTCACCTGTTCAGCCAGGCCAACAATTCCCTCTAATGACCCCCCTTTCAGAGACATAGACAGGTATGGGGCATTGCAGGCTAACAAAGAAGCCAAGCGACCCCCATTCCAAAGGGGGGGACCCGTTCATCCGTTTCTATTTGCATGTTTTCTAAACTAAAACCAGGCTTTGTTGGGCTGCTGGATAAAACCTGGAACTAAACGCTATTTCTGACATTTTGAATTGAAAAATCTTCCTGGATGGAAGAGAAACGTCTCCAAACTTGGAAACAAAGTCCAGTGGATTGATTTTTTTTTAAATATATTTACTTTTTTGGAATTTGAAATAAACTATGTCACAGTTTTATTTCTTACTCAGTCTATAAACTAGAACTGTGCCGTAATACCAGGATTTCTCAAGAAGAGAAGAAAAGAGAAATGAGTCACTGTTTGGTTTGAAGATGGACGCAGATGCAGATGATAACCTTAATAGGTTATTTAAATAAAGAAAAAACAAATAACTAAAATCACAACAGGAGGAGAAAACAAGAAAGATGAATAATAAAACTAGAAGATACCAAACAATAACAATGAAATGAGCTATAAAAGCGTAGAAAATAATAGAAAGCAGAGCAAGACTTCTAAAAAAGGAGCTTTTCTAACCAAGGATGTGAGACGAAAAGCACAGACTGACGGTTCGTGTTAAACTGGGAAATCGTTGATTCGTTTACAGCCACTCTGATTAATTATTTCTCTCAGGATCAGAGGAAGAGTCACAGCGTGTCTGTGAGAGCAGGCGCTGCTCAACACATGCTGTCACCAGGAATTTGGGGCCCCATGAAAGACTTTGATATTGGGCCCCACCCAGTAAAAATGTATGCAAGCTTTTAAACTGCTATAAAGATGCATTGATGTGTTTCAATCATTATCACTATGTAAATGACAAACGCGTGACACTTAAGCCCCGGTATGAGCAAACTGCAAGGTGACCGACCGTGACTCTTGATGCGATGCAGGATGGGGGGGTTTGGTCAATATATTCATGCTTTGTTTCACTGTTTTGAAATGAGGGAAAAACACAAAATAATTTATTTTACTGCTGGGTTTTCTTTCTGTATTTGAAAAATATTGCAGGACAAAATCTTCACTTCCTCTTTTGGGCCCCCCTCAGTCAAGGGCCCTTAGAATAGTCGTACAAAACATATTAATAGTGTTGAAACTTCTCTCAGCGTTTAGCATCTCATAGCATCCAGTGTGATTAGCGCTGCCTGTAAACAGCAAAGTCAGTTATGTTTGGTGTGCGATTTTAAAACTGAGCCTGGTTCTGCTGGAGGTTTCTTCCTGTTCAAAGGGAGGTTTTCCTCTCCACTGTCGCTACAAGCATGCTTAGTGTGAGGGATTGCTGAAGAGTCAATGAGTCGATGCAATCAGCTGGTTTTCCTTAGATAGAAAACTTTGAATCAATCTGACTGGATGATCTGGTGAACTGGAAAGTGACCTGAGATGACATGATGTGAATTGGAGCTATAGAAATACACTGAATTGAAAAGTCCAGCTTCCTGCGATCTGACCAAAGTTTTACTAGTTATATTATCAGCACAAAGGAAAGGTCTACATTACTCTGTAGGATGGAAGGTTTTCTTCCTAAAAGTTGCTTGGAAATTCATTTGAACATAATTGGGGCTCAAACAATCAGATCAATCAATTATTAAAATAACCTTAACCCAATAAGTGTTAAGCGCAGAATAGAGACCCTAAAACATGCCTTTAGCTGACAGATTGACCCACTTAGAGTAGGAATTATACCAAGTGTCAGGAGGTGATGAGGCAGAGGTGAGTTCTTGAAGATTTAATGAAATAACTGAGGCAAAAATCCAAAAAACAAAGTACAAAATACAAGGAACCAAAAACCAGACTACTTGAGGGGAAAACTCACCTTTGGGAGCCAGGAACAGACGAAGAAGCAGCACTGCGGTGCTGCACAGGGAGAGTATGGCTGTATGGGCTGCATCTTCCAAGGACGCGGTCTACCTAGACTGGATCCTTGGAAGTCCTGGAAAATAAGGAGACCGGAAGAGTTTTGGCTGTGAATTCAAACAGCTCTACCCTTCGGCGGCTCTGTAGCCTAGCAACCGTGACAGTTGACACACAAAGCAGGAAAAGAATGAATACATAACTTTTCAAAACTGTTTCTTTTTAATTTTTGTTTTTCTTTTATTTTTTTTTATTGTAAAGTGAACAAAGACTACACTCACAAGAATCCAGAGTGGAATAAAGGTTCCAACCAGCGGGAGCAGGAACAAATCAAATCAAATGTAATGATAGAAACCTTAGTCAGTTAAATAACCTGCTGCTGTCATTCTGCACATCTCTGAGGATGCTGCTATTTTCAAATATCCATCACTGTAAAAATGTCCATAGCTGGATATTGGTTATTTATTCTCCAGTTTTATATTGTCAAAACACTTTACAGAATTTTAGCTCTTCCCTATTATGTTATTCTTATACATTTTTCTAAGGTCCACATCTGTGTGACCATTCTCAACAATCTTTTTGCTGCTATAAATTTCCCCATTGTGGGACGACAAAGAGATTTTCTATTCTATTCTATTCTATAAGTAAATCTAAACAATGTATGTACAAAAATATATCTGAAAAATCTCTAATATGCAACAACAAACATACATAGTTAAGCAAATTGTGCCAAACAGCGATAAAAAAACAACTAAATCCTATCATATTTATAGTCCCCACCCTGCAGATATATTAGAATCTATCCTTAAATTACAGCCAAACCCATTTAATCAGTAACAGATAAAAACTTTAGATAAACCAAACATTACTGCCACATATCTGACTCTATAACCATTAAAATAACTATTTTCATTCATTTCAGACGTTGTGAGGCATTTTTAGGCCGCATAATGAGGAGTCTTGGAATCCGACCAGACCTCAGCGCAGCGCTATGACGTAATCGTCCTTCGATTCTGCCCTTCGAAGGACGCAGCCCATGAATTCGAACAGAGCATATATATGGAAAACACTACGAGGACAGGACTAATGATAGGGAGCAGGTGTGAACAGAGGAGACTAGAAAGGAGCTAGGGAAAAAAGAGATCAACACGAGAGAGCAACATAGGGAAAAAAAGAAACACCTAAGAACTCAAATACATCCAGAAAACACCACAAAATAGGAATTAAACCGATAAAACTAGAAAACGAAGAGAAACATGAATCACAGTGAAACTGAAAACTCGAAAGAAAACTTAAACAGAACCAAAACCATGACACCAACATTATAAAAGTATTTTTTAAGGAAGCTTTGGCTATCCGTTTATTAGTCGATTAATCGAAAAAATAACCAACGGATTGATCAATCTGTAAAATAATTGTTAGTTGCAGCACTAATCATTTTATTGATTCTAAGCATAGCGTTCAGTTAGGGGTGGACTGATTGATAGATGAGAAACTGATTCACAAAAGATAACTGCCTCTTCAAAGGTCTGAAATAAGACACTGTGTTGATACATATTATTGATGTATTAATTATATAACTATTATAAAAAATCTATATCTGTCAAAACTGGAATGGCCATGTCAGGTTTAAAAAAAAAAATCTATGATTGGCCATCAGGGGTGGATTTACCATTAGGCTTTACTAGGCAGCTGCCATAAAACTGTTTACATGCATGGTTAATACAGCTATTGCTTATTTGTGCAAACTAATAATGTTTTTGATAAAAATCCATTCTCTAAAATGTCGCTGATAATATTAAGTGTGTCTCAGCCCCCCCTTCAGTGTCCTCCATATTGGATCAGTCCATTAGCTGCACATGTTCAGAAAGGTCCAAACAGACAGCAGCAAACCATTTGAAAACAAACCATGCAAAGAGCAGTGTTGCCAACTTAGCGCTTTAGTCGCTATATTTAGCCACTTTTCAGACCCCTCTAGCACTTTGATTTCTAAAAAGCTCCTAGCGCCAAATCTAGAGACTTTTTTCTGCTACTGGAGACTTTGGAGACAACATCTAAAAGCAGCGAACTCTGCTCTCCAGAGCAAGTAGATTGGTAACCCCGCCTCCTGCTCTCCTCTATCTTGTCTGCTGTCATGATTCATGCAGCTATTATTTCATCCAAATGAAAAATGGAGAACAGATAAGCAGATCATGGCTTGTCTACAGTGAAAAGAAGGACTGGGTTATTTACTTTGGCCTTTTTGGAAACACAGGAAGGAGCAATCAGCTAAGTGAGCTTAGTGCTTGGAAAAAATCTTTCATTCCTTTAGAGACAGCATGAAAAGTCAGCTGAGTACAAAACATAGAGAGGAAAACAAGAAGAAAAGGGACAAGAAGAGAGGGACACAACCTAGAACAGATCATGGATGTCTATTCTATTAACATTTCTCTATCTGGAGAATGGCTCTGTTTTATGTGTTCTAGATTCAGAGGGCCCCCTGCCTGTCTTTGCCTAGGGCCCCACATTTCCTAGATCTGCCCCTGATTGGAAATAAACACAATCAGTGCCTCCCTCTCTTTCCTGACCTCCACACTGAAGAGTGTTGACAGTGTGACCAAGTTTAAAGATCTGAGTTTTAGCTTCTAACTGGCTGATCAGAGATAAGAACTGATTTATATGTTTTATTAATGTGATAATCAGCAAATAGGGGATTGTTTCAGCTGCAGAGACCCTTAAACACATGAGCTTCTGTTTGTTCCTCTCTCACAGTAACAATATACAGACTTACTCACTGCAGGTTTGCTTTGGCAGCTCTCAGGTGGCCAAACTCAGGCTGTTCTTAGTTTTTGATACACATGCACCTTTGGTATCTGAGCTTTAACCACCCTGAAATATGGAGCGTTACCGGGAACGCTGCCTTTCCAGCTCCTGTTGTGATGGAATAAAAAAAAGGTGTTTTTACGGTGAGCAGAGTTCAGGTGTTGTAGGAAAGGCAACGACCTAAGAAGCCAAGGTGTTCGATAGTGTTGGAATATTTAGCAGTTTTAGTTCACTCTCTCTGGAAAACGGGATGTTATGCAGAAACACTGTCAGTCTGAACCTCAGTGCGATGATGTGTTCTGAGTGACAGGGCTGAATGATTTAGCCAAAAATCTAGATTGTGATTTTATTTCGATTTTCCTTTGCACTAACCCCGATCTTGTAGATGTTTCACCTCCAGGCCTTCGGTTTTTGAAAGCTTGCTTCCCCAGAGTCCATTGTTGCAGGACTTTACTGTAAGCATTGTGTGAAAAAGTGTTGATTTCTACTTCCAATAATGGATCTGCTGCTAGCTGCGACTCTCTGTTAGGTTTATTTAATGTGTGCTTATGAACAGGGGCGGATTTACCATTAGGCAAAACTAGGCAGTTGCCTAGGGCCCCGAGTTCCTAAGGGGCCCCCTAAAACTCCTTTTACATGTATGGTTAATACAGCTATTACTTATTTGTGCACATTAATTATGTTTTTGATAAAAATCCTTTCTCTAAAATGCCATTAGAATGCTTGTAATATTAATTGTGTCTCGGGGCCCCCCCTACAGTGTCCACTACATTGGTTCAGTCCATTTTCTGCGCATGGGCAGAAAGGTCCAAACACACGGCAGCAAACTATTTGAAAACAAACGGCGCGAAGAGCGGGGGAGAAGAGAAAGGAAAGGAAAGAAAGATGAAAAGAAGTTACCCTAGCGGTGCTGAAAAGCGGAGAAAGAAGAATGAATGTAGGAAGCTGCTTTCAAAGTTACTGAAAATGACTGACTTCCCCCCAGATTCCACATACTCCGCCAGCGCTCCGCCCCGCTGACGTACGTCGTGCGGAGCGCTTGTCTTCTCCTCCGCACGTCTCCGTCCACGTACGTCTTCTCCGTCCGTCACCGACAAAATACAGTCGAGCTATTTTTTGCTCCGCTCCGGTCCGGCCAGGTCAAGAGCAGATTTCTCATCTCCATCAAAATATTTATTTTACACCGAGGGACTTAAAGTTTAATCAAATCCATTAAATAGAAACTTCTTATTAAAAAAAAAACAGTTTAGAATGATCAGAATGACCCCGTTATAAAAATCTACAATATATATACATATATATATATATATATATATTTATATGAGAGAGATTCTTTCCTCCGAGTTACAGTGACATAGACAAACTTGAAGATACATGACATCCTCAAATTTCTATTCTATTAAAATTTCTGTATCTGTATAATGGGTCTGTTCTATTTGTTGTCTTCTCAATTCAGAGGGCCCCATGCCTGTCTTTGCCTAGGGCCCCAAATTTCCTAAATCCGCCCCTGCTTATGAAACATTTGTGCAAGGGGATGCTCCACTCCTGTCTCATGATCCAGTCAGGAGACCATCCTGCCTTGTCATTCTGATGGAGCATTCTGTCTTCATGAACTGATCAATTGTTCTGTCAGAACAATACTCTGTTTGTAACCATGCGTCATGTTCTGTTAATAAACGCTCTGCAGAGGAGGTCCAGTGAGAGACAGTATGTTTGACTCTGGGGTTCAACTCTCTCTCCGTCCTGCAGGAATTGTATCCGTAAATTGTGTATTTCAGTTCTTCTTAAGCAAAAACCTAGATTTTATGAACCCGACACGCTCTCTACCCTTCAATGTGGCGACTAACTCACTTCAAGTGATTAATCTCAACCTAAAGGGCTGGAGGGAGAAATTTAGTAGCCAAAGGTTCTTTATAAAAGATTGTTTACAGATTTTAACCAAGTAAAACTTTTTCACTTGAGGAGTTCTGGATAGAGAATACCGATAAATATTTATATATATATTTTTTGCAATTTAGGTATAATAACTGCTCTAAGGGGGTCGCTCTGTCAGCTAAAGGCATGTTTTGGAGTCTCTATACTCCAGTTAACGATTAATCGATTACTGAATTAGTTGACAATTATTTAAATAATCGATTACTACGATTAATAATTTCAGCCCTACTGCAAATACATTGCAAATGCATTTAATGACCTATGGTGCCAAAATTAAATAAATAATAATTAATTAAATGTTGAATTAAATAAATAAATGTGTCATTCATTAATTAAAACCACATCACTAATATAAAGTGCCACAATTAAATAAATTAATACAGCAATAAACAATTAATTAAATGTGTAATTCATTAACTACTTAAGGAATTAAATATATAAATGTGTCATTAATTTAATAAAACACGTCTTCATTTTATTAAAAAAAAATATATAATTATTTCAGTGTGCATTTAATTATTTCATGGTCCTGTGTCGCAGTGCATCGAAACCATTAAAAGAATCTGTCAAACTCACCCATCAAAGTTAGGGGGCGGGGTTAACACGAATCGAGTCTCTGTAATCGATTTGCTTCGCCTTAATGTGCAGGGTGACCAATCAGGTGTTAGATAACCGCCCCCAGAACTTTGATGGGTGAGTTTGACAGATTCTTTTAATGGTTTCGATGCACTGCGACACAGGACCATGAAATAATTAAATGCACACTGAAATAATTATATATATTTTTTTAATAAAATGAAGACGTATTTTATTAAATTAATGACACATTTATATATTTAATTCCTTATTTATTTAATGAATTACACATTTAATTAATTGATTATGGCTGTATTTATTTATTTATTTAATTGTGGCACTTTATATTAGTGACGTGGTTTTAATTAATGAATGACACATTTATTTATTTAATTCGACATTTAACTAATTATTGACACATTTAATAATTTATTTAATGCTGGATTTATTTATTAAATTTTGGCACTTTTTATCCTCCATAATGACCCAGCCCTACAGACTAATTGTGGAAAATCCTGTGAATTCATGTCAAGGCAACATTTGTTGTTTTCTAACCTGTTTATATTTCTTTTTTACCATAACTAAGTAATAAAAGTTTAAAATATTGATAGCCCTGCTGTAAACAGATAACCGTTCGTTCTTTTCCAGATAAACTGGAGCCGCAGTCAATCGGCTTCTTGTGGTTGAAAGATCAGATAGTTTTGTTGTCATGGGGAGCTTTTTAACTGGAAAGGCTCAAGCTGTTTGTCGCAGTGACATGAAGATGTTTCCAAGCATCCAGCTGAGACAGAAGATTGGTTAGATTCCTGACAGTGAGGAGGTCTCAGCTGCTGCCAAGAAAAAAAAGGTGGAGTTGCTGTTGTCAAAAAGTACCTTCTTTAAAGGAATAGTACACCCAAAACATGACTAGCCTTCATTTTCTACTCACCCCCATGCTGAACAACACTCTGGAGTACTTTTTTGATATCTCAAATGCATCTGGAGATCTGGGAGGCTTCTTGCTGTCTGCTGACATTCAAATAATGGAGGTCTATGGCGCCCGAGGCAGAAAGGTCCATAAAAGTCCACAAAAAACGTGTCAATATTCCTCCATACTGCTTGTCCAATGTATTCCAAGTGTCCTGAGTGGGTAGCGTCCATAATTTACTCGAAACGAAGTCATTTAGAATGTTTTTAGAGCATAAACAGTAGTGTATAGGATTTCCTAAAAGCGCGCGCCTGCGAGTTCACGAGTCTACGGAAACCGCGGCAGATCAAACCAGATGAAAGTGCGCATTCAGCGTCTGCTCTGCCGATAATGCAAGCGTAGAAGAAGAAATGTGCTGTTTACCTGTGCAAAGTAAGAAACAACGAAAGAAAAATGTCTGAGGACTTCAGTGTTGAGGAAGAGCATGAGTTCTTTGCCGAGCTGAATGCGCACTTTCATCTGGTTTGGTCTGCCGCGGTTTCCGTAGACTCGTGAACTCGCTTTTAGGAAATCCTATACACTACTGTTTATGCTCTAAAAACATTCTAAATGACTTTGTTTCGAGTAAATTATGGACGCTACCCACTCAGGACACTTGGAATACATTGGACGAGCAGTATGGAGGAATATTGACACGTTTTTTGTGGACTTTTATGGACCTTTCTGCCTCGGGCGCCATAGACCTCCATTATTTGAATGTCAGCAGACAGCAAGAAGCCTCCCAGATCTCCAGATGCATTTGAGATATCAAAAATTACTCCAGAGTGTTGTTCAGCATGGGGGGGAGTAGAAAATGAAGGCTAATCATGTTTTGGGTGTACTATTCCTTTAAGCTACTTTGGCGTATTTCTCTTTTCAGGGATGCTTTTGGTTAATTAGTGTTTATGCGGGTGCAACGGCGAGCAGCGGCACATTTCGGATTATGATCATGTAGAAACACTGGGTTGGACTGTGACTGGGTGAAATGATTGGAACCATCTCTGCTGCCCAGTAGTTCCCACAGGTTCTCCACCTTCCTGCTGTGGTTCTGACACATGAAGAAGATTTTAAATGATGACATTAAAGGAGAAGCATCAATAATTGTTAAGATGTGTGAATAAATATCAGTTATAAATTAATCAGTGAATGACTGTGTTGGATATGGATGTGCGTGTTTCTGTCTTTTTTAAATCTATGTGCATGAAGCGAACTATTTGGAATCAATTCTAAACTAGACTTAAACATATTTCTTTCCCTGTCTTTGAATAAAACTGTAAATGGGAAAAACCTGCAGTTTTAGCTGCGATGCATTTTAATACTTCAGTAGTATTGGAACGCCAAGATTATTCAAATTTACTGTCAAGATTGATACGAAGTGTGACATCACAAGGCCGCGCTGGCAGTGGTCATGTGACTTGGGTGCGCTCGAAACGTTTCTCAGCTACTTTTCTGCTTCAAAAAGGTGGAAGCTGCGTCGAACAGAATGACTCAAGCCGAACGTCACTAACTTTTTAGTAAAATTTCTTTTCTTTTTTTTCTTTTTACCTTTTGTTATGACTCTGGAACCCATTTTTTTTTAAGTAAGTTGGCTTTCATTGGTTAAAAATAAGAACCCAACTTTTGAATGAAACCCTGTGACTCCTCATGCTTCTTACCTCGGTCCCTAACAATATGTCGCTGTCTCTGCTTTTTTACCTTATCTGCATAAAATACTGACTGATAACCTTTTTTTGTTTTGCAGATATCTGCCATTATTTCATTTACTGATAAGGATTAAAAATAATTATCTTTTTATCAGTGTTTAGCATTTATTGTAAATTAATCTTACAATTTCATTAGTTTCATGGTCAAACTTTCCTTTAATGGCCTTTATTTTAACCTTGCTTTAAACAGAGCTAAAGTATCATTATTTGAATATCAGAAGGGAATGAATTCAACAGTTTGGGAGCAGAGCAGGAGAAAACTATCCTTAGTGCACTCTTAGTGCACAGCTGTCCTATACGCCATCATGATTTATGCTACGTTCAGGCCGCAGACGCTTGAGGCAGCAGAAGCAGCTAGTTTACATGCAAAGTCAATGGTTGACGTGCATCAAAGCGCAGCAAAAGGTCCCACGAAAGCAGCAGCCATTGGAGTTGGAAAAATAGAATTTTTGCTGCTGGACGCTCCACATCACCCAATGAGAGAAGCTGATCTGGGAGCTGGCAGGGAGTCAGACGCAGCACTGCTGATGCAGAGCGCTATGATCACTCCTCTGAAACAGTTTATTAACGCCTAAATTAACTTCAAATGTAGAAACCTGCCGGCAGAACATGTTGGCTTTTATTATCCTGCTGCCTGCAGTTTGTAGCACAGACCTGAAAAACGCTAACATCTACTTTCAGCCGCCACCAACAGGAGGGAAAACCCCCAAGAGGCGAGCGGGCCTGAGGCAGCTGCTGCTGGGGATTCCCAGTGACAGCGCAGCGCCGGTATGTGGGGGTCTGAGCGGCTCCCACAGAGAAATAATCTTTGAAGGCAGGATGGTAATCTGGATGAACTGACTGCACAGACCATGTTTTCAGGAGGACTTTCTCACTTCAACATAGATTCTAACTACTTTTTACCCGCTGATCACAGCTAATATAGCAAAGCTGCTCTCTGGCATCGAACACAGGAGCAGCAGAAGCATCAGACGCATCTGGACTCACTTTACTGGACGGCTGACCTTAATGTGGATCAGAGATGAAGCAGCAGAAATGAAGCAGCAGAAGCTGCTTTGCTGCTTCCAGTGTTTGCGATCTGAATGTAGCATTATTCATTAAAATAAGCAAGGCGAATCTCGATTTCATCCGCCATTGTTACAGGCAAAGAAAGGATAGGGTAGCTCCGCCCAGCTCGCATAACACTTTTTGATGCTTTAGCCTCGGGTCATAACTAAACTCATACGAGCATCAAAAATGAATCAGCCAGAACATTTTTGCTGCTCTTGCTGCATGTGGTCTGAAGGTAGCATTACAGAAATGTTCCAGGCCCAGTTGCAACAGTTACAACAGCTACATATGTTGAAAAAAAAAAGAAAAACAATCATGACGCTGGGTACGGGCAGGATACAACCTCTTTAACTTTCAGTTCCGAACCTTTGGCAGGGGTAGGAGCCGGAGCCATGACAATAGACAAACACGGAGGTCGTTTTTACACGTTAGTTCTTAACTGATATTAAGTCCGTCTTCTAGTGATACACTGCTAGGCAAAAACCAAGCCCACCTTGACGTGTCAGCTCGGCTGACAAACGCTCTGTATTCCGTTAATTAAAACAAAGTAGATACAGGACCAGCTCACCTTTACGCGGTCACCGCTCCCAACATTTGTATTCCAGAAAGTGCTTCTTTCGAAGCGCTTAGCCAGCACGGTTCAGGCCTATCCTGGTCCTGCATTAGGCCAAGTTTTCCTTTACGGAATGCCTAAGAACCATTAATCAGGTCTAACCTAGCCCGATGTTGATGTTGGGTAAGTCGTAGGGGTGTAAATCACATCCATCATGATGATTTGATTCAGTATCGATTTCCTGACCCAACGATTCGATTATTTTCGATACTCAAGAATACACCACGATTCAATTCGATTAATCGATACATTTTTCTTTACATTTTTTTTTTAGACCTTACAGGCTAAACAAAGTTTCAAGTTTGAAATAAATCAATGAAAGCTGTGATATCGTTATGCATTTTTTTTTTAGAAACAACAGCAAATAACAGAAGTAGAAAAGTTGCATCAAAAAATACTGCAAAAATACTGCAGAAAATCAGTGCAAAGAGTTCAATGCAATACCTCGGCTCCAGATGCCCCGCCCCCTCCACAGACGCTCCGCTGCTCCTCTCCTCAAGTTGTAGCTGACCGCAGACAGTGCAGCAGACAGGAGGCCGGCTTGTTCTGTTTTTATGACCGAAATTGCGGAAAACAACTCGTGAAGTTTGACCCGCTAGAAGAGCGAGGTGCGCGAGAACGCTGGGACCCTTTTTCCACCTGGATCTCCGCTCTTTTTGGCCCTCATCTCCCTCCGTCGTCTGACTAAACTCGCCCCCACTTCCTCGCCGCCTCGGCCGTATCTAGACCCACAGCGTGTAGCACAGACCACGCTTCAATATTGAGCATAATTTAAAAATGTCTGCATCAAGCTCACTGCAACACACTGCTGTAAGAGTATAACCAGGAAGTGAGGTAGGAGGGCAAAATAGGTTTAGCGCCACCGCAGCACGGGAGGGAGAATTACACCTGGGAGCAAATGGATAAAAATAGACCGGAGGAAAAAAAACAAAAACATGAATCATTTATCTTGCGGACGTGTCGATGCATCGGATCGTCGGCTGTTGGATCGATGCATCGATACAAACGATTAATATTTACACCCCTAGTAGGTTGGCCATGGTATGGTTAGTGGGTGGAGCCACGGACACGGCTTAACCTCTCTGTCACAGGCAGACATGATGTCATTGGAGGTTCTGTAGTTGGTCACGCCAAGGCGATTCCCATAGTGAAACACTGAGCGAAGTTAGAAACAGAACTCTCTCCGGGTGACAGCAACTTATAACATAATCCCATAACATCACTACTGTTCACTGATTTGGATTAAAAAAAAGATGTTTTGAGTCTAACTGGCAACAACAGTTCGATTCAGGGTTGAAACCGGTTCAGATTTGGATTACTGCTCATCCATTATTTAGTTGATTTTCTCTCCAGTTTCGGTCAGAACCGATAAATCTTATTCGATTTTTGATCCGTTTGCTTTCCAGTCATGTACTATCTGCTGGTTCCTATTTCCAGTTGCTGTTTGGATCATTTATGTCTCTCCCATCAAGATTAGGACACGGAACAATGTAGAGTTCACCTGGTGTCTCTCAGGTGGTACCTCTTTAAGGGAATATTCATCCTGTTTACTTTGCTGTAATGTTTATATATCATTCTGAGAAGTTAGCCAATAATGAGGAAGCTGTTTTTTCAATATATAGTTCAATGACTTTAGAAAAACCCAAGAAGTAAATGCAGGTCGTTATTTTTTCATGTAGTAAAATCAGTTTTTGGCAAACAAAAGGACTCAATGTTCACTTCCTTCCTTACTTTAAAATAAGTCTCTGACACATTTATTTCATAACAGATCCTAATATAACAGCTAACAGCTGTCCAGCAGACAAACACCAGACAGGGCTATGATATTTTAAGATCGTATGGCCAAATATCTTGTTACAGCCCATATCCATATGATTATATCAATATTATGCATGAGAAAGCTTCATAAAGCCTCCTCTCTGTCTAGGGTTAGTTTTATCAGCACTATAAATGTTGGAAGCCCCCTCCCTGCAGCACCAGCTTAATGCATTAAGATTCCAGGCCTGGAGGATGCTGTGAGCCTGCAGCTGCCGGCTGCAGACCGCTGCCCCAAGGTAGACTGGAAAATGCTTGGTCTGTGTCTCAAAGTTAACTGTGATGCAGAAATAGGCTCTAGACTTTTGCTCTCCATCAATACTCAGCAGAAAGATTTGGCACAAGAAAACAAAAAACCAATAAACAGCCTCAGAAAAAAAACATCACTGATTTCCTCTTTAATTTATCAATATCAGTCATCAGTTTCTGAAAACTTGCACATGTTGGGCTTAACATTCGTCTGCTGACTGTAATATGGGAAGCCTATAAATAAGTCTTTGAAGCCTAGCGCATCTGTGTCATCAATATGTGATTATTTTTAAATTAGCAATTGCCCTGCGTCATTGTTGATTTGTGTTTTCCTTTTGCAGCTCTGGCTTTTTCTCTCATAGAAGGTTGGCTATGACAGGTCTTTATATTTATATAAATAGCACAGTCCCTGGTAAACAGCTGCTAAAATTTGAGTACATTTATTTTCATAAAGCCAACAGTTTGCTCTAAATATAACATTTAATCAAAGCAGAGGATTTGTTGGTCTGTCACAGCAGCAGAATGTCAAATGAACTTCAGAAAGACCAGCAGGCCTCAGATCAGCTAAACCACTGTTTTCTATAAAAACTCAGAAGAAAGTTTCTCAAAAGTGAGCTATCGTTCCACTGGCAGCTGTGGAAAAAGGAGAAATAAAAGCTTTGGATCATGACATAGTCAACCCAATGGCTGGTTGACCCATTATTAACTAAAGAGTAGAACAGAACTCATCTGCTGGTAGCTTAATTGTTCTCTTTCATCCATAATTTGCTGTTTTCTATTCAGTTCTACCGTGTATTTATTCAGTTACCGTATTTTCACGACCATAGGGCGCACCGTACTAAAAGGCGCAGTCTCAGTTATGTGTGCCATTACTGTATTTACTGCGGGTTTTTTATACCGGTACATGTCCTCTACTACGTTTAAATACCTCTACTGCGTATTTAAAAATAGAGCGGGAGCAAAACTGAGTATGATTGTACTTTATTCTTGTATTTATTACAAAGTATTGATCAAACCCATCAAAGTCATCATCCTCTGTTTCTGAATTAAACAGCTGCGCTAAATCAGAAATGCCAATTTCCCCTTCTTCGCTGTCAGAGTCACTTTCCGTGCCGTCCGGCTCCTCGGGAATGATGCCGGCTTTTGCGAAAGCTTGAATAAACGGTGCCAGCAGACACGTTAGTCCAAGCATCTACGATCCATCCACAAACGGTGGCGTAACTTGCCCGGCGCTGCCTTCCACTTATCGTGAAACTGTGGTCTCCGTCGGTCATCCATCGCTCCCACGCAGCTCGCAGCCTTACTTTGAACGGCCGGTTCACACCGATGTCGAGCGGTTGAAGTTCCTTTGTTAGACCTCCCGGGATAACAGCAAGCACAGCGTTCATTTGTTTCACCATGTTTTTCAAATCGGCTGTGAGATGGGCAAGCATGGAGTCACAGATTAACAGCGATGGTGATGCGTGGAAAAAACCACCTGGTCTCCTTACATTCACCTCCCTCAGCCACCCTTTCATCATCTACTCATC
This sequence comes from Cyprinodon diabolis, assembly GCA_030533445.1. Lineage (NCBI taxonomy): Eukaryota > Metazoa > Chordata > Actinopteri > Cyprinodontiformes > Cyprinodontidae > Cyprinodon > Cyprinodon diabolis. Next base: position 1,690,015 of record CM060073.1, read on the forward strand.
CATCCAGCCCTTTTCATTTGCCTTAATAACGACTCCAGCTGGAAAAGTCTGTTTAGGCAAAGTCTTTCTCTTAAAAATCACCATAGGCGGCAGTTTCTGTCCACTCCCACACTTCCCCCTTTAACGTTCTCATGGTGGTCTCAACAATGTCAGCAGTAGCACATAGGGCGCACTGCACAATAGGGCGCGCCGCACATTTTGAGGGGAAAAAAAGACGCTTATATGCGCCTTATAGTCGTGAAAATATGGTAAGTGTCATTCAATTTGCCATCTCCTTCTTGGATTGCTGAACAAACAATGAGTACAAACTGTATAACACTACCAGCATCCTTTGCATTGAGGGGGGGGGGGGGGGGGGGGTTCTGCTGTAAAGAGACAGAGCTGGAACCCAACCAGAACTATCCGAGGTTTTGCCGTCCAGCTCGGTGGTTCACGACTGCCATCCATCTGATGACAGAGACCCCGGCAGAGAGCAGAACTTCTTCCAGTATTGGGCAACGAATCGGGGACCTCTGTCAGAAATTAAGTCTGAGGGAATGCCGTGCTAGCGGAAAACCTCTTTGGCAAGAATGTTGCCCATCTCTTTGGTGGAGGGAGACTTCCTTAGAGGAACCAGGTGAACCACTTTCGAGAATATGTCGACTATTGTGAGAATGGCGGATTTGCCTTTAGATACAGGCACACCCATGATGAAATCAACAGAAATGAGGGCACAGGAAGTGGACATAACAAGCCAGAGGGTGGTCGATGAGAGGTCTTGGCTAGATTGCACTGTGTGCATGCAGCTGTAAATCCCTTGGTGTTCCTCGCTGTTACTGGACCACTTGACTTGTCTTGGTGATCCCAGGATACAGGAAAGAACGTGAACACTGGCAGAGATTGAGTACTTTACTGACAAGGTGATCATGGAAAAAGAGACAATCTTTGGGACAGGCATCAGGGGTCGATGATTACGGAGGCCCTATCTGACCTTCCTCTCCAAGTCGTGCTTGATTGTGATTGAAAGGCAGACAGATTCTGGAAGGATAAATTCCTCTGCACCACTGGAGCTCTTCTCCGAAGTCTCATATATTCTGGACAGTGCATCGGCTTTAACGTTCTTTATCTCTAAGATAAGGAAAAGTTTGAATCTTCCAAAAAACAGAGCCCATCTGGCCTGTCTGGATTTTAGTCTTTTGGCTGTTCTCAGGTCCTCCAAATTCTTGCTATACATTCAAACAATGAAAAGTTCCTTGGCCCCATCCACTGCTAGAGGGCCAACTTGACTGCCAGGAGCTCATGGTCACCCACGTCATAGTTGCATTCTGCATTTGACAGACTTCTGGAAAAGAAGGCACAAGGATAAAAATGACAATCAGATTTTTGGCTGAGGACTGCTTCTGATCCAGAACTGGAATCATCCGGTTCAACAAGGAATTATTTGTCAGGATCAGGTGACTGAAGAACGGGAGTAGAAATAAACAGATGCTTCAACAGAGGAAAGGCTTTATCTGCTTGATTGTTTTGGGAGAACTTGGTCTTGAAAGAGGAGAGAGAGGATTAAGGGAGCTGCACTTTGACTGTAAATCATAATGAATCTCCTGTAGAAACTGGAAAAGTACAGAAACCTCTGAAGTTGCTTTCTATCACATGGAGTTGGCAGTTCAGAAAACTGTGACACAGTGTGCCAAGGAAGGACATGGAGACATGGAATTGACAATTCTCTTGCCTTCAATAATAACGTGGTTTAATGGAGATGGAGAAGGTCTGACCAAACATGTTTTTTTTGGCTTTTCAGATCTTTGGAGTACATTAAAACCCTTAAAACCTGGTTGACCAGGTTCTGAAAAACTGCAGGTGCATTGGTTAAACCAAAAGGCAAAATCAAATACTAGTGACCAGTCAGGGTGTTGAAGGCTGACTTGTATTCATTCTCCCTGCTGGATGCCAACCAGATGATAGGTGTTGCGGAAATCTAGTTTGGAGTCGATTTTAGCCCCTTGAATCTGGTCATAAACTGTGTTCCCGAGTGGTAAGGGGTAGCGGTTCTTAATGCTGATATCAATGAGACCCCTGTAGTCGACACAGGGTCTGATAGAACCATCCTTTTTACCCTTGCCGTTCACGTTGACAGTGACTTGCATGTGATATCCTGTGTGAACTACATTCATACAAGGCAAGTTTCCTGCATGTGCAGTAGAGGATTCAATGACATCACAAGCCAACGTCCTCTTTGTTTATGGAAGTGCACATGGATGGCAGAGCTGGAGCTCATCTAGCGATCTTTCCGAATCTTAAAAACTCAATCTTTTCAAGATAAAGTGAAAAACAAAGACTGCTCCATGATTATTGTCCACCATGGCTGTTTTCTTTCTTCCCACTTCTGCGTAGCAAGAATAGTGACCATGGTTGATTATTAAGGATGTTGAGGTCGAGGCAGACGCAGGTCACATTTGAAAAGATCAGATTCATATGGGATTCAGGACCACAAAGCCAAGTGGCCTGGGTCGCACTGGAACAAATTGGATCTCTGTTGTTCAGACAGTCATGAAAAGATTAGATCCAGGTCCCATATGGGCAAAAATCATTGCAGACTGCAGTGTGGACCTACCCTAAGAGGCAGAGAATTGCACTGGATATGGGATGTAAAGTTTAGCCTCTATGGTGTGTTTAAAGACTCCCTTAGGCTATGTTCAGATCTCAGACCTTAATGTTCAATTCAGATTTTTTTTTTGTGACATCCGATTCTTTTGCGCGGTTGTACACATTTCGAAAAACATATGCGACTTGTATGTGATCTGCATTCGTACAATTTAAGTGACCCATTTGCGCAGTTACAAGTGAGTGTGCTCTGTGTTTACAGAGGTAAACATGGATAGTGGTGCTGGAGCTCATCTAGCGATCTTTCATTTCTTTCCCAACCTCAGGCAGTGCATCAACTAAATAATCTTTCCAAGAAGGTTGAAAATAAAGGCTGCTCTCCACATCATCATCCGCCATGGTTGTTTTTCTGCCATCTTCCGTATAGAACAATGCAGAATAGTGACCTTTGTTGATTAGGCTGCAGTGTGGATCAGATTCATATCAGATTCAGGGCCACAGAGCCAAGTGGCCTGGATCACATTGAAACAAATGTTTGATCAGACTGCCATGAAAAGATCAGATTAAGGTCACATATGTGCAAAGAAATCAGGTTTGGGTCACTTCAGGCTCCTGCGTGAACATAGCCTGATTCACCCAGTTAGCACCCAGAACACTCAACCCTTCAACAACAAAGTTGAATTCCCCACTGTGGTAATTTTAAGCAAACTTAGTTTTATGTGGCAATTTTTTTTTTCAGTAATCACTAAACATGTCATATTTTAACTGAATTAGTTAGTGCAGGAACTAACATTTTAGCTGATAAATGACAAATTAACAGAGATTTTAGCTCTGAGATTTATGCACATAATGCTACAAAATAATAAAAAATAAATCTTAAGCTTTACTGTTTAACCTGTTCATCAGCATAAGTCTATCCTGCAAACCAGCCAATTTCCATCCTTGTCTCATTGATTGGTGCTTACAGTAAGTTGAGTTTAATTCGGTCAATAACAGTGATATGTGTGAAACTAGAGCTTCTGCCTCAACACAAAGCTTTGGCAGCAAAACAACCCAGAAGCGTTGCCGGTGCCATTTTTGTTGTTTGGTACAAATTCTCGCGTAATTTGAAAAAGCCGGGTGATTTTCAGCCAGATGGTGTGATTTGTTATCCTCGTGAGACCATCCTGATCTCGCGAGCTTTCAAGGTTTCACTCGCAGATCAGTCTGGAGACTCTCCGTTGAAGAAAATTTGGAGCCGTTCACCAAACGAACGTCCAATCAGCGTTGGCTTTGAGGCGGGTTGAGGTGTGACGCAACGAGAAGCGCGACAGTTCAGTCTAAAGAACATGGCGGCTTCAGCCGATGAAACTATCGTTAGCGTGGCTATCGAGCAAGTTTTATCGGAATTACAGAGTATTTCTTCACTGAAAGAAGAGCAAAACACTGCTCTGGAGGCTTTTCTTCTCCCGACTGGTTTCGGCAAGAGTTTGATCTATCAATTGGCTCCTTTTCGTCGTCGCTCTGTTACGTCATATCCTTCGTTGATCTGATTGGTTTATTTGGCCCGTCTATCACCAACATAGGCCAATCAGCTAACCAATATTTTCGCCCCTTCCCAAAATTACTTCTACGGAAGGTTTCCAGATGGATATGCGGAGCAAATCCATCTGGCGGAGTCAGGTTAGGGATTTTTGTCCACCTAGCGGAAATTTTGATGTAGTTACCAAAACGACAAACGGCTGCATTTATTTTGTAAGGGAAAACTCATCCTGAGTCAGTTAAAAGTCAGGGAATTCTGAAATTATGTAAGGCTGTGGAAACCCTGAATAAAATAACTATGTATAATGATTCTCTAGAAAAGTCACATTATATTAATAGTATTATCTTGTATAAACATACCGTGACTCTAAAATAAAAGTTATTCATTTCTGACATTGACTTCTGTCTTGTGATTTATCTTAAGTTTTTAACCTGTCATGATTTTCTTTTAGATTTTTAACATTTCAATTTATATTTTTCCAAGCACACAACAGTTTAAAGCAAAGTTTACTTTGAAAAGAATGTGCAGGAAGGATTGAAAAGCATGTTAACACGGTAATGTAGGCTTGAGTTCATTATCTGACGCATGCAGATACACACCAGGAACCTGGAAACTTAAAAAATACTGAATTACAAAAAACATTTAAAAAACAAACATGTTTCATTGATATATATACAAAAATTAATATTAGGAACTATACACCTACCAGCCACTTTATTAGGTACACCTGTCCAACTTCTCGTTAACACTTAATTTCTAAGCAGCCAATCACATGGCGGCAACTCAGTGCATTTAGGCATGTAGACATGGTCAAGACAATCTCCTGCAGTCCAAACCGAGCATCAGTATGGGGAAGAAAGGTGATTTGAGTGACTTTGAACGTGGCATGATTGTTGGTGCCAGAAGGGCTGGTCTGAGTATTTCAGAAACTGCTGATCTACTGGGATTTTCACGCACAACCATCTCTAGGGTTTACAGAGAATGGTCCGAAAAAGAAAAAACATCCAGTGAGCGGCAGTTCTGTGGGCGGAAATGCCTTGTTGATGCCAGAGGTCGGAGGAGAATGGCCAGACTGGTTCGAGCTGATAGAAGGGCAACAGTGACTCAAATAACCACCCGTTACAACCGAGGTGGGCAGAAGAGCATCTCTGAACGCACAGTACGTCCAACTTTGAGGCAGATGGGCTACAGCAGCAGAAGACCACACCGGGTGCCACTCCTTTCAGCTAAGAACAGGAAACTGAGGCTACAATTTGCACAAGCTCATGGAAATTGGACAATAGAAGATTGGAAAAACGTTGCCTGGTCTGATGAGTCTCGACGCTGTAGGGTCAGAATTTGGCGTCTACAACATGAAAGCATGGATCCATCCTGCCTTGTATCAAAGGTTCAGGCTGGTGGTGGTGGTGTCATGGTGTGGGGAATATTTTCTTGGCACTCTTTGGGCCCCTTGGTACCAATTGAGCATCGTTGCAACGCCACAGCCTACCTGAGTATTGTTGCTGACCATGTCCATCCCTTTATGACCACAATGTACCCAACTTCTGATGGCTACTTTCAGCAGGATAATGCGCCATGTCATAAAGCTGGAATCATCTCAGACTGGTTTCTTGAGCATGACAATGAGTTCAACTCAATTCAATTCAGTTTATTTATATAGCGCCAAATTCACAACACATGTCATCTCAAGGCACTTTACAGTTCAACCAGATCATACAGTCAAATTGATACAAAGTTTTCTATCTAAGGAAAACCAGTTGATTGCATTGACTCATTGAGTCATCAAATACAATCCCTCACACTAAGCATGCTTGTAGCGACAGTGGAGAGAAAACTCCCTTTTAACAGGAAGAAACCTCCAGCAGAACCAGGCTCAGTGTGAGCGGCCATCTGCCAAGGCCGACTGGGGTTCAAGGAGACAGAAGCAGAGATACAAAAAGCAGCTGTAAAAGGCGGCCCCGTCCAGGAAACACACAGCCTGGCAGACGAGCTCCAAGGCAGCTCCCATGCCAGAGGATGAAGAGAGCACATCCACCCAGCCACGGCCAGAGAAACAGGACCACACTGGAAGACAGGCCGATCTCCAACATCTACAAACAAGGGTGTTGATGGAAGCAGCACAGCTGATGTTTCTTTCCTGGATGACGTCACAGCCAAACAGGAATAGACGAGGCAAAGCTACTCTGAGGAAAAGCAGAGAGAGCAGAAGGTTAGAGATTGAACAAACAGATTCTGCAGAATAGGAGAACAGAGAGAGAATGAAGCAGAATGATGAAATGGGGGTCCCTATGTCCTCCAAAAGTCTAAGCCTATAGCAGCATAACTATAGAGAGAGAGCTCAGGATAACCTGAGCCACCCTAACTATAAGCTTTATCAAAAAGGAAAGTTTTAAGCCTAGTCTTAAAAGTAGACAGGGTGTCTGCCTCACGGACTAAAACTGGTAGTTGGTTCCACAGGAGAGGAGCCTGATAACTAAAAGATCTGCCTCCCATTCTACTTTTAGAAATTCTAGGAACCACTAGTAAACCTGCAGATTGAGAGCGAAGTGCTCTGTTAGGAACATAAGGAACAATCAGATCTCTGATATAAGATGGAGCTTGGCCATTTAAGGCTTTATATGTGAGAAGGAGGATTTTAAATTCTATTCTTGATTTAACAGGAAGCCAATGAAGAGAAGCCAGGATAGGAGAGATATGATCTCTCTTTTTAATTTTCATCAGAACTCTGGCTGCAGCATTTTGGATCAGCTGAAGGCTTTTAACTACAGTTTGTGGACTTCCTGATAGTAAAGAATTACAATAGTCCAGCCTTGAAGTAACAAATGCATGGACTAGTTTCTCAGCATCACCCCTGGACAGGAGATTTCTAATTTTTGCAATGTTCCTCAGATGAAAGAAGGAAATTCTAGAAACCTCTTTGATCTGGGATTTAAATGACAGGTCCTGATCAAAAATAACACCAAGATTTTTTACTTTATTATCTGAAATCAGTTTAATCCCATCCAAATGAAGTGACTGGCTAATCAGCTTCTTTTTCAGAGACTCTGGTCCAAAGACTATAACTTCTGTTTTGTCTGCATTCAGAAGCAGAAAGTTAAGAGTCATCCAGGTTTTTATGTCTTCAGACATGCCTGTAATCTATGTAATGGGTTAGCTTCATCTGGATTTATAGACAGATATAGCTGGGTATCATCAGCATAACAGTGGAAATTAATCCCATGCTGTCTAATAACTCTACCAATTGGGAGCATGTATAAAGTAAAGAGAATTGGTCCTAGCACTGATCCCTGTGGTACTCCACAGGTAACCTTTGAGTGTGTTGAAGATCTATCATTAACATAAACAAACTGAATTCGATCAGATAGATAGGATTTAAACCAGTCTAGTGCTGTTCCTTTAATTCCAACAAAATATTCAAGTCTTTCTAAAAGAATATTATGGTCAACTGTATCAAATGCAGCACTAAGATCCAACAGGACGAGCACAGATACAAGTCCATTATCTGAGGCCATGAGAATATCATTAGTGACTTTCACCAGAGCTGTTTCAGTGCTATGATGAGCTCTAAAGCCAGACTGAAACTCTTCAAAAAGTTCATTATGGTGTAAGTGGTCGCAAACTTCTTTGGCAACTACTTTCTCAAGAATTTTGGATAAGAAAGGAAGATTGGATATAGGTCTATAATTAACCAAGTCATCTGGGTCAAGAGACGGTTTCTTAAGCAGAGGTTTAATTACAGCAACCTTAAAAGCTTTAGGTACATATCCCTGTAACAGAGATAGATTAATCACATCTAAAATGGAGGAGGAGATCAAAGGGAATACCTCCTTAAATAACCTGGTTGGAACTGGATCTAACATACAAGTTGAAGGCTTAGATGAAGACAATAATTTTGCTAATTCAGAAAGTTCAACTGGATCAAAGTAGTCTAAACCCGGTTCAGATTCCATGACTACCTCAGGTACAATCGCGGATAGAGGAGTGCTTATGATCTTATTTTTAATAAGATCAATCTTATTTATAAAGAATCCCATAAAATCATTGCTGCTAAGAGCAGGTGGAATGGACGGTTCAACAGAGCTATGGCTCTGGGTGAGTTTGGCAACTGTATTAAAAAGAAATCTAGGATTATTCTTATTCTCCTCTATTAATGAGGAGAAGTATGCTGCTCTTGCTTTACAAAGGGTCCTCTTATACAGCAGTAAACCATTTTTCCAGACTAGGAAGGACTCCTGCAGGCCTGTGGAGCGATATTTTCTCTCCAGTTTCCTAGCATTTTGCTTCAAAGTACGCAGCTCTGCATTAAACCAAGGAGCAAGCTTTCTATTTTTAACGGTTTTCATTTTCAAGGGAGCTGCGTTGTCTAAGGCAGTACGCAGAGAACTAGCAACCCCATCAACAAAATCATCAACCTGTGAAGGGGAATAAGCTAAGCTTTTGCACTCTGCAGCACTGCTCAGCGACACAGAGGAGAGAGAAAGTGAAGCCGATTCTTTAAAATTTATAACTGCACTATCTGATAAAGATCTACTAAAATTGAACCTTCTTTTGGGGGAGGAGAACTCTGTTAAAGTAATCCTGAAGGTTATTAGAAAGTGGTCAGAGAGGACAGGGTTGTGAGGAAATACTGTTATTTCTTCACATTCTATGCCGTATGTCAGCACAAGATCCAAAGTATGAAGATGAGAATGTGTGGGACTATTCACATTTTGAACAAAGCTCACTGTACTCAAATGGCCTCCACAGTCACCAGATCTCAATCCAATAGAGCATCTTTGGGATGTGGTGGAACGGGAGATTCGCATCATGGATGTGCAGCCGACAAATCTGCGGCAACTGTGTGATGCCATCATGTCAATATGGACCAAACTCCCTGAGGAATGCTTCCAGCACCTTGTTGAATCTATGCCACCAAGAATTGAGGCAGTTCTGAAGGCAAAAGGGGGTCCAACCCGTTACTAGCATGGGGTACCTAATAAAGTGGCCGGTGAGTGTATTTATCAAACATTATACTGGGCAAGGAAAAATTGTTTCTGGGCAAATGAAATGTGTAAGTCACTCGCCCAAAGGGCAAGTGGTAAAAGCGTCAACCCCTGATGGCCCTTCCCAGTCAAACGCAGCTGAATGGCAGCCCACCTCCCTGCAACTCCCAGCAAATCCCCTCCATGAACCCAACATATTTTTTTACTCTGACTCCACCATTTCACTGAATTACAGGGTCTGACCAGAAAATGGTGCTTCTCTTTAGATCTTAATGTCCACAAATCATGACAGAACTAATATTTTAGTACAAAGATTGATATTTAAAAAGGAATTGAAGGGTACCAGCCAAGGGCCATTGAAGGATAGTAGAGAGATTTTGAATGGCTACTACTGTAGAGCTGATATATCAGTGAATTAGACACTGGCTTGAGAATCATTAGGTAGCTGAAGTGTACAGCATGTTAGTTGGCAGTGGGCCCACCGGTGCCCCATCCAATTCAATTCAATTCAATTCAATTCAGTTTATTTATATAGCGCCAAATTCACAACACATGTCATCTCAAGGCACTTTACAGTTCAACCAGATCATACAGTCAAATTGATTCAAAGTTTCCCCATCCAATGTTAACTAGATGTAAAAATAAGCAATTAAAATGTCCCTCAGGGTGAAAAAGAACTTTATTATGTCTCTTCTTGGCTGTGTGGCTCTGGGCAGAAAGCCATGTGAACCCCCCCCCCCCCCCGGTTTTAAAAGTAAAGTTATGGGACTTTTTAAAGTTCTGTGATGGATGTGATCTGAAAACTGCATTTTTAGTCGAGACGTTGCCTGAATGCCTACACTTCTGTATTTCTGCCTTGCAGAACCTAATGTTTGGTATCCTTTAAACTATAACCAATGACTCACACTGACTTCTAAACTCGTCTCTGTGAAAGTTCTGAACTCAAGGGAGAAATGCGCTGTTCCCCAGTTTCTTACAGCAATACCTCATTATGACTTTAACTGCACTTTCACTTCAGCAGCTCTGTGGGACAGAAAGTGAAAGCCACAGCTCTCCAGCAGCTCCCTCCCAAACTGAGAGTCTTAATGTGTGGGGCAGCCGTGATTAATTGGAGATTTTATTCCTGCTAATGACTCAAACAGAGTTATTAACATAAATGTAGGATATGGTTTTCCAAAGTTTCTTAAAGTGAAGTCATCTCTCTCCGTTTAACTGGTCTGCCATTTCCTGCTGAGTGGAACTTTTATGTGGGAAATTAAGGACATCTACTGTGGCAACATCATCCATCATGTTCCAATTGAATCATTATTTTTTCCCTAAATACTTTGTCAAGAGGATTTTGATCCGTGTCGACCGACCCAAACTGAGCAGCCAGATGAATAGTTAATGAGAGTGAACTTTAGTGATAAATGAAATCAAATTGCTGTAGTCTGTAATAGTGGAGTGACTATTACATCTCTGACTTCCTCATCCTTCACTATAACAGTGATCTATGTTTATTTCAAGCTGCTGAATTTTGTCCTTTTTAGATGTAATTTGACTGAAATTTGACTCTTGGACACTTTGATTTATAGACAATTGTTTACATTAAGCCTATCAAGTATATTCCATATTTTGCCCACCCCCACCAGTTCTTAACTGGTTCTCTTCAGCAATTGGACAAATCTAAACTAGGGCTGCAACTAACGATTATTTTAAAAATCAATGAATCGGCCGATTATTTTTTCGATTAATCGATGAATCGGACAAAAAATATTTTTTATACTAACCTCTTTATTCCAAAATAAACATTTTAGACAGAACAAACAAGCACACAAGTACAGGTTGCTCATTAACTGTACTGGTGCAATATGAAAAATAAATGTTTGTGTTAAAACTACGCAAACCTACATGAGAAATGTAGCTGTACATCCACAAAATATAGGCTACTTTGTTTCATAAAGCGCAAAAAAAGACATTTTTGTTTTAAAAGCCCCTAAGGGGTTCAAACAATAGGCCCCCCCATTTCAACAAATGAGGTTTTTTAGACTAGAAGAGTTCTGCCTTTTAAGACAGGAAAGCATAGCAGTTAAAGTTGCTACTTGAGAAAATACTGAACCATAGAGATAAAAATAGCCTGTGATTCAAATTATAAATTGTATTTGGAATAAAAATGAGAGAATTAGGGGTGTTAAAAAACACATCCTCCAAAGACAGATATTTACATTGGAATGTGGCATATAATTAATTGACATATTACTGATCTGGCTGGATTTTATTCTGCTTTACTTCCATAAATTGCAGGATCTTCTTTACTTTATCTTTGCCAGAAGATTTAAACTTTAAAAGCCTTGCCCTCATAATTTGCAAGTTAATTTATTTATAAAGAAAATATAAACGCTGCTTAAGCTAATTCAAATGAAAGTAAAATAAGTAGTCAACCTTATCACTGTCTGTAACCTACTAACACGGTAAGGAAAGCATCAGATGAGCTACCTGAGAAACTAACGTTACGTTTCCCCACTTTAAAACCAAACAAACATGGCCGCTCACCCTGCTGATCAGCTCTCTTCACTGCCATCGAAGGCTCCAACGTGTTTCCTTTTCAGGTGCTGCATCATAACAGTGGTGCTTCCGTGCCATGTTCATTTGTTTTTACAAAAGTTGCATGTTACGACTTTTTTCACTTTACAAAGCGCAGGCTGTCTGCGAATTGAGACGCAGCTTGCGTTTGCGGTATCGGTCATTAGAACAGTTGACGTTACTGCCTTTTGGAAACAGCCTTTGCTCACCTGCGGCGCTGGCTCGCTCTGCCGTATTTTTTTTTCTTCCCCCGTTTCAATCAAGTGGATGTGATGACGACGGCGGAGGATGACGCATTAATCGCGCGACACAACTAATTGATGATGAAATTCGTTGCCAACGCTTTTAAAAGTGGATTTTTATCGATTTTATCGATTCGTTGTTGCAGCCCTAATCTAAACCCATATATGTGTTATGCAGCAGTAACACCTCTGTCATGAGTGATCCATCCACCACCATGCCATGCCGTGCAGGACCAGGGTTGTACGGAGCTTAAATAAAAGAGAAGTCACAGGATACAATAATGAACCATAAATACCTAAATTAAATTCATAGGCTTGTAATAAAATGATCATAAAATCAATCATAACTGGGAAAAAAGACAACTTTAAGAAGAGATTTAAAAACAAAAGGGGAAAAGGCATATCTGATGTTGAATAGAAGGTTCCTCGATAATCCATTTTATTTCAATCAAATGCAATTCAGTTTATTTCTATAGCACTAAGTCACGACATGTCATCTCAAGGTACAAAGAGAAAACATCTAGATTGGTTTAAAGTTTCTAAGGAAAACCAGCTGATTGCATCAAGTCATTAACTTGTACGCTCCTCCTGGATGAGCTTAAGGTGATTTGCATGCTTTGTGTCGTTTACTCTACGACGATCCATCACAAAAAGCATGCATATAGTGAAAGTGGAGAGGAAAAACTCCCTTTTAACAGGAAGAAATTTCCTTTAGAACCAGGCTCAGTGTGAGCGGCCATCTGCTGAGGCCGACTGGGGTTCAAGGAGACAGAAGCAGACATAGAAACTTTCTATGTTAGAAAAGTTAGTGGTAAATTAGCTCCACAGGTGACTCTGTCTGGGAAAGAAACGGTTAATCAGATGAGCTCTGAGCCAGAAGGGCTGAAAGAGAGAACATCCAGTTGGTGGCGGTAAAAGCTGCCACCAAAAAAACCACATACACTAAATCTAGTATGGTTTTGAAGATGTTGAAGTTGATGGCAGCAGCACAGCTGATATTTCTCTCCAGGATGGAGTCACAGCCAAACAGGAACAGACCAGATGAAGCTACTATGAGAAAAAGCAGAGAGAGCAGAACGTTAGAGATTGAACTAACAGATTCTGCAGAGTGGGAGAATAGAGATAGAATGAAGCAGAATGATGAAAAAGGGGTCCCTATGTCCTCCAGCAGTCTAAGCGTATAGCAGCATAACTATAGAGATAGCTCAGGATAACCTGAGCCGCTCTAACTAGAAGCTTTATCAAAAAGGAAAGTTTTAAGCCTAGCCTTAAAAGTAGACAGGGTGTCTGCCTCACGGACTAAAACTGGTAGTTGGTTCCACAGGAGAGGAGCCTGATAACTAAAAGATCTGCCTCCCATTCTACTTTTAGAAGTTCTAGGAACCACTAGTAAACCTGCAGATTGAGAGCGAAGTGCTCTGTTAGGAACATAAGGAACAATCAGATCTCTGATATCAGATGGAGCTTGGCCATTTAAGGCTTTATATGTGAGAAGGAGGATTTTAAATTCTATTCTGGATTTAACAGGAAGCCAATGAAGAGAAGCCAGGATAGGAGAGATATGATCTCTCTTTTTCATTTTCATCAGAACTCTGGCTGCAGCATTTTGGATCAGCTGAAGGCTTTTAACTACAGTTTGTGGACTTCCTGATAGTAAAGAATTACAATAGTCCAGCCTTGAAGTAACAAATGCATGGACTAGTTTCTCAGCTTCATCGCCAATATTTCAGAGATCAAAAGAAGGAAATGATAAAAATCTGTTTAGTATGGGACTCAAATGATGGGTCATGATTAAAAACAAGGTTTTTTACTTTATTATCTGAGACCAATTCAATGACATCCAGATGAAGTGACTGACTTATCAGCTTCTTTTTCTGTTCCAAAGACCATAGCATATAGGATATGCCTGCATTTTATGTTGCAGTTTAGATTTAGCAGAAAAAAAGGAATAACTTAAGGATTAGGATTCATTGGGTATAAGACCCTACTGAGCCTGTAATCTGAAGCCGTGCTATGCGACTGATAACCGCTGATAATGGCCTTTAATGGGATGATAACATGCAAAGAGGCTGACTTTCCTTCTATAGAGTGGAAGATGAACATAGCAGTAATTTCTGTAAAACGTTTGGTTACTTTAAAAATGCTTTCATTTCTTACAGCTGTTAGCATAACGTTTTCACTGCTGGTGGCACAAGTGAAAAACATCGAAATGCTTTAGCATCTGGGTGCAAATGTTAAAGAACCAGTAGTGAACTAACAGGACCGGCTGTAAAAAACACTGTAAACATGCTTTTTAAATCAGAACTATTTGTTTCTTTTGACTGAATTTCCACTGTTGCTTTTATGGTTCCAGCTTCAAACTGTATTTTTCACGTTTACCTGAATGATGAAAGTGTTTTTCCCTAAAGTCTCAAGGCTGAACAGAGCAGTAGTGATTAGATGACCATGATAACGGCCTTGATCACGTGGAAAAGGCTCCTGTGTCTTTGCTGACAGAGCAACACAGAGCTTCACTAAAAGATGAAATTCTGAGTTTTTATCCATCATAAAAGGATATTAGAAACAGAACCCGGAAAAATGCTGGAAACAGATTTTAAAAAGAAAGTCGACCTTCAGATCTGTCTGAATACCTTTCAGACCTGATGTTTGCATCAGAGCCTGGGAAATATTTTTCTTTTCATAACTTTTACTTTCTGTTTAAATATTTGTACACTGGTTAAAAAAATGACCAGAAACAATCCAATACCATAAAATAAATGAATAGTAAACTGAATGTGGGAATGTTGTCTACAATGTGAATATAAACCAGTGACATTTACATTATCTCCATTTAAAAACCATCTAATCTATAAAAAAATCAGTTTCACTTTACCTTTAATGAATATTTAGGAAGTGTTTTATGCTCCTTAAATGTAGTTTCAAGAATAAAACACATGGATTTTATCATTGAAGGGTCTACTGAGTTATGGGAATACTAAAATGTTGTTTATCTTTCATCAAATCAGGGTCTGTATTACAGCTGAATAGAACAGGCTGCATTTGCTCTCAGCTTGACACCTTCTCCAGTGATTTAAGTATTATCTATCACCGTAACAAATGTGAAGGTGTTTGCTCTAACTGTAACCTCATGTATCTGTCAGAGAGAGAAATAAATCTGAAACGGGAAGCAAACGGTTCTTGAATTGCCTCGTTGTTTTGACAGAGTCGGCTAATTAAGATTGCTCGTCAGGCAGGCTGAGAACACTTAGTTAGAAAAGCAGCGCAGGAGCCTGGAGCCTCTTTAAACAGTTTGTGTGGCAGAATGTGAGGAATATGACATTAAGGACTTTTTTTAAAGGAAAAGTCGCTCATATTCAGAATTCAAACTTCTGAAATTACTTAAAATCTGAAATTTTGAGTAATTTTCCTGTGAATGTGCTTTACTGGAGGCATCCATGTTTGTCAAAGAACACTACTGCCACCTACTGGTTAGTGACTTCACGGTGCGGTATCGGCTGTTGATCAAGTCCCAGTGCTGTATCTGGTGTTTGTCACAACGCGCTAGGGCTGGGCGATATAGAAAAAAAGCTTATCGATAAAAAAAAAAATGCATATTGATCGATATCGATAATTATTGAAAAGATTTGAAACCATATTTTATGTGCAGCTCTGCCTGGACTCTTTATGATATTGCTAAATGATTTAATTTTAATAAAGAACACAAACACAGACTTCTAATTAAATCTTTATTTAACCAACTTTTTTAACCATAACAGAATTGTTTTAAAGAAAAATAACTTAAGAGACCTGAGTTATGTTATTAAATACTGATAAAGAATAAACTAAAGTGACCAAAAAAGTGACCAAAATAAATATAACAAATAAATAAATGAACCCCCCCCCGGTTCAGCTTAGTTTCCTGCTTTAACCTGAGTTATTACTTTGAAGTTTCTGGCCCCTCAGCATTTTTCTCTCAATTGTTAGAACTATGTGGGAAACTGCCCACAACTGAAAATATATATATATATATATATTTTCCCGAAATTCCCGAAGATTCCTTGGAGGAGAGCCGCGCCGGGGATTACACAGCTCGTACTCCTGCGGGTGTGAGCGGCTGAGATGATAAAAAAAAAAGTTGGTTGTGTTATCAGACTGGTTTCACTGGTTCCCGACACATTTTACAGATGACTGTGGTTTGTTTTTTGTCCGACTTGCCATGACCGAAATACTGCCAGACTGCCGAACTACAAAAACCCTTCTTTGAAACAATTTCCTCCGCCTCTCCTGCTGCGACATCTTCATGTGCTCTGTGTTGTGGTTGGAGAGGGCGGCGCTTGGTGACGGCGTGCCTGGGTCCGCGGTTGTGATTGGTTGGGAGGAAGTAGTGACTAGCATAAACCTACATGCTAGGCTACGATGAGAAGGAAGGAAAACTGCGTTTTTTTATCGAACTTTTATCGACTCTCTTTTTTTCTATTGCGCCACACGTCTATCGATCGATATATATCGTTATTGAATTATCGCCCAGCCCTACAACGCGCTATTATCCAAGTCATCTTGAAAACATTCTTCTTCCAAATGTTGGCTACATATTACGGGTTTTTTCTCTGGCCAGAAGTTCGATGGCAAATCCTCCAGCCCTTGCAGCCCTAGCCTGAATTAATAAAATTGTTGTTTACTGAAATGTTGTTAAACATGAACATACGTTTGATAAAAATCTGGATGTCAACTGCGCTACTTTTAAAGAAAGTCCGTCACTTCGGACGTTTTCAGTCAATTTAATGGACCAAATTTGAATCTATAAACCATTGTTTGACACTTTATTCTAAAAATCTAAAAACGTAATAAATTTGTGAGTTCGTGCATAAATATTTGGTAGCTTTTTCTTTTACAGTACATCAATAACCTTTTAATAACAAGGTAATAACATAGCAAGTTACACTACATTTAACAAGAGACCCTTTATGGAGAATGTTGGTAATTTAAAGTCCGCCTTCTTAGATTTTAAACTGCTATTACCAGATTACTCAGTCATTTCACCGATGGCAATAAGTAGGGATGCACGATATAATCGGCCCCCTATCGGTATCGGCCTTAAAACTGAATATCCGACATCGGCCACCCCACCAATATTTAACCTGATATTTGATCAGCTTCTGAGTTTCTAAAGTCTAAAAAAATATATATATATACTTCTTCTTCTTCCTCAAAAACTTCTTTTTTACAGACTTAAAAACGTCTAAAGACGAGGGAAAAAATATTGATACATTAAAATATCCCAATATCTTCATATGCTGATATATTGCCATTTAAAAACACCATATCAATCTCTTTTACTGATGAAATATTGCTATATGTCATCGTTATGCTATGAAATCCCCCGAAAATTCATGAAATGTAGCCATATTTTTATATGTTGATATATTGACGCGGTATCGATCTATTTTACTAACAAAATCTCACAAGAATTTGCAAAATATCACGAGAGTTTGTAACAAAACGATGAAATTTCACGAGATTTTGAAAGTAAAATAGATCGATACCACGTTTTTAAAAATCAATTTGATATCAGCATATGAAAATATATTTGAGTTTATTATTTTTCAAAGTGTCAGAAATGGATAACAAAACTGCTATTTTCAATGACTTTTGTCCAGCTTTAACATCGGTATCGATATCGGTTATCGGCTACATGAGTTTTAAAATACCGGATATCGGCCAAAATCCCAATATCGTGCATCCCTAGCAATAAGTTAATGTGTTTTTATCTAGTAAAAGGCAGTTTATTACTTGGTATATAACAGAAAACTAAACCTAGAGTACAGCAAGCCAATCTTCTTAAAGATATAGTGGTGGATGTTTTTACCCCACCTTCTTCAAATCAGACAAAATTGGTGTCAAAAGTTTGTGCAGCAAAACTTTTCGTTTGTGCCGCTACCATTTTAAAGATATAAATAGATGTTTCTAGAGGTCATCAAAGGTCAACCAGCCCCCCACCCCCCCTCTCCCTACCCCCCAACTTCTTCAAATCAGACGGAATGGGTGTCAATTAACTCGGCTACGTTTGTGCTGGTTTGTGCAGGAAAAACAGATGTTAACTTTCCTTTGATGACCTCTACAAAATATTATTAATATCATTGAAATGATAGCAGCACAAATGAAGATTTTGGCCATACAAAAATATACAATTTTAGAATTAATTTTAAATATAAGATATTTAAAATAAATATATTAAAAATTTTAAAATGCATATTTTAAAATATATACATTTTTGTACTGCTATCATTTTAATAATATTAATAATTGTTTGTAGAAGTCATCAAACATCAGTGAACATTTGTTCATTCTGAAACTCTGAATTTCATATAAATTAATTAAAATAAGTTGCTAACCTATGATTTTATCATTTTAACCTGTAAAAAAATTATAGCTGCACAAACGAAATATTTGCTGCACAAACCAGCACAAAGGTAGCAGAAACGTTTGACACTAATTTTGTCTGATTTGAAGAAGGTGTGGGGGGGGGGCAACTTCACTCAGGTGATGTTTTTTGTTTGGGGGGGGGTCATCAAATTAAGTGGTCCTCCTAACTGTCCATCATTCTGGTGATACGCTTCGTCTTTTGTTCTCGTCTCCATTTTCACTTACCGATGATGAGTCTGACATAGCGGAAAAATGCAAATCTTTTGGAAAGAAAGCTTGTATGAGCGATGCAAACAGTAATTTTTAAACAGAGCGTGGGCCAGGAGAAATGGTCTCGTTCACGCAGCACGCCTTTAATAGGTCTTCCCCCTCAGGAGCAGGTACGGGGTTGTGCATGTGCATTTTTTTTAAAGTGGAGAGCGCGGTTCTTTTCGAAAATGCATGTAAATCCTTCCTATACCTTTAACTAACCTCTTATTTATATGTAACTTGGGTTCAGTTTTATAATGCTTTACTTACCTGATCACAAGTTACAATTTACTAAGTAAGCCATTGGAAGGTGGCGGCCAATAATAGAAACTTAATAGAAAGTTATGTGGTAACCCAATAATAGAAACTGTTATATGGTCAGTAGGGCTGGGTAGCGAACATCGGTTCTTTTATGGTACCGACCGAAATGCTTCGGTTCTACAGAGTATCGAAACATGCCTCGTCTTTCGGTGCCAAGTTTCGGTGATTGGCTGTAACACTTAACGTGATTGCGTCATCCAGGAAAAATACACAGGTGGTCCCGCCTACAGCCAGGGTTCAAGTGTTTCTGTTGTGAACTGGTTGCAGCGTCATGGAACCCCTTTAAAATGCCCCCCAGGTCAAAAGTGCGGCTTCACTTCAAGATTGATGCCAATAGTGCGCAATGCAATACATCGTGCACGGAAACAGTTTAAGAGCAGAAAGTTGCTCGGTGTTTGACTGCAAGAAGAGCGGACCGCAGCCGGCGCCACCATCCTCCTCTCAGCAGCCCGTGGGCGGAGCAAAGCCAGAGTGGACTGAATCATGCTGCTTTCAAACTGGACGCAGCAGGAGCAGCAGAATCACGTCTGCTGCTTCCTTTTTGCTGCTTGTAGCAGCTTCTGACGCGCGGCTGAAGAAGCTTTGCTGCTCTGGCTGCGCGGTCGAAAAGTGGCTCTGACGCGCGTTGGGCGGAGCTACTCTATCCTTTATTTGCCTTGCAGCTATATTTGCTGTGATCAGTGGGATTAAAGTAGTTTTATTATGTTTTTAGGGGGAAAATCCACCTGAAAACTTAATCAGTGCAGTCAGTTCATCCTGCCTTCCAATATTTCTGTGGGAGCCGCTCAGACCCCCACGTACCAGCGGTGCGCTGTCGGTAGGATCCCATTCAACGGGCTTGTTTGTCTCCTGAGAAAGCAGACATGTTAATTTTTCTAAAGAAAAACTGCTCAGTAAAAAGGTCCTCACAATGTAACACTGAATATTAGACACTGACTTGTTTGCGACTGTTCTTCTTCACTGAAAATGTTTTTTTTATGTAAGAGAAAAAATGTAAATAGAAAAATCAGAGCTTAAAATAAAACTCAAGATTTGTACTTTATTATGTTGTGTAATTTTCTTTTTCTTCGAATTGATATTATAAAACTGGTATCGGAAAAAGTATCGTTCAGGAACTGGTATCGAAGTGATGGTATCGGTATTGGTACAGGAACCGAAATCTAATGGTAACCCACCAAAAGTCTCCATTGTTACATAGTGACATATAATGTACTAATTACATGAAATTACTTTGAAATTATAAACCTTCATTTTGGGGTAATTACCAAATAGTTATTAGTGTGACTTGCTATGTTATTACTGATTATTATTGATGTAAAAGAAAGCGTTACAAAATATTCTTAATAATTTTAGAACTGTGTGTTTCTTTCTTTCAGTCAGTCTGGTTGTGAACAGAAATATTGTAAAAATCTACTTTCATCATGAGCTAACCACTGTTTTCCAACACTTTGTGAAACCATTTGTTCTATTAGAAACAAGGGCTTTAAAAGTCAAAGTTAATATAGCAGGTGTGCTAAAACATGAACTAGTTGAATAATCCCTAAACCACAGCCTGTTGTACGTTACTTATATACGCTCCCTTATCTCTAAGCTCCACTAATGATCAGCCGGGCGGTGATGGTGCTTCAGGGCGATTGCATATCATTGCAATGTTATGTAGGTTTGAAATGTTGCGCTTCTGTCAAGCTGTTTACTGCGGGGATTTGCCTACCTTCTGTGATCAACATCACAGAAGGCAGGTGGATGATAAAATATTTACTGCACTTGCCTGTAATTAAACTCATACTTCTTCTCTGCCTCTGAAGCTTTAGTAAATGCAAGATTTGGTTGCAAACCTGAAACAATCTGCAGAATAAACCTTGTACATATCATTTTCAGGAGTCGTGACTCGCAGGAAACTGTATTTATATCGTGGATGGCAAAACAATTAAAAAGCACTTCAGTCAGAAAACCTAATAGATGAGTGTAATTTCTGTTCCTTGCTGGTGCGGGTGACTAAACTGAACTCTGATAATAGTGAGTCATGCTGTTGTGTGAAATATAGTAGTGGATGGTAGTCCTCACAGAGCACTTCTCTCTCAATCTGCAGGTTTACTAATGGTTCTTAGAATTTCTAAAAGTAGAATTGGAGGCAGATCTTTTAGTTTTCAGGATCCTCTCCTGTTGCCGCTCACACTGAGCCTGGTTCTGCTGGAGGTTTCTTTCTTGTAAAAGGAAGTTTTTCCTCTCCACTGTCGCTAAAGGCATGCTTAGCATGAGGGATTGCTGAAGAGTCAATGAGTCTATACAATCAGCTGGTTTTCCTTTGAAAACTTTGAATCAGTCTGACTGGATGATCTGGTGAACTGGAAAGTGACCTGAGATGACATGTGTTGTGAATTGGCGCTATAGAAATAAACTGAGTTGAATTGAATTGAAATAGTTAGTGTTGGGACTAAAATGATTTTAAGTAAAACGTTACGGTGACTGTTACTGTCTGTCATGGTTTTATCCAAAGATCTGACCCACATGCAGAAAACCAAACTGAGAGACCAGGGGAAGGTTTAACAGGTTTATTATGAACTGGTAGAGAAGGGTCCAGCTCTGCTCTGAAAACTGGCGAACTGGGACTGAAAAGTGAAGGGGAACATCCTGCGGTTAGTTCAGGCTCAGAGGGAAATTTGTCTTTTAATTTGTAAAAGGGAAATAAGGCAACAGGACTCACATTTCCAGAGAAGGTGTCTTTCTTTGAATCCAGTTGGTGTGGGTTGTTTCAGTAATAGACTTATTCGTTGGAGGGCGGACAGGGTTTACCCAGGTTGAGGTGTTTCCTTGAGGAACGGAGGGGCTGACTGCCACTTAGATTTCCTATGGTACTTAAACAGTTTCTTGTGGAGATGAATCCCCTGCTCAGTGTGAAGCCCAAACAATCCTTTGGTAAAAAGTAGATCCAAACCACCTGTTTGAATCCTCAGCTCAGTTTGACGCTCAGACAATCCTTCCAGGGGGAGAAGGTCCAAAAATCCAGTTTGCAGGATGACTTCTTGCCAATAGGCAAAGACAAACAACAACAAGGTTAAGACTCAGGTGACAAAAAAATCAGTTTGACTCAGGAAGACTCAGCTTGGCTAGAGTACCCTGGCGTCGAGTTAGTGGCAGTCAGCAGCTTAAGAGTCCTCCGGTAATGAGACAACCATCCGCAGGTGTGTGAGAAGGCCAACAAGAACCAGGCGCCACCTGGTGGTGGAGGGAAAACAAACAAAAACACAACCCACACAAACTGGATTCCTAACACTGTCCAGTAACTAGCACTCTAACTACTTTGTAAAAGTCAGTCATTACGACATTTTAAACTTTAAACAGATTAGATACGTGTTACCTAATGTGTATAAATAAGGAATATAGTTTTCTGTTGTAAGCGCAGGTAACAGCCCTGAACACAGAGAAACGATGGCTTGGAGCCGCAGTATAGCTGCAGTACGATAACGAAGCTGTGGAAACGTTGACATGACCAACTCCTCCAATGGTCTGTTTGCACTAACATTACCTGTGGTGAATGGAAAAGTGAAAAGGCTGTTTTACATCCAGAAAGCAGCTGCAGTCAAACGTGTGACTCTTAAAATACATTTAGCTTTGGATGTTATTTATTGAGGATTCTAATTTATCTTGGTTTCACAGACAGTATTTGAATTTAGTTCCAATTTATAGTGTGTGACTCTGAAATGTCAAATACCTGACCTTGACTCTTTGAAGAGCTTGTATTTCTAGAAGAAAAGCAAAGTACTTAGAAATCCTACGTTGTGGAGGATAATGATCCAATTCCTGGAATGTTCTGCTGCTTCCACATGAAGCCACTGCTTCTGCTTCATCGTTTGTTTTATTGGAATGACCTGTGAGACTGAACCTCCGGTGCATTGTGTACTTAGTGACTCATAAAAGTGCTACAGCTGGTTGTTGACTGCATATGCGGATTGAAATAAACATGAATGATGGATAAACTGAAACTCAAATGAACAAACAGAGCTTCAGTGTAATGAATCTCTGAACCCAGTATGGCTCCCTTCTGACCGACAGGGCCACTAAACAGCCATGGAAACAACCCAAATACATCAATGGAGAGGAGCCAGCCTCACTGCTAGCGTTAAGTATCTCCTTTTCATGTTTTAGAGTGTTTTGCTCTCTGCAAAGCCTCTCTTACACTTTATGAATCAGCAGCTTTAAAACATCAACAGATTCTCCAGACAGGAACTTCAAGCTTCCATGTGTGAGATAAAAAAACCTCAGAATCTGAAGAGGTTCTTAGAGTCGGTGTTAGTAGAGATTATTCAGGAATTTCCCTTTGATCAACTCTGACTGGCTTCCAGGTCAAAAACTGAAGTTTTATTTTTATTATTTTCTACTATCTTTTCCCTAAATGGCACCAAACCAAAAATTTTTGTTCTGTAAAATAATCTACAAACTGCATTTTCCTTTATGAACTTTGATTGAGATTTAATTAAGCATGAATAATTTGTTTTAAGGATGGGATTCAAAACTTTCACGTCTAACTTTTGAATTTTATCAGAGTTTAAATAAAATATATTAATCATAAAATCCCTGAAAGGCATTTTTCCCTAATTATAGCCTGAAATATTATATTGGTGCGCTGTTAGTATATTCGTATGCTAACAAATCTGCGCCCGTTTTTCACAAAGAATGCTTATACTAAAACTAGCATCTTTTGAGACTCTTCATGTCGCCATTGTGGAAAACGACTGGTGAAGATGGACCAGCTAGAAAAGTGTTAGGTTTATTCTTTATACATCATGTGCATTGTTAGTTTGTTAGCCAGATCAGACAGGGTAGAAGGCCTTCCTTCACATGGTGGATGTAACTGTGTGTACGGAGGCCATCTAATCAGTAAAAATACACAGGATATGGGAACAGCTTGGAGCCGGACTGATAAAGGAGAGCTATCTGTAATTCTTGGGAATAGAGGCAAGATGCGTAAAGGTCAGGGCATGGATGGCGTGTCAGTTTCTGATACGGACAGGTAAGCATCCACCTGATGCAACACATGGACTCATGAGGTATAAGAAGGAGGAGATGAGCTTGTTCGAGGCTCAATCTTGCCGGACGCTCGCGGACGTTCTTTGAGCCCACAGCTGTGCCAACTCCAAGCAATTTCTCTGTCCTGCAACGACCTGATCTGGAATAAACGATGTTACTTTTTTACTCCTGTTTTATAGTCCTTTTTTATATGGTTTTACCCAGTTTGAGTTAAGCTTCCAGTTAGAGAACCAGTAGGGAAGTTCCGAGGCGCAGCCGTTTTCAGGGGGACCTAACTTCCATATTTAACAGGAGGCCTCTGATTGGTCAATTCTACATCGACTACACTATGCGTATTTCCAGTTTGGTACCTTATCGGCTTGTTTTGTTTGTCTGACCGCCATTGTGGAAAACAACTGGTGAAGATGGAGCAGCTAGAAGAGCGAGGTGCGTGAGAACGCTGGGACCCTTTTTCCACCTGGAACCCCGCTCTTTTTGGCCATCATGTCCCTCCATTGTCGCACAAACTTGCCCCCACTTCCTCCCCGCCTCGGCCGTATCTAGACCCACAGCTGGTTCCTGATTGGCCCTCTGGCGTTGTGGCGTGGAATAACGTAGCACAGCTGATTTTAATTGAAAGCTGATTATCAGGCTTTTGCTGAACTGCAATCATCAGAATCAGCTGAGCTAAAGCAGGGAAACCTCTAAAACCTGCAGGATAGTGGCCTTCGAGGACCGACTTTGGGGATGCCTGATATAGATATATTTATCTATATATCATATATCTATATATTTACCTATATAAATACGCATGCAAAACCCCTGTTCAATAACCATAAATCCTGCTAAATAAGAGACTCCAGCTATCGTATATTTATACGTGGACACATTGTACATACTGTAAATATCCAATGCACCTTTTTCTTCTTTTGGCACCTTCTTCTTCTCTCTTTGACTATTTGATGTAACGTATATATTTCTCCAATGTGAGATCAATAAAGTCAATCAATCAATAATACTCTGAGTTTGGTGAGCGCTAACCTGGAAGCTGCTGCTGCAGTGCATGCTGGGACAGCTGTCAATCTGGAGATCGGACAAGTCTGCTCTGATGCATGCTGGGTAAAGAGGGAGGGGCCAGAACAACATCCGTTCTTGGTCTTCTTGTTGTTGTGAATTGGAAGAGGGCTGAGGCTGATGTTTCACGAGCACATGAGAACGCACAAGTACACATATTGAGAAACGGCCAAAGTACCGTTTGAATCCAAATGAATATAACTGACAGAATTCAGTCGGTGGAAAACGACATATAACCATCATATATGATAGAAGGGAAAAGTTTCATTCTACTGTGGAGGCATTTCTACTGGTGGCCACAAAAAAAGGCTCGATTTGAAGGCAACTACACTTTCTCTGAGTTGTTCTGAAGACCGCCCCATCCAGCAGTCTTTTTGATTCTGTCTGCTCCTTCTAGTGCAACCTGAATTATCAATCAAATGTATTTGTATAGCCCTTTAAAGTAGCCAAATGGTAGCCAAAGTGCTTTACAACAAAGCCATAAAACAATACATAACACATATAAGACATATAAGATACAATTAAATGTGCTGTAGTGGAGCAGTGCTGCAGGACATTAAAGCCTTCCAGAGGTGCATAGAAAGGAGCACACAGAAAGAGGACGTCTAAGAGACAGTATTATCCTCATCAGAATTAAAAGCTAATTTTAAAAAGTGGGTTTTAAGCTGTTTTTTTTAGAAAGGCTGAGGTCAGTAATGGTGCAGATGTCAGGGGGTAGTTTGTTCCACAGTCTGGGAGCAGCGACGGCAAAAGAACGATCGCTGACCTAGGGACCTCTAACAGAAGCTGACCTGAAGAGCGTAAAGCTCTGCCACCATTATGGTGGGAGGTCTAATGTCATTTCTTTTTACTGAGCTCCAGAAATGAAGCTTGGAAGCTAAAAACTCAATCCTCCCCTCTGTTGAGTAGGGGTGTGGGAAATAACCGTTTTGGCGATATATCGTGATATTCGGCTGCCCGATATAATATCGATCTTTCACTTCTTAGTATCGATTTTCAAAAAAAAAAAAATGGTTACATAAAACATTGATGGGAAAATGGGCTACCTCTGCACCACCACTCTGGCAGAAAGCGCTGTGGAGCCCTTTAACTGTGCGTGCAGCACCAAATCTGTATTTGAGGCAGTCACAGTGGAAGAAAACCCCAAACAACATGGATAATAATACCTAATCAATATTTTCTGATGAAAATATACAGCACTTGCTGTTTTATCTCATCATTTGATTTTGATAGCTGGGGAAAATATGGCAATATATAGTGATACTGCAATATCGTGATAATATCGTATCGTGACCCAAGTATCGCGACATGTATCGAATCGCAACACTCATGCCAATACTCACCTCTACTGTTGAGTGATGGTCTTTCCCTTGTAGCAAAGATGGCTTCCTTCACCCCTCTTTCAAACCGTCTGTCCAAAATCTGCAGTCGCCAAGGTCGTGTCCTTTGTTCTTGTTTTAAGTTTACAGCTCAATCTTTCCCTCAGCTGCTGTTCCTCCACTGCTGCTCAACGTGTTTCAGAAAAACTGAGCCAAAATTTAATTGCCTCTGATTTCAGCTTGTTTCATGGTCGCTATAATCTGCATGACTGAGAATTTATACAAGAACATTTTAATGGGTGTTTTAATGTGTTTTTCAATATTCATCCAAATGAAACACAAATATAGAAAACAATTCAACATCACACCATGAGAAAAAAGTCAAAATGGTGGATTGAGAAGAAGCAAAACCCTCATGGCTTCCATCCTTCACTCTTTAAATCATTACTGGAGCATCATGACTTTAAAGCCTTATTATTTTACAGTGTATGAAAGGAAATTGGCCTTTTTCAGAAATATTTCTAAAGCCATGGGAGCTCTGAAAGCAACCATTAACTGGTAAACCACTTAAATGGGAGCTACTGGCGGACAGAAAGCAGGTTAGTGATGTTTACTGGGAGTTATAACAGCAGCGCTTTATAATTAAAACCATACCCCGTGTTGGTTTCTATGGGTGGTTAAATACGTCCAGCCAGATAAATCAAAGGGAAGGCAGGGATGAGTCAGAGATTTAGCATTTAAAATGAAATGTAGGGAAGGGGGGGGGCTTTAAGAGGAGGAAGCTGCACGCACATACAGTATATCACCATAACAAATCATAGTCAGAAAGGTGGCTTCAACTGGTTTTCTCTCTGTTTAAATTCTGGCTTTTTAAACTGGATGACAGCAAAGTGCATCAAGGTAATGCTTTCCATTCATCTGCAGTATGGAAGGACGTTTTTCTATCAGACTAAAGAAATTGTAAGGTTTTTTTGTTCAGCTGTGCATTACAAGGAAGGACTCTGTGGAGTCTGGGTGAAAATTCAGGTTGTTTGTCTCTATATATGAAAATAGAAAATAAATTAGGAGTCAAAATGGAACCTTGAAGAACCGCCTCCAACTATCTCAGACAATCTATCTGCAGAAAAATCTAACTTATAACTTTGAAACTCTTCTAATCCTTCTAAAAGAGGGGATGAAAGCGTGCATGTCTTTAGTTATATTCATCATTTTATTATTTTATTTTTGTTTGTTCCACTCAGAGATAGTTTACCTTTGTATTGCTATTTGAATATAATTTAATTTTATAAAGGACTTAGTAACTTTAATTGTAATTTTTTGATTTTGTGTCTCTGCTTCTGTCTCCTTGAACCCCAGTGGGCCTCAGCAGATGGACGCTCACACTGAGCCTGGTTCTGCTGGAGGTTTCTTCCTGTTCAAAGGGAGGTTTTCCTCTCCACTGTCGCTACAAGCATGCTTAGTGTGAGGGATTGCTGAAGAGTCAATGAGTCGATGCAATCAGCTGGTTTTCCTTAGATAGAAAACTTTGAATCAATCTGACTGGATGATCTGGTGAACTGGAAAGTGAATTGGCGCTATAGAAATAAACTGAATTGAGTTGAGTTAGTCACAGTCAGAGAAACAGGACTACACTGGAAAACAGGCCAAGCTCCAACATCTAGAAACAAAGGTGTTGATGGCAGCAGCACAGCTGATATAGAATAGAGATAGAATGAAGCAGAATGATGAAATGGGGTCCCTATGTCCTCCAGCAGTCTAAGCCTATAGCAGCAGAACTATAGAGATAGCTCAGGATAACCTGAGCCACTCTAACTAGAAGCTTTATCAAAAAGGAAAGTTTTAAGCCTAGCCTTAAAAGTAGACAGGGTGTCTGCCTCACGGACTAAAACTGGTAGTTTGTTCCTGTTAAGGAAGAAAATATTCTAAAATAGTTAACTTTGGAAAAAGGTTGGCTTCTCTCTTCCTTCCCAGATCCTCTCGGCGAGCTGCGTGTGGCCACAAGGAAAACCAGCAATGCGTGTTGACGTCACAGAATTACAGAGTTTAATCCAATATAAGACAATGCACAAACTTAGAAATAAGACAATGGACAAACTTATACCAGAAACTGCAGAACAACAGAGACATACATTCAATTACCTGACATAAATGGAGAGAAGGAAAGAAAGCAAAGACGTACAAAGACATCTTTGGAGAGTTGCAAGAGCAAATCTGATTTGTTACTTCTATGTAGAAAGTTTTATCCTCTTGTATTTAATTTATTAAACTAAGGCTGGCTTTTGCTCCTCCAACCAGGAGCTATCTTGGACACTCAGAAAAACTTAGAGCTTCCCCTAATTTATGGCCTGACCTCCAGGAATTCTATGGTCTTCTGGCTAAAGAAAACATAAGATAAGACCTCACAGAATAGCTGTTGGAATGCGGGGGCCTCTTTCCTGCCATAAATTCTCAGGAACAAACTTAAATTCAGTCCTTTGGTTCAAGGAAAGGTTATCTTCACAAACTTGTTCAAAATTAAGAAATATGTTCAAAATGAGAGTGCTCAACATACCTTTTACACATGCCATAAGATTAACTGTATTAAAAACTAAAAATAATCATTTTTCTTTAACATTCCACAGGAGAGGAGCCTGAGAACTAAAAGATCTGCCTCCCATTCTACTTTTAGAAATTCTAGGAACCACTAGTAAACCAGGAGTCTGGTAACTAAAGTTAGAGTTCTGATGGTTTAAGAGTTGCTGTTAGAGCAGCTGAACAGAATTTATCCTCTTTGTTCGGCGAAGTTTAGAGGCCGCCAACAGGAAAGGCTGTTGTGAGTTTCTGCTGCGCTGCAGGAGCATCCATCAAGCTTGGAGGCTTAACTCCCTCCCTGATGAATTCCCTCTGACCTTTCACTGCTTCCACATCTGCTGGGCGGTTGCTGCTGCTGACCTGCCTTTCATCTTGTTCTCCCTCCTCCCTGCTGCTTCAGCAGCCTCTGGCTCACAGCGCTGCACAGCTTGCCTTCCTTGGTTTGCTGCTTGCTCTCCATTGTTGTAGACAGATGTTAAGGAGAATAGAAACAAGTCAGCCTCTTGCTAATTCTAGCATCAGATCAAGGTGGGCTGCAGAGCTCCCTGTGTGACTTCTCTGTTACATGTTGTTCTCCTTCAAGTGGCGACCTGATTTCTGTAACGAGCTCACGGTGTTCAGGTGAGATTGCTCGACTGGAAGGATGCTGACAGCAGCTGCTCTATTAATGACATGTCCTGATCCAATTACACGTGGAGAAAATGAATATTTTTCTCATTTTGGAGAGAGTCAGGCTCTTGTAATTATAGTGCTGAATGTGAGGCTGAAATCCATTAGCCTAATAAATCGATCACCAAGTAGAGGCGTGAGCTGATTTGTTGAGCAGGAGCTGCATGTTATGGCTGGTCTTCACCTGAACTTCAGTGCTGCTGATAGAACCACAAGTATTTCATGGAAAAGTCCGGTAATTTTCACAATTCAGTCTTCTGAAAGTATGAAATGATTCCATCCTGTTCAATAAATGATCAGTGTACTATATTTGGGCAAAAATGGCCGCTCCCAGACTCAGTGATTATGATGAAAATGATTGTTTTATTTTTTTAAATAAGTTCATTAAATCACCACAAACTTATTAGTTTTTGGTATAAATAATGATCCATTGATTATTCCTTGCTGACCGGATTTTTCCTTTAAACATTGAACCTTTAAGACAGAGAGGGGCCTCTGCTTGGAGCCGCGCCCCCAGGTTTCAGGACAGACGCATATTTTATGAGCATGGCGACTTATTTCATCTCTCAGAAAGTTTAGATCAGCTTCCAACATCTGTCTTTTGAAAAAAGAAAGAATGTAACTTAATGTAATGCAATGAATTTTTGCACAGATAAATATTAGGGATGCAGGATATAATCGGCTCCCTATCGGTATCGGCCTGAAAACTGAATATCGGACATCGGCCACCCCACCGATATTTAACCCGATATTTGATCAGCTTCTGAGTTTCTAAAGTCTAAAAAAAAAGAAAAAATAATACTTCTTCTTCTTCCTCAAAAACTTCTTTTTTACAGACTTAAAAACTTCTAAAGACGAGGGAAAAAATATTGATCCATTAAAATATCCCAATATCTTCATATGCTGATATATTGCCATTTAAAAACACCATATCAATCTCTGTTACTAATGAAATATTGCTATATGTCATCGTTATGCTACGAAATCCCCCGAAAATCCACGAAATGTTGCCATATTTTTATATGTTGATATATTGACGCGCTATCGATCTATTTTACTAACAAAATCTTTACAAGAATTTGCAAAATATCACGAGAGTTTGTAACAGAACGATGAAATTTCACGAGATTTTGAAAGTAAAATAGATCGATACCGCGTTTTTAAAAATCAATTTGATATCAGCATATGAAAATATATTTGAGTTTATTATTTTCAAAGTGTCATAAATGGATAACAGAACTGCTATTTTCAATGACTACTTATTTTTGTCCAGCTTTAACATCGGTATCGATATCGGTTTTCGGCTACATGAGTTTTAAAATATCGGATATCGGCCAAAATCCCAATATCGTGCATGAAGGACTTTTCTTCCCACAGATGATTGGAGATCTCTCTGTATTAATCAATCCTCATATTCATAAAATTATATTAGCCAAAAATGAAAATTGTGATTTTTAAACCATTATTGCAATTTTTTATGTCTTATTTTTTGCATTAACCAAAATCACGTAAATGTTTCACTACAGGGTTTTAGTTTTTTTCTTGACCTGGGAAGCTTGCCTCTCCCAAGCCTTTTGTTGCAGGACTTTTCTTTAAACCTTTAGTCAATAAGTGATCAATTCTACTTGCATGCATGAATTTGCATGCAAGCTGCACCTCTTCTTCCTGGCTGCAATGTTGCAAACCCACTTTCTGCATATTGCTGCCAGCTTAAATTCTGGAGTGATATATTTAGCTACTTACTCTTTTTAAATGTAATATGGCCAAAATTTATTAACTTTGTGATTTGAAAATTGCATTCAGTTAATAGATTATATTGCAAATGAAATTAATGCAATGCCCAGCCCTAATATTAATATGCAGCTCTGTATGCAGCTGTCTAATGTTGCTGCAGCACCTACTTTCAGCCATATTCCTTGTTATAGAACTTATGCATATCAAAGGATGATCTTTGGTGATCACCTTTCCAGTTATGCAGATATTGTTCTTCCTTTTTAACAGAGATGGCTAAAGTACTCACTTTCCGTACTTGAGTAAAAGTACAGATACTACTAAAGTATAAAAGTAAAAGTAGAAACCACTTTTTTCATGCCGTTGCCTACATTTTAAATAGATGTCTGCCAATAGGACTACATCTCCGTTGTGTTCATTTTCAATCATCTCGTCGTCCATGCTACTATGCTAACGCCACCAAGCTGCAATGATTTGCCGCCAATGAATACCGCCGAATCTGTCGATTCATCTTGTAGTGGTGCGTCAAATGCAGGGGCGGATCTAGAAAAATATTTATGGGGTGGCGAGAGGGGGGCAGGAATTTTTGAGGGGTGGCAACATATGGCATTTGTTTACACTGAATTTAATCACAGTTATCAGTTTGGTGAGAATAGTATGTAGAGTAAGTGTTTCATGGGAAACAGTTCATATTAGAAATACATCGTACAATTAGATCTCACCTAATAGGAGATAGAAGAACGATAACACTACTGCTAGAGGGGCATTATCACAGGAAAGGTATTAAGGTAAGACACAGGTGCTGAATCGCAGATGTATGAGATTGACTGTCAGAGAGGCAGCTTTGCAGCATTTGCACAAGAAGAAACTATAGAAAGAAAAAGTTACTGATCAGAGATCTATGGACTGAGCTGTACTAAAGTGAGCAGAACTACACAGTAGAAATAAAAGGGTCAAGGCACCAAACAAGGTACTGGACATCTATGTAATGTTTACTCTAACACGCATTTACCCCATTTGTTC
>CM060073.1:1729768-1942268 GCA_030533445.1 Cyprinodon diabolis
TCTCGATTGTTGCGCAATACCGATCAAAATTTTCTCAATATGCAGTAGGCCTATAACATTTCAAAGTCAGCTTTAATGTTAATTCTTTACATTTACCAGACACAAAAGGACTGGAGAGGACGTTTCTCATTCACCAACAGTGAAACAGATAAAGTGCACAGGCACAACAGATAAGATCAGTTCCTAATACTAACATTTAAACATTCAATTTCACGATAAAATATAAAATGTACAATAATATAAAATATGCAATACTTATGCTAGTGCAAAAAGGCAGATGGTAATGGCAGCAAAAAATTATTATTAATATTACCAATTATGTAAGATATAGCATTTCTAACAGTAACAGTGCAAAAGAACAGTAAATAAATATAGTATTAATAGTAGTGCAGGAGGGGGGGTCAGCTTCCTGACAGCTTGGTGGATGAAGCTTTCTGTGAATCTGATAGAGCGGGCAAGAGCCTGAATAGTCAGTCTATGAAAACACACACATGCGCAAAGACTGTCTGTCTCTCTCTCTGTCTGTCTCTCTCTTTCATGCATGAACATGTCCTGCTTTAACCCAGCTTCTGACGAATGGAAATGGGTCGAATTTGTCCAGAGGAGGTCCACAAACAGGAGTGAAGACATGCTGTCTTCACGCAATCTGTTCCGTGCTGCCCGTGTTATTAACTGCAGAAAAGCACATGGCTAATTTGCATACGCGAACAGGCTTGGCTGGCTCTACTTGGCAAAAAACAACATATTTGTGAAAGGTTTTGGATTTTAATACTGGACATGTTGAGCTTAAGAACATTTTAGTGACCATTAGTGACAAAAAAATATTTTATTTTAAATTTTTTTGAGACAATTTAAGACCCCTTTAAATTTTGCTTTTGAGGCTTTCAGGGGGTCTCATGGGTTACTCGGGGGGGTCGAGCCCCCCCAGACCCGCCGTATTTTGCACGTTGGTCAGCAGCGTGGTTAAAAATCCTCTAAGGGCTACTGTCACACTAAATCAAGATTATCTTGAATGAGAAAATATAACTTTTCTAGAGTCTTGTCACCCTTCAGTAGA
The DNA here is from genome assembly GCA_030533445.1 of Cyprinodon diabolis. Lineage (NCBI taxonomy): Eukaryota > Metazoa > Chordata > Actinopteri > Cyprinodontiformes > Cyprinodontidae > Cyprinodon > Cyprinodon diabolis. The sequence continues at coordinate 1,730,826 of CM060073.1, forward strand.
TGGCTAGCTTGAATGGTATCTATTGAAAAAAACTCAATGAATAAAAATAGTTGTTTTAATGGTTACAGAGTCAGATATGTGGCGGTAATGTTTGGTTTATCTAAAGGTTTTTATCTGTTACTGTGGAAATGGGTTTGGCTGGAATTTAAGGACAGATTCAAATATATCTGCAGGGTAGGGACTATAAATCTGATAGGAGTTTCATTTTTAACTGTTATTTTGCACGATTTGCTTAACTAAGTATTTTTTGTTGAATTTAAGAGATTTTGCTGATATGTTTTTTATACTTAAATAGTTTAGATTTACTTTCTACCCATTTTTTAGAATAGAACATTTATTGTCCCACAATTTGCAAATTTACAGCAGCAGAAAGATAATTGAAAATGGTCACACAAATGTGACCCTTAGAAAAATGTATAAGAATAATATAATAGTGAAAAGTTAAAATATAAACAATAAAACGCTGTAATGTTTAACAATATAAAGCTGGAGAATAAATCACCAATATGCAGCTATGGACATTTTTACAGTAATGGATATTTGAAAATAGCAGCAACATCAGAGATGTGCAGAATGACAGCAGCAGGTTATTTAACTGAATAAGGTTTCTATCATTTCATTTGATTTTATTAGTTCCTGCTGGTGGTTGGAACCTTTATTCCACTCTGGATTCTCATCAGTCTTTGTTCACTTTATAATAAAAAATAAAAGAAAAGAAACTGTTTTGAAAAGTTTGGTATTCATTCTTTTCCTGCATTTTGTGTCAACTGTCACGGTTGCTAAGCGACAGAGCGTATGCTAGAGAAAGCCGTGCGAAGGCTTGACCTGTTTGAATTCACAGCCAAAACTCTTGCGGTCTCCTTATTTTCATGGACTTCTAAGGATCCAGTCCAGGTAGACCGCGTCCTTGGAAGACGCAGCCCATGAATTAAAACGCAGCCCAGTCTAAGATTTTAAAGAAACAAAAAAAACGTGCGTGAGTGCGTTCTCTTAGGGGCGTGTGTCCAAACCACCTGTGAGGAAGGAAGAGCAATAAGAGGGGAGGTGAAGGATCAGAAGGGCTGTCTCTCCGTTATTGATCATTTTATGCTGTTAAATATAGAAAATGCCAACTAGAAAAACATTTTTTCTAGACGCCCTCTCTAGTGCAGCGCCCCTATCTGTTGCATACACTGCATGCCCACTTTTTGCACCACTGCGTTCATCAGCCATTTGTCTGAATGACATCAGAATGACGTTGATAATTCAAATGATAATAATTAAATCGTTAATTTTCCTCTCTCATCTCTAGGTTTAATAATCGTCCATTTGTCTTCTTTTCTAGATGAAGTCAACAGAGGTGGACCAAGGACTTTTCACAGACAGCTACTGCAAAGTGTGCAGCGCTCAGCTCATCTCCGAGTCCCAGAGGGTGGCCCATTATGAGGTGAAGAACATTACATCATCCAAGTCTGTTACACTTCATTGCTGTAGTGGAGATAATTAAATCTCTGGATCACACGGCTTTGCTTCTGCCTCTGGGGAGATCAGGCTGATCTATACACCTGAACCCTGCAGCTGTCAGGAAACACACAGCACACCCCAGATTTGACCCTTATTTTCTCTTAGACGTTGGACAATCATACCAGACTTGCTTTCAGCAGCATAAAAGCTTCTGCTGCTTCATTTCTGCTGCTTGTCCTCATTAAGGTCAGGCCGTCCAGTAAAGTGAGTCCAGATGCGTCTGATGCTTCTGCTGCTCCTGTGTTTAAACCAGAGAGCAGCTTTGCTATATTAGCTGTGATCAGCGGGTAAAAAGTAGTTAGAATCTATGTTGAAGTGAGAAAGTCCTCCTGAAAACATGGTCTGTGCAGTCAGTTCATCCAGATTATACGGAAGAGGATTAGGGCCACTGGGAAAAAAAAAAAGTTTACTGATTTTAAAATTTTATTTCAATTTTGTTGCAGCTCCAAAACTCTGGAATGCATTGCCGCTGCACATTAGACAGGCCACCGCTCTGTCTCATTTTAAAACTCTTCTTAAAACCCACCTCTTTTCTTTGGCTTTTAACAGCATGTAGAGTGTTGATTTTATGTACACATGTTGATTTTATGTATACACATGCATATTTTTATCCTGTGCGGGCAGTGCTTTTATTTTATTTGATTTACTTTTATTTATTTTAGTTATTTTATCTTTTTGTGCAGCACTTTGGAAACCTTGTGTTTATTTAAACCGTGCTATATGAATAAAGTGGATTGGATTGGATTGGATTTTTCTCAGAAGTCTTACTTTTTTCTCAGAATTGTGACTTTTTTCTCAGAATTGTGACTTTTTTCTCAGAATTCTGACTTTTTTCTCAGAACTCTGACTTTTTTCTCAGAATTGTGACTTTTTTCTCAAAACTCTGACTTTTTTCTCAGAATTCTGACTTTTTTCTCAGAATTCTGACTTTAATTTCAGAATTGTGACTTTTTTCTCAGAATTCTGACTTTTTTCTCAGAATTCTGACTTTAATTTCAGAATTGTGACTTTTTTCTCAGAATTCTGACTTTTTTTCTCAGAATTCTGACTTTTTTTCTCAGAATTCTGACTTTTTTCTCAGAATTCTGACTTTAATTTCAGAATTCTGACTTTTTTCTCAGAATTCTGACTTTTTTTCTCAGAATTCTGACTTTAATTTCAGAATTCTGACTTTAATTTCAGAATTGTGACTTTTTTCTCAGAATTGTGACTTTTTTCTCAGATTTCTGACTTTTTTCTCAGATTTCTGACTTTTTTCTCAGATTTCTGACTTTTTTCTCAGAATGGTGACTTTTTTCTCAGAATTGTGACTTTTTTCTCAGAATTCTGACTTTTTTCTCAGATTTCTGACTTTAATTTCAGAATGGTGACTTTTTTCTCAGAATTCTGACTTTTTTCTCAGAATTCTGACTTTTTTCTCAGAATTCTGACTTTTTTCTCAGAATTCTGACTTTAATTTCAGAATTGTGACTTTTTTCTCAGAATTCTGACTTTTTTCTCAGAATTCTGACTTTTTTCTCAGAATTGTGACTTTTTTCTCAGAATTCTGACTTTTTTTCTCAGAATTCTGACTTTTTTTCTCAGAATTCTGACTTTTTTCTCAGAATTCTGACTTTAATTTCAGAATTCTGACTTTTTTCTCAGAATTCTGACTTTTTTCTCAGAACTCTGACTTTTTTCTCAGAATTCTGACTTTTTTCTCAGAATTGTGACTTTTTTCTCAGATTTCTGACTTTTTTCTCAGATTTCTGACTTTTTTCTCAGATTTCTGACTTTAATTCCAGAATGGTGACTTTTTTCTCAGAATTCTGACTTTTTTCTCAGAATTCTGACTTTTTTCTCAGAATTCTGACTTTTTTCTCAGAATTGTGACTTTTTTCTCAGATTTCTGACTTTTTTCTCAGAATTCTGACTTTTTTCTCAGAATTCTGACTTTTTTCTCAGAATTCTGACTTTAATTTCAGAATTGTGACTTTTTTCTCAGAATTCTGACTTTTTTTCTCAGAATTCTGACTTTTTTTCTCAGAATTCTGACTTTTTTCTCAGAATTCTGACTTTAATTTCAGAATTCTGACTTTTTTCTCAGAATTCTGACTTTTTTCTCAGAATTCTGACTTTAATTTCAGAATTGTGACTTTTTTCTCAGAATTCTGACTTTTTTTCTCAGAATTCTGACTTTTTTTCTCAGAATTCTGACTTTTTTCTCAGAATTCTGACTTTTTTTCTCAGAATTCTGACTTTAATTTCAGAATTGTGACTTTTTTCTCAGAATTGTGACTTTTTTCTCAGATTTCTGACTTTTTTCTCAGATTTCTGACTTTAATTTCAGAATGGTGACTTTTTTCTCAGAATTGTGACTTTTTTCTCAGAATTCTGACTTTTTTCTCAGATTTCTGACTTTAATTTCAGAATGGTGACTTTTTTCTCAGAATTGTGACTTTTTTCTCAGAATTCTGACTTTAATTTCAGAATGGTGACTTTTTTCTCAGAATTCTGACTTTTTTCTCAGAATTCTGACTTTAATTTCAGAATGGTGACTTTTTTCTAAGAATTGTGACTTTTTTCTCAGAATTGTGACTTTTTTCTCAGAATTGTGACTGTAATCTCAGAATTTTGGATCTTAATGTAGATGGGCACCATGAAGGAAGAGATGTGGAGCACTCAGCTTCACTGACAAAGATGTGAGTTGTTTGAGAAGGCCAGTGACACATTAGTGGAAAATGAGGGAATTAGGCAACCTTTTTACGTGCCCGAGGGGTCCCCTCATTAATGGAGGAGCAGAAGGTCATTACAGTTTTTCTCGATTGTTTACACACATTTCTGAAAACATGCCTCGTATTCTCAGAACTCTACACACAAATCCAACAAACACACACAAAATGGGCAAAACCCTTCAATTCTCCTGCAAAATGAAACTTTACATTCAAAACAGTTTTATCTCTTCACAAAAGGCCATTTTGTGTTCAGATGACACACACAAACTATCATATGAACAGACAATTAAAAAAAGCATTTAAACACTGATGTGCTCAGTGTAAAACACCATTCTCCATTCATCATAATGACTTTTTGTTCAGTGTTACACTTACTACAGACATTAAATACATAAGTGCGTTGTAAAATATTTTAGAATATTGTTTTTATACTCAGAACACACAAATATACTGTAACAAACATGTTTTGTTTTTGCCACAAAACAATGTACACAGTGTACATCCCAACCGACACAAAGTTGCACATACAGTGCAGAAGATTTTACCGTATACAGTTACAGTAATAATAAAAAAACAAAACAAAATAAACTATGCTGCATCCTCTCTTCTGTTTCGGTCTGGCCACAGCACCTCATCTACATCACAAGCAATGTTTTCCCTGGCCAAGCAGCGGGGAAAATATCGCCTAGCATGGCGAATCCAGGCATGAAAAGCATCAACTGCTATATCTCCACATGCGTCTTCCATAGCTTGGAAAAGGGGTATACGCGTTTCTGAATTTAGGTTGTACACTTTCCATCTCCAGGCAGAAAAAAATTCCTCAATAGGATTGAGGAATGGAGAATATGGAGGGAGATAAACAACTGAAAAGCGTGGGTGGTCAGTGAACCAGTTATGAACCAGAGCAGCCCGGTGGAAGCTTACGTTGTCCCAAATGACAACGTACCTGAGCTGCTCTGGGCCGTCTATCTGATCTGGTGGAATGAGTGTGTTGTGTAGGGTGTCCAGGAATGTGATCAGATGGGCAGTGTTGTAGGGGCCAAGGGTAGCATGGTGATGGATGATGCCATGGTGGGTCATCGCTGCACACATTGTGATGTTCCCTCCGCGCTGGCCAGGGACTTCAACAATGGCACGCTGGCCGATTATATTCCTTCCCCTCCTTCGTCTTTTTGTGAGGTTGAATCCAACCTCATCAATGAAGAAGAACTGGTGCTCCACTGCATCCACCTCCAGCTCAAGGACTCTCTGAAACACACATGACAATATCAGAAGTAGACATGGAGTGGTCACTATTGTGAAGCGCAATCATTATGATTACAATATAATAGAAAGAAATATGTATGATTTATACAATGTTGACAGTATGCATCAAGGGTGGGAATGTATAGGACGTACTTGCACATAGTTATATCGCAATTCTTTGACTCTTTCTGAATTGCGCTCAAATGGCACCCTGTATACCTGCTTCATCCTCAGTTTATTTCTGTGCAAGACACGTTCCAGCGTTGATAAACTTACCCTATCAATATTTTGAAATATCTCATTGTTTTCTATTGTTTTTCTTTGTATTTGCCGTAAGGTAATGGCGTTATTTTCAAGAAACATGTTCATGATCTCTGTTTCCTGTTCAGGAGACAGAAGACGGCCCCGTCCACCTCTTGTTGGTAATCTTTCAGTTCTGCAATACAAAGAGTGCAATACTGTAAATACTGTGTAGGAATACATTTCCCAAATACTCCAAACACAATGTCCTACAGAACAGTCCACAGGTAATACTGTACTACTGTACTCATTGAGTACTGTATTGATATGCAGTACTGCAGTTTTGTAGTGAGAGTAGATTTCTTACCTATTCTCATTGCGGAAAGTCCGGATGATGGATGCTACAGTGTACCTGCTCAAATTTGGCTGTACTCTTTGCCCAGCCTCCCTCATTGTTAGGCCATGGTTGACCACATGGTCAACCAAAGTGGCTCGGATCTCATCAGAAATGATTGTCCTTGGCCTTCCTCGTCCTCGTCCTCCCCATCGTCCTCCTCTTACTCTCACTCCTCTGGCTCTGGCTCTGCCTCTGTTTACAACATTGGCCTCCATTGCTCCAAAACAGAAGAGCTCACCTGTTGCCCTTTGATGCTAAAGCTCTGATTGCTGAGTGGAAGCATGTGTGTTAGGTGTTTGCCCATGTGAGGAGTCAGTGTGCATCTTAGGGAAATTAACTTTAGAGTTTTGAATAACAGTGTGTTCCTTGTGAAAACAAAAGATTTTCTTCATGACAATTGTGTGTAGAGTTTTGGAAAAAGTGTGTTTTAGAACTGCAATTTGAGTGTAAAGCAGGAATTGTGCTTGTAGTTTAGCAGAATTGGTTCAGGGGGTTGGTGCATGAGTTACATTTTGTGGTCATTGTGTTTCAAGTACCAATATTTGTGTGTAAACAATCGAGAAAAACTGTAAAACAAGAGAGCTAGTCTCTAAAACAGACATGGCTATGGCTTGATGCTAACATGTTTGTTATCTGTCAGAATTCCGAGAAAAAATTCAGAATTCTGAGATTTAAGTCAGATTTCTGAGAAAAAAGTCAGAATTCTGAGAAAAAAGTCAGAATTCTGAGATTTAAGTCATATTTCTGAGAAAAAAGTCAGAATTCTGAGAAAAAAGTCAGAATTCTGAGATTAAAGTCAGAATTCTGAGATTTAAGTCATATTTCTGAGAAAAAAGTCAGAATTCTGAGAAAAAAGTCAGAATTCTGACATTTTTCGCATGTTAAAGTGAAATAAAATTTAAAAATCAGTTAAATTTTCTTTTTTTTCAGTGGTCCTAATCCTCTTCCGTAAGATTACCATCCTGCCTTCAAAGATTATTTCTCTGTGGGAGCCGCTCAGACCCCCACATACCGGCGCTGCGCTGTCACTGGGAATCCCCAGCAGCAGCTGCCTCAGGCCCGCTCGCCTCTTGGGGGTTTTCCCCTCCTGTTGGTGGCGGCTGGAAGTAGATGTTAGCGTTTTTCAGGTCTGTGCTACAAACTGCAGGCAGCAGGATAATAAAAGCCAACATATTCTGCCGGCAGGTTTCTACATTTGAAGTTATTTAGGCGTTAATAAACTGTTTCAGAGGAGTGATCATAGCGCTCTGCATCAGCAGTGCTGCGTCTGACTCCCTGCCTGCTCCCAGATCAGCTTCTCTCATTGGTTGATGCGGTGCGTCCGGCTGCAAAAGGTCAATTTTTCCAACTCCAGCAGCTGCTGCTCAGATGCTTAGAAGCTCAGGATGTGCTGCTTCAGCTGCTCTAGACGCTGCAGGAGCTTTTGATGCACCTCGATGCGCGTCAGCCTACTTTGCATGTAAACCTGCTGCTTCTGCTGCCTGAGGCACATTCAATGTGAATGTAGTCTAAGACTTTCTTATCAGCTTTTCTACTGTGTTTTCATTCTGTCGTCGTCGTCCCAAAGGGAATATAACATGATTCTTTTGTTTGCTTGTTCTTTTTTTGTTTGTTTTTTGTTAGGGGGGCAAACAATGAAATAAATCCTATTATATGTCATCCAACCAGTGTCAGTGTAGTCACAGAGGCTGCCAGTAGGTGTCAGTTATCTGTGACGTTGTATCAGTACGGTTTGCCAAGGTGTTGAAACGCATTTTCACGCCTCACGAACATGTCGCTACCAAAAATCACAGTACAGATACAGGACCCTCACCAGCCGACTGGTTAATACTCCCATCAGGGTTAGCATGATCCATACATTAAATACTATTTCTTTGACTTACAGTAGTAGCCATTCAACATTTCCCCATTTTCCTTGAATAGCCCTTGGCTAGTCAATAGCTGGTCCTTGGCTGGTCCTTGAATAGCCCTAGGTTGGTCCCCTACAATTCCTTTTTAAACACCAATTTTTGTACTAAAATATTCTTTCTGCAGTGGTTGGAGGGGATTTTGCTGGGAGCTGCAGGGGAGTCTGCTGTCATTCGACTGGGAAGGACCGTTTTGAATGGCTGCTACTGTATTTATAAATGTGAATCTTTTCCTTTATAAAAATGTTTAAAGACAAGATGTTTGGGATTCTTACCAAGAACAGAAACAGAGCTATAGATTCTTTAGGTTCCTGTTACAGACCTAAAGTGGAACCTGCTGTTCAGAAGCATGTGGGGCCAAGGTAGCTGATTAGCTTTTTAATGAACACTAAATGCCTGAAAAGATTCCTGGAATCGTTAATGAACCACTTGATAAAGTACTTTGTTTTGTAAATGACCCTATAGCTAGAGCTATATATAGGGTCATATTTTCTACCAAATGAAGCTTTTTCTTTTCTTTTGGTTTTATTTAACAACAGCTTTAACCAAACCTTGAGTTCTGCATGGCTCAAAGGTAGAGCTCCCTCTCCCTGCTCTTCCTGTCCAGATACTAACAATAAATTAGGAGCACACGTGTCACAAAATCTTTAATAAAAAGCATTTAAATGCATGAAGCAGCCTTCTACATCAGTCATTCCTACCGAGTCTCGCTCGCTCCTGAACATGCAGCAGCGGGTTCCTTCCTCTCCCTGTGTTGTCAGTGTTGAAGCTCCTCTTCGCTCTGCAGTCGTGCAGAAGCTGCTGCTCACTCACCGTCACGGCCGGCTGTCAGAGCCGTGGGTGTGACTGCAGGCCTGCAGCGGTTGGACATCTGCATTAACACGAGTGGAAGAGAGTCACGCCAGCACTGACCTCCGCTTGGTGTCGAACTTCGGTTTATTATGAGCTCTTTACCACTTCTGCACTTTGTGTTTGGATTAAATTCTTTTATTTTATAAAAGTCAGACTGGGTTTCCTGGAGGGCTTGATTTGCTGTGCTTTTAAGTAGCCTTAAAAGTGTGTTAGAGGAGGAAGGCTTTGTTCTTCAGAGCCTTGCAGGAGGCAGGAAGACATGGCCTCGCAGATGCAAATCAAATATTCATTCTGTTATTGTCTGAATGCTGAGCACAGCGCTGGGCATGTAGCTGCAGTTCGTTTAGCGCGGTGAGGCTCTGATGCATCGTGGCGTGTTTGGGTCATGGTGAGGAAAACTAAACCAGATAAAATGCAAAGACATCTTTATCCTCTGAGGCATATCCTTTTTTTCCGTCTAATAAAAGTGAAATTTCTGCTTTACTGATTTCACTCAAACAGAGATGATGGTTTATTTTCACTCTGTAAAACTTATTTTAATGCTCGGTAAATCTGATGCATCATCACAGTATTAACTAGGGCTGCAACGATAATCGGATTAATATATTATTTAATTATTCGTCATCTAATTTAGTAATTAATTGTTAACTACAGTATAGAGACTAGGGGTGTAAATCACATCCATCATGGCGATTCGATTCAGTATCGATTTCCTGACCCAACGATTCGATTATTTTGGATACTCAAGAATACACCACGATACGATTTGATTAATCGATTAATTGGTTAAAAAATTTTTTTATTGTTATTATTTTTTTTACACCTTACAGGCTAAACAAAGTTTCAAGTTTGAAATAAATCAATGAAAGCTGTAATATCATTATGCATTTTTTTATAGAAACAACAGCAAATAACAGAAGTAGAAAAGTTGCATCAAAAAATACTGCAAAAATACTGCAGAAAATCAGTGCAATGCAATACCTCGGCTCCAGATGCCCCGCCCCCTCCAGAGACGCTCCGCTGCTCCTCTCCCAGATTGTAGCTGACGGCAGACAGCGCCGCAGACAGGAGGCCGGCTTGGTTTGTTTTTATGACCGAAATTGCGGAAAACAACTCGTGAAGTTTGACCCGCTAGAAGAGCGAGGTGCGCGAGAACGCTGGGACCCTTTTTCCACCTGGATCTCCGCTCTTTTTGGCCCTCATGTCCCTCCGTCGTCTGACTAAACTCGCCCCCACTTCCTCGCCGCCACGGCCGTATCTAGACCCACAGCGTGTAGCTCAGACCACGCTTCAATACTGAGCATAAATAAAAAATGTCTGCATCAAGCTCACTGCAACACACTGCTGTAAGAGTATCACCAGGAAGCGCGGTAGGAGGGCAAAATAGGTTTAGCGCCACCGCAGCACGGGATGGAGAATTACGCCCAGGAGGAAATGGATAAAAATAGACCGGAGGAAAAAAAAACATGAATCGATTCTCTTGCAGACGTATCGATGCATCGGATCGTCGGCTTTTGGATCGATGCATCGATACAAAACGATTATTATTTTTCAATCGTTGCACGCAGCTACAGCTGAAACTGTACGAAGAACCTGCAGGGTTTACAAGGTCACAGCTCACGATGTTTGTTCTCACGCTGTGCGACCCGACGCTCTGATGCGATCTACCTGCTCACACTGTACGTCTAAAAACCAGGTGGGACTCAGCTCCGCAGTGAGATGGCGCTACTCTAAGTTATGCTGAAGTTATGATCAATTTTCTCAGAGGTTGGATAAGCTAGACGCCACCACTTATGAGTTGCTGACACTGAACGTATGTCAACCATCAGATAACTGACCTGTAACATGACCAACGTATGAACATATGCTGGCATACAGCGGGAAATTTTGAGCAAGCCCAAAACTTCTCGACATACTCGCCGTATGTCGACCTGTGCCGGTGTGTGTCAGCATACTTCAGCGTGCTCATAATTTATACAAAACATACCCATAACTTATTCAACACATGTCAGTGATTTTGCCAGATGTTCAATACGTCAGGCAGACATTGGTCTAAATGGTCGAGGTGTGACAGGAGCTTTACCTGGAGGTTGCTGAGCCATTCCCAGCTGCATCAGGGGGTCACACCACTCAGCGAGGAATCTGGACTTTATCATTTTTTTTTTTTCTATATTCTCATCTTGTTCGTAGCTTTTTTTAATTGAATAGTAGTTCCTCTGGCTCTACCCTGTTTGCTTCTTTGTGAAAACCTTTGGCTGAGAGCAGCCTTGGCCTCACGGTTCAAAGATGGGGAAGATCTCTGTCTGTGAAACAGACAAGGCGGCTCATGGATTCTTCTTTTCTCTCACCCCTCAAAATATTGACAACGAATTTCTTGTTGTTTTTCCTCAAGTTTAATTTATTCAACACATAACTGTAAAAAGGTATTTTTTGGACTCTAAACACACATTTTCGTTTTCTAACCACTTTATTGTACTTTATCATTGTATTCTTCTGAAATGCAGCTTTTCACACGATGACTTTGATGGGAGCTTTGAAGAAGCTGCAGCTGCTGCCGGGGACGTCTAGCATCTGGCTGACTCACGCTATTTTTGACGGCTCTGCCCTTTGTCCACTTTGTGTTTTCACTAATTGGTTTCCATTATCTTGGGAGCATTTCAAACAAACTTTCCTTTTAAACGTTTGCTGTGGTCTTTTGTTGGTGCTTCTCCCTGCAGAGCTCTTGTCTCAGTAGGCTAAAAAAAAGGCGTATAGATGTGCAGGGCAGTGAAATGAACTGTACATCTTCAGAAATAAACTGTCTCATTTCCCTCATGGGTCCGCTACTGTGAATTTAGGATATGCCGCCCGCATTATTAAAATCTTACATTGGCATTAAATTAAAAGAAAAAAAACCATCTCATTTTGCTCCAGCACAGCTCATATGGTTGCAAATGAAGTGCTGTTTGAAAAGGGCTGAGCCATGAATTTTATTTTCCAAAGGGCTGACAGAACAATAAATGGATCCAACAGCGATGCAGTTTCACTACGGTTCTAAAGAGGGAAGATCGTGTCGGACCTGGTCTGGTGAAATGAATGCAACTGGAATTAAAATGAGGAATCAGAACTGTTGAAATTCAAACGATGCCCAAGCCGACCTACAGCAGTAGCCATTTAAAATTTCTATTATTTCTTGTATGCGCATTTGGCTGGTCCTTCTGGCAAAGATAAAACAAAGAAGTTCCTGCAATTTATGGAAGTAAAGCAGAATAAAAAAACAAGTGTTACTTTAACACCGGCAGAGCTGAATTTAACTCTGTTTCAGATAATATTTGGTCCAATTCAAAAAGAGTGTAAAAAATTCTCTAGCTAGTGTTTGATTTTCAGAGTTAATTTTACACATATTAGTGTTAAAATCAATGAAGTTACACTGCATGGATGTCAAATTTTAAACTCACAATTAAGTCCAACACTTGAGCAGATTTACACTGTACAGTTTAGTACAGTTTTAAACCCTCCAATTAGAGTTAAATAGGTTAGCTAGGTAAGTCTTCCAGTGTTTCCTCCTGTTGTAAATAGGTTTCTTCAGCCATTAGTACAAATAAGTCACTGGAAAGCGATGAACAGAGATGGCAAAAGTACTCACTTTCCGTACTTGAGTAAAAGTACAGATACTTGTGTTAAAAAATACTCTGGTAAAAGTGGAAGTACTGATTAAACTTCTTTACTCAAGTAAAAGTAACAAAGTACAGGCCTGTAAATTTACTTAAAGTATAAAAGTAAAAGTAGAAACCACTTTTTTCATGCCGTTGCCTACATTTTAAATAGATGTCTGCCAATAGGTCTAGATCTCTGTTGTTTTCATTTTCAATCATCTCGTCCTCCATGCTACTATGCTAACGCCACCGCCACCAAGCTGCAATGATTTGCCGCCAATGAATACCGCCGAATCTGTCGATTCATCTTGTAGTGGTGCGTCAAATGCAACGTAGATTCCCATCCAGTTAGATTGAGTTTGGTATTGATGACATGAAAAATAATAACGGTAACTCTATTGAAAAGATTCAAAACTAAAGTAACGAGCCAATTTTTTTAAAATGTAAGGAGTAGAAAGTACAGATATTTGTGTAAAAATGTAAGGAGTAGAAGTAAAAAGTCGCCATAAAAATAAGTAGTAAAGTAAAGTAAAAATATCAGAAAAATCTACTTGAGTACAGTAAGGAAGTATTTGTACTTCGTTATGAAGTGTTCTCTGCTGTTTGCTCTTCCCCTGGAGCTCCACTTACTGACGATGACTCACAGGACCAAACAAATTATGAAAATAAATATATAATAATTGAACTTCATTGATCTCACATTGGAGAAATTTAGCTCTGCATTTAACCCATCTCCTTGGGGAGCAATGGGCTGCCATTGTGGGGCACCAGGGGAGCAATCCGGGGTTAAGGGTCTTGCTCAGAGACCCAGAGTGGCAGTGTGTGGGAGTGGGGCTTGAACTCAGAAGCTCAGGATTGCAAGCTCTCTGCCCTAACCACTAGGCCGCCACTCCCTGACACTTGTAGTCTGGAAATGCCATAAACCTTCCTTCTTTCCTTCTAGTTGCTTTAATTCTATTCTAGTTTTAGTAAAACAACAAACCTATTCTATTCTAAAGGTGATGCTATCTGAGTCTGTTTCTGCTCATATTTTTGAGATGCCCAAGTGGGCGTCTCATCATTTACCCGTCCCCCTATCTCCAGCACTTATGTGCTGTTTTTCATTACTATGAGGCCTCAGTGTGTCATATAACATCAGTAGGCGCTACAATGAGAGTCTGCTGAGGATGCAGCAGATCTTTCTTCTAACAGAAAACAGCCATATACTCTGCTTGGAGACGCAGTTATGGTTTTATGCACTGGTGTATTGAAGAATCATTTTAAAAAGTCTCTTTGATGGTTCAGCTTAATGGAGATCTACTGTGCAAAAGACATTTCACCTGAGAGTAGGTTTGAGAAAGGGCACATTTAAATAGCAAAGATTAGCGAAGTATTTTATAGAAATGGCAGCGGTTTAAACATACTTTTTATTTTACAGCCTGACATTTAGGAAGTCAGGAGGTCAGCACATTGGCTGAAAATCTGTAGGATGACTTTATAACTACAGTGAAGAGGTAAAAAATAAAGAATAGAGATTTAAGGTGGCTTATATTCAGTAAAGTGATCTTATGTGAAATAAAGTATGAACTGTTGGAGTTGAAATACAGTATTGTTATAAAGTGTAAAAAGTGCGGTTTCGGGTTTGGTAAATAAATAAGTTAAAGGTCCGGTCATTTTCAGAATTCAAACTTCCGAAAGTTCTTTAAATATAAAATTACTTTATACTGTTTAATAAATGATCAGTGTTTTTAATTCAGAGTAATTTTCATGTGAATGTGCTTTACTGGAGGCATCCATGTTTGTCAAAGAACACTACTGCCACCTACTGGTTAGTGACATTGTCACGGTGCGGTATCGGCTGTTGATCAAGTCCCAGTGCTGTATCTGGTGTTTGTCACAACGCGCTATTATCCAAGTCATCTTGAAAACATTCTTCTTCCAAATGTTGGCTACATATTACGGGTTTTTTCTCTGGCCAGAAGTTCGATGGCAAATCCTCCCTCTTCAAGTTGGCGATCCAACGACCAACCCGTCCGTGGAGGATCAGGAATCAGAAAGGTGGAATAACTCTTTATTTCCACTTTTACCCGATGTATTCCAGCATCCAGCTGCCATGCACGTGGGCATTGTCAGTTTCACTATAGCTCTGGTGAATTTCAATGGTGAAGTCCTCTAAAAATTGATTGCAGATGTGTCTAGTAGTTCCCATTGATTTAGCTTGTAAAGCGGGGAGAATGGCGCTAGGCTTACCGCACCGTGACGTCACTGCTGGAAGATGGCAGGAGGGAGGGGCTACTATATTTGGGCAAAGATGACCGCTCCCAGACTCCGTCATCAGCGACAAAAAATTACTCTCATTTTTTAACAGATTAAAGCTAAATTCATTAAATCACGAGGAACACATCAATTTTAGGTATTAATGATCCATTGATTATTTCTTGCTTTTCCTTTAAAACAGGCTCTTACTGCACAGTAGTGTTATTATATTTTGGACCTTTTGTTTCTGTTTAAGTTTTTTTTTTTTTCCCCAAGTTCCCAAGTTTGCTTCATTTTTTCCATGTTCTCTAGATTTAGAGCTTTTTTCTATTCTAAGTTTTGCTTTTTCTATTGTCTTTTCTTCAAAATCTTTGGTATTATTTTTCTAGTTAGTCTCTTATCTTTAGGTCAGGTTTTCCATGGCTTCAGTTATCTCCTATTCCTTCTCTCCTCCTGTAGTTTTACCCTCGTTCATTCCTTATTTTGTCATCATTAGTTTTATTCCCCTTTAGCCTTATTTTAAGGCACACTGTGTAACTTTTGGCCACTGAGGCCGTAGACCGATAACTGCCCATGTTTTGCTTCTACTAAACATTTTTCATGGTCCTTGTATTTTTCACATGCAGAGCACACAGAGGAGACAGGTAGGGCAGATTTAAGATTGTTTATTTAAAAAACAAGAAAAAAAAACAAGGACGACACGTAGAGTTTCTTCAGGGTCTCTGCGTGGGATGTGAACGATCCACCGGGGGGCGTGAGTGAGGAAATGCACGAGCTTACAGCGGGGAAGGTGGCTGCATAGCAGGAGGAGGCGGAGTCTCCTCAGAAGGTGGAGGCCCTTCTTGTAAAGGACGTCGGTGTTATAGGTCCAGTCCAGGTTTTTATTGAGGTGAACACTCAGGAATTTTAAACTCTGGATGTTCACGGGGGGGTCAGGTGGGGGTCTTCTCCTGAAGTCGATCACCATCTCCTTGGTCTCACTGGTGTTCATAGATAGTGGTTGTTCTCACAGCAGTCCATGAAGTCTACGGAAGTCTTTTTGAATCCCTAACAGACCTCTGAGTGTTGACAGTTCTACCTTCAAGTCTGTAGAGCTGATTGCCTCTGTCACCAATGTAGCAAAGCAATGTTTTTTGTTGTTTGTGGGTTTTTTTATATCGATCAAACTGTGTCTGAAATAACGGATGTTTGAAGGATTGATTAAATTGCTTATTGATGTCTGCCGTTAAGAGTGTTTCTGGCTTCTTTGGCTCTGAAGAGATCATACTTTTTATAACACTTAAGGCTGATTTATGCTCAGAAACCAGGTCGTTTGCGTGTGTCGCAGTGAAAGCAGATATGCCCAAAATTGTAGGTGACTGCAGACAGTGCTGCAAACAGGAGACCTCTGATTGGTCAAATCTACTACCGCTCTACACTGTGCGTATTTTCCTGTTTTGTTTTGTTTGTATGACCGCCATTGTGGAGAACAAGTTGTTTTCTTCCTAAGGTCGTTTAGGAAGAAATAAAACAAGCAAAATTAACCTGAACCTTAGAGAGTTAGCGGAATAAAACTCTACAGGTGGAAAAAGAAACACTCGATATCAAAACAGATGCGTTTCTTTACTCATATAGAAATATTGATAATATTGACAATCTTTAATGCAATACATCCAAAAACTAAAAATGTTTCAGTTGTTTTTAAATCTGAATTTGTGTGGCGGGTCCGGTACAGGGCCCAACTGACACAAGCAGATGTTTATCTATTTATAGAAACGGCCCAAACACAGTCACATGGTGTTTCATCCACCTGCCTTTCAAATGGGGCTTTACAATGTCTTAAACATGTTTCAACATTTTTTTTCACAAATACGTTTTGTTTTACAGCTCTGTAAACATTTAAAATTAGATTTAAAATTCCACCTGACATGTGTGACTCTGGGAGTAATGCAGCAGCAGGTATTCATTGTTAGCCCCGCCCCTTAATGGCCAACATAATTGGAAACTAGAGGTTCAGACCTTTCCAAGGAGGGGTCAGAGGTCATTGTGCAACCATTTCAGGTGATGTAAGCGGCATGTGTTACCTAAGCTGCTGTGTTATTCTCATTTTCTATTCAGTTTGGTGATTTTATTGATACATTTCAGCGAAATCTTAGGAGCAAAGGCTTTGCCTCTTCAATAAATGAAATTGGCATATTTGTCTGAGCAGATTCCCTTTTATGAGTCGAAAAATTCAATTTTAGTAGTGATGGTGAGATGAAGCCTCATGAGGCATTGAACCGTTTGGCCAAATTGCTTCAACGATCCCCACAGTTCATGAGGCTCCATGTGAACACGTCACCACCTACAGGTGGAGTGCAGAACTACAGTTTGTAATAAAATCTGTGATTTCTTTTTTTGCAACTGTTTTTCTTTTTTTCCCCTTTAAAGTTCCCTTCAAATTATCAATGGTTGGTGTGTATAATAAAATATTTTGTAAGTTTTTTTAAGTGTAAAATTTCTTAGAACAATCCTTTAAGGTGCACCGTTTTTCTGCCATTTTAGTGAAATAAACTCAAGCAGACAGTGAAAGTGTTTGTGCAAATTGGGTAATGATGAGCAGAATGAAAGGTGTTAGTCGTTTTTATTCAAACATGATAGTTTTTCCACGTTTTTTGGTTTTAATCAGGTTGGAAGTTTTGTTCAACCAATCTTTTGGCTAAACAGACCTAATTTACCCAATCTATATTTTTACTCGGGCAAAACAATGCAAATTAGTCTCATCAGCCAAAATAATTAAGTTTAATTGAAATTTTCAAAAGTCAAAGACAACCTCTAGAGTGGGAGCCTGACTCTTACAGATGACGCCGCCTATGTAGATAATCTGACACAGGAGAAAATACTTCTTAACACTGACGTGTTAACGCGGGCTTTGTCCGGTGTTTTGCTCAAATTTTGATCATTACATTGTTTATTCTAACCAAATTAGCAACTAGATTGGTTGTTTATCCAACCAATCTATTATTAGAATCTATCCAAACTTTATCCAGCTGACAGCAGCTCTCCTCCAAACTCCCACATCTTGACTGAACACTGAGGCTGTTTAGATACCTGTCAAAATTCTTGCGAGGCTTTGGACGTCATCAATTTTGGCCCCTCCTCTAAATGAATCACGCCTCGACACGCGCTTCGGGGAAACGCCCCCTCAATTACTCGACACACGCCTCGAAGCCTCGGCTCATCTCATAACATCACTAAATTTGAGCACTTTTGGCATTTTGTGAAAATCCCATTTCCTCCTAGCACTCTGCTCACTAAAACCTTTGTGGAACAAACATGCTTCATCTGATTCAGTCCAAATCTGCTTGACTTATAGTCAAGATGTGGAAGTATAAAGTCTGAGGTTCATCCAGAGTTTCAAATGGGCTTTCATGGATTTTTGCAGTTTTTATTTTGGAAAACAATATGGCAAGGCCAAATATTTTTCATGTTTTTATTTCTTTAATCACCTATAAATCAGACATGGTGGCATTTAAAATGTTGGTTCCACCTGAAAAATATTCCTCAATGCCTTTCTGTCATACAAACGCACAACAGTTGTATTTTCAATTTATAGTTTAGGAGCTGAACTTGCTTTGATTCACAGATGTAATTTCAGAAGGAATTTGCTCCTAACACCTCCTGGGCTTAAGGGGTTAAAAATACTTTTGAAAGTTTCCGAATGTCTCTATTGACAATCCTGCTATTTGCTGTTGCTGTTATTATTATTGGATCTATCCATTCCTACACGCCGTTAACAAGGAACTACCTGCTGTAGTCAATCTGAGTTACTAAAGAGAACTTTACCATATTCATTTTATGTCACTATTAAACCTAAAACCAGTGTTTTAAAAAAAATATAAAAGCTGATTGATGTTGAATGTTGCCTATCCCTTCCACTTTGGAGAAACAGCAGTTTAAAACCAGTGTTTTAGGTTTTAGTCATTGAAACCTTCCAAAAAAGAATAGATGAATTAAGTCCATTGCATGTTATTCAGCTCTGCAGACGAATGAACAAGAGATGCATCCAAACCCTGCAGGAAAGCAGTTCTTGAGTTACATTTCTACTCATCGTTGTCAACGATGCCTTCCGGATTGACCTTATAAAGCCTTCAAGTCAACATTTTATAAACCCTGAGCAGTTGCATCTCCCTCTATGCTAGTATTTGGTTTTGTAGCAGAGAGTGGGAGCTATTGACCAGCTAATCTGCATTTTCCATGTCAGAGTTTGACCTTTCCAACCATTGATTTCTGAGAGTATTGAAGCCCAGTGCCTCACGGTCATAAAGGTTCTCTACTACCAATTGGGGCAGATGCAAAACAAACCAAAATTATCATTTCAAAATATAAATGGTTTGAACTGATGGTACTTGACTGTCGATTTAAGCTTTGTCCGTTTTATTATATGTCCTTCCAGAGATAAAAAACTAACTAATTCCCACCATTTGTCGCTAATTGCTTCCCATACATCATTAACTCTTTGGAAAACCTTGCCAATTAATCCTGAGGGGTGGTCTGAAAGTTTATAGACGCTTTTTGTCAGTGTTGGGAGAAGTGATGCTTTAACTGCTCTCATCTATCATCCCTCGTCTTTTGCACTTGCTTTGGAGGTAATGGGATGGAAATATTAGCTATCAGTGGTGCTGATGAAAAGGAAATTGTACAGTAGCAAAATGAGGTAGAGCTTTTATAGTGACTACCAATAATAGATGAGAAATACTGTTGAACTGAGCTCTAGAAGCGACACACTCAGCAGTAAAGCGACTTTGTTTTGCTTCTACTTGGTATCCTTAGGAATTATTCTGTGTGCTAGGCCATAAAAAGCACAAGTAGAAGGTGATAAAGCTCATCTGGAACCTTTTACCAGAATGAAAAGTGGCTTTACGCTTCCCGTATAAGCAAAAACAGCAGCACTGAGGTGCTTAGTCCTCTTTATTTAGTTCCCCCTAATGCAGCAGCACTTACACAGTTTAATTATGAGCTTGCCTCGTGGGGAAGCAGTGGAGCGAAGGAGGGTTTATTAATAGAAATCATCCTGAAAGATCAGCTGTTAGGCAGCCTTTTGCAAGAAAAAAAATAGCGAATGAGGAGGATAGGTGATATATGTACACAGATCTTAAAATATGATTAAACCGAAGGCAACCGCCTATAATCTCTTTGACAAGGAGGCAATTAGCCCACGAAGCACTTCAAATCAAAGACCCTTACATGCAGGTTCCAGTAGCTCCTCTATTTCAGTTTTGGCTCATAATCCCAGCAGGATTTTAATTTCGCTATATCAGCACCCACCCCTCCATGCCTCCATCTGTGGCACAGACCTAAAACGACAAACCAGCTTCTCAACATTGCCTGCATATCGCCTCCGGTAGCGTGGCAAACTGCTACTCTGTGTCCAGCTAATGTAGCGTTGAACGGGGGCTGAAGACAGAGATAGACCAGAAAGAGAGAGGATGGAGGACCAAGAAAATATATAAACTGATGTTTACAGAAATGTTACGGGTTTACAGGCTATGATTCAACCAGTTCATTTAAAATTAGGGCTGGGTGATATTAGCCTGACGTAGTCCGACTCAATTCTAGTCAGAGTGAGTCTGATGCTGCTCCATAGAGCTGTGATTATGGGGCGTGTTTCGAACGAACCAGGAAAAAATGCCTCTGCACTCAATTGGATAGACCTACAACCAATAAGAGCAACGGAGTGCGTGACGTATGTTAAGCGACGCATAGTTGTTGTCAACAAAAATCAAAGCGTGCAGTTGCACGCCTAGAATAAGAAGATGAGCCTTGATCGCGTTTCTCTGTTCCTCTTTTAAAATTAATTTGCTGTCGATATCTTCTAGAACAGACCTAATAGCAGAATCTACTCACCTCAACTCTCCAGCGGCAGCCATTGTTGTTGTCACCCAAGCGCGCTTTGGTCACGTGGTTGATTACGTTACTGTTGATCATTTGTCCATCATCGTATAAAGCCCGCCCTGACCATTTGGAGCCAATTTTTGAAGGATCGAACAGCTGTTTGATGCAGCATGTTAGTCAGGCAAGAGGGTAGGTTTGATTTCAACTTTGGTAGGGACACTGTTGCAAGGGACAAGCTGCAGATGCTGGAGCTGGAAAAATTAAGTATTTGATGTTCGACGTGCCAAACGAAATGTAATCCCTGGAAAATGTAATCGTTTTCCCGGGATTTTGCCAAAAATGCAAATAAATGCCAGAGAGAATGTGTTCAAAAAAATAGTTGTATTTCCCATAGTCCTTGAATGCAACATGAAGGAGGACAACTCTTCAGCTATGCTGTGAGCTGTCAATCACATTTCCCTGTAACCTGATAAACCAGACTAAATGTGTAATTTATTCTGGCCCCGATGAATGAGACATCGGAAGATTGTTGATGAGAACAACCCGTTGTTTTTCAAACCGTGTCTGTGTCTATTGGCCAACGCTCTGACCAATGAGAGCAACTGACTGTGACGTAGGAAGCGTGACTGAAAGCAAACAGCCTGTCGGTAAAACGGCGAATACGTCCGTGTTAAAAATGAATGAGCGTAGAGCCTCTTCCTGCTCACGTTTCAACTAAAACCCAAAGTCTGATCCTTCCAGAACTGATTCCAAAGCTGAGTCAAAGGAGAACTGTTCAATAGTTGCTGCCATCTTCCTTGTTGTGCTTCTCCAGTCGTGCAGCTTTGTCGTGACGCCCTCAAAACCCCGCCCACTTTGCATCTAAAAATTCAAAACACATCTCTGCGTTGTGATTGGCCTCTACAGTTCTAGGGCCTGGGGCATTGATCGAGGCTAGAACACTTGCAGGGAAAAATGATTTGGCCGCTGGCGGGTGGGGCTAGTTTACTAGCCTAGTTACCCCGCCCACAGTCAGATTGGACTGAAAAAAAAATTTATTGAAAAATCTGATAATATAGAATTTGATTCTGCAATTAAAAAAAAGGAAGAAAAAAAAACAAAAACAACAAAGTTTAGTTGGAATACTAAACTGAATTATGAGCTTTTTAATCTGAGGGGAAGAATTTAGATAAAATTCTTATTTTATGTTTCATTTTTTAGTTTCTCAGATTCCAAGAAAATATTAATTTCTATTTTTTCAGTTTCAACTTTTGTTCTTTCAGTTTCAACTAAGATTTGTAAGTTTACAATCATTTTGACCCCTTCCTGACTCCATACTTTTGTTAATAATTTTTCCTCCATCCAAAACTCATCAACCAACCTTTATCTACGAGACAATTAATCTTCTTTCATCCTTTTTCCTACATCTGCTCAATTCTTTTTAAAATTCACAGCGATTATCCTTCCTACCACTTTGCAGATGAATTTCTCTAACTATAAGTTGGAGCCCAGCTAAGTGTGTGATGATAGTTTGTCTTATTAGACAGAACTGACTCGAATGTGACAGAACAAAACTGAGGAAAACTACTTTAACAGGGCCTCTGTTCTGCATATTAGTGTAGTTGTTAGAGCTCTAAAATGCCCGTTTGGAAAAAGTTTGGGAGAATTCATGCTGTGACCCACAGCGTGCTAGCAGCAGCGTTGCTAAGCAACAGAAGCCAGATCAGGTGTGAATCAGGACATAGTTCACGCCTATGGTGGCCTGTTAGGTTAATATTTTCAGTAGTTGTGTCAGACTGAGTCCGGAACAGAAGTTAACACCAGATGTCAGGTAAACCAGAGACCTTGCAAGTGAATCAAGACCCCAGCAGAAAGTGGGGTTTGCTCAAATGGGATGAATTCCCCCCCAAAACTATGAACCCACTCATTATAATGGTGAACTTTGATGCATTAAAGCTGCTGGATGCTACCCTGAGTAAAGATACATCAGCTTTGTCCACAAACTGACCAACCAGTGTGGGGTGTGCAGTAACCTAGGGCCCTAAGTTCCTGGGGGCCCCATAAAACTCTGTTTACATGTATTATTAATACAACTATTCCTTATTTGTGCACATTAATTATGTTTTTGATAAAAATCCTTTGGCTAAAATGGAGCCTAGGCGGAAGCTCAACTGAAGAAACTCATTGCTTTCCTTCATCCACCTGCAACACAGTCAATCAGCTTTGAACCACACCTCCACGAAAGCCAATGGGCATCCAAAGTTCATCTTAAAGGCCTCCGATACGCACATGTCTGCTCCTGTGCGCAGGCGGCGGATGCGCTGTGTGACTTCATACAGATGACACCGTTTCAACTCAGCTGGACTCTTACTGCGTTCCCTGTCTCATCTTAACCGGTTCGGCAGAAGACCGCCATGTTGAGCCTGGTTCTGCCAGAGGTTACTTCCTAAAGGGGAGTTTTTCCTCTCCACTGTCGCTCCATGCTTGCTCATCATGGACAGGTTCTCTCAACCTGTGTTATCCAGCTGGACTTCCATCTTCCAGGTCCCTGAGTGAAGCTCTAGTATCAGCTCACGCAGTCCACTCCAACCAGCAGTCTACAGACTGACCAACTCCATCTATCTCCACTCCACCACCAGTTTCAGGCCTGGGGGGGGGGGGACATTCCTGTTTTTAACTCCGTTTCCTGCCGAGGTCTGAGCGCCAAAGACAAGTAATTGTATCAATTAATTTGTCCTACTTGTCTTTTCTCGTTGTGTGAGTTTTTCACATTGGAATGCCATCAGAACGCTTATAATATTCTGTCTCAGCCCCCCCCTTCAGTGTCCGCCATATTGGATCAGTCCATTTGCTGCACATGTTCAGGAAGGTCCAAACAGACACTAACTTTCTCTGAGCCTTGCATAGTTTGACCTCTAGGAATACTTCACTGTATATCATCTCCAGGAAAAGTTCAGCTTTCCATGTTGTTTCCCAGGCTAACAGAAAACAGCTACAATTATCTGAATGAAATGCTGATCATGACATTGAAAAGTCAGTTTTTTTCTTGTCCATTCTATTTGACAAAAAAGGGAATTTTTAAATTAATAAAACCAAAACAATCCTCAAACACAACAGTGCATGGTAAAGTCGGTCCCTGTTTCTTTTGTTTCAACACCAGCAAAGGAACGTTAAAGTTTATTTTCTCCTGCACAGAATATGCTGGCAGCTATTAGTGTGACAAACTGACAGGTTTAAGGATTGAAAATCAAAGCTGAGCAAATAATCAGCTCAACCTCATCATGTTGTTGGTTTACTGATGGATGAGCTCAATATTCCAGCATCCGTAGTTTAAACTCAGGTGGAGACTCTCCGATATTACTACGCTTTGGATTGACATCATGTGTGTCTTCTATAAATTCTAACAACCTGCCCTAAATTATTAAATTAGGATTGATCCATAACCTGAATATGTCTTTATTTTTGCATTATTTAACATTCCTGGCTCTGAAAGAAGTGGTTAATGATATTAGAAACTTCAGACCCTGGTAGCAGTCGAAAGGCAGCAAAATAAACAGTCACTAAAAAGACAACTGAAAAATAGAATGCTGGATGCTGTTTTTTTGGGGCTTAATAGAATGATTTTAAACGGAACCATTAAACCAGTATATCCAATAATAACAGACAGACTTACTGGGATTTATTGTTGGAGCTTTCAAATTGGAACTGACTTGGATTTGAAGCTCATCTCACTAAATAAACAGAAAAAAAGGTGATAATGATTGTGAAAGGCTGATTTTTAAAAGTTGCTTGTGGAAATAAGCAAAGCAAACATGACTCACAGTTTAATTCTTCTGTCTACAGTAGTAGTCACCTACTTTTTTTCTGTTGCTAATTTTTTTCAGTCCATGTTGTGATCATCAGTGGCTGCATTTCATTCTAATATGAATGACATACACTCACCGGCCACTTTATTAGGTACCCCATGCTAGTAACGGGTTGGACCCCCTTTTGCCTTCAGAACTGCCTCAATTCTTGGTGGCATAGATTCAACAAGGTGCTGGAAGCATTCCTCAGGGAGTTTGGTCCATATTGACATGATGGCATCACACAGTTGCCGCAGATTTGTCGGCTGCACATCCATGATGCGAATCTCCCGTTCCACCACATCCCAAAGATGCTCTATTGGATTGAGATCTGGTGACTGTGGAGGCCATTTGAGTACAGTGAACTCATTGTCATGTTCAAGAAACCAGTCTGAGATGATTCCAGCTTTATGACATGGCGCATTATCCTGCTGAAAGTAGCCATCAGAAGTTGGGTACATTGTGGTCATAAAGGGATGGACATGGTCAGCAACAATACTCAGGTAGGCTGTGGCATTGCAAGGATGCTCAATTGGTACCAAGGGGCCCAAAGAGTGCCAAGAAAATATTCCCCACACCATGACACCACCACCACCAGCCTGAACCGTTGATACAAGGCAGGATGGATCCATGCTTTCATGTTGTAGACGCCAAATTCTGACCCTACCATCCGAATGTCGCAGCAGAAATCAAGACTCATCAGACCAGGCAACGTTTTTCCAATCTTCTATTGTCCAATTTCCATGAGCTTGTGCAAATTGTAGCCTCAGTTTCCTGTTCTTAGCTGAAAGGAGTGGCACCCGGTGTGGTCTTCTGCTGCTGTAGCCCATCTGCCTCAAAGTTGGACGTACTGTGCGTTCAGAGATGCTCTTCTGCCCACCTTGGTTGTAACGGGTGGTTATTTGAGTCACTGTTGCCCTTCTATCAGCTCGAACCAGTCTGGCCATTCTCCTCTGACCTCTGGCATCAACAAGGCATTTCTGCCCACAGAACTGCCGCTCACTGGATGTTTTTTCTTTTTCGGACCATTCTCTGTAAACCCTAGAGATGGTTGTGCGTGAAAATCC
Source organism: Cyprinodon diabolis (assembly GCA_030533445.1). Classification (NCBI taxonomy): domain Eukaryota; kingdom Metazoa; phylum Chordata; class Actinopteri; order Cyprinodontiformes; family Cyprinodontidae; genus Cyprinodon; species Cyprinodon diabolis. The sequence goes on from CM060073.1 coordinate 1,756,298, forward strand.
CAGTAGATTAGCAGTTTCTGAAATACTCAGACCAGCCCTTCTGGCACCAACAATCATGCCACGTTCAAAGTCACTCAAATCACCTTTCTTCCCCATACTGATGCTCGCTTTGAACTGCAGGAGATTGTCTTGACCATGTCTACATGCCTAAATGCACTGAGTTGCCGCCATGGGATTGGCTGCTTAGAAATTAAGTGTTAACGAGAAGTTGGACAGGTGTACCTAATAAAGTGGCCGGTGAGTGTACATCTGCAAGCAGCAGGGGGGGATTTATCATTAGTCAATACTAGACAGCTGCCTAGGGCCCCAGACAGCAGCAAACCATTTGAAAACAAAACAAGCAAAGAGCAGTGTTGCCAACTTAGCGCTTTAGTCGCTATATTTAGCCACTTTTCAGACCCCTCTAGCACTTTGATTTCTAAAAAGCTCCTAGCGCCAAATCTAGAGACTTTTTTCTGCTACTGGAGACTTTGGAGACAACATCTAAAAGCAGCGAACTCTGCTCTCCAGAGCAAGTAGATTGGTAACCCCGCCTCCTGCTCTCCTCTATCTTGTCTGCTGTCATGATTCATGCAGCTATTATTTCATCCAAATGAAAAATGGACAACAGATAAGCAGATCATGGCTTGTCTACAGTGAAAAGAAGGACTGGGTTATTTACTTTGGCCTTTTTGGAAACACAGGAAGGAGCAATCAGCTAAGTGAGCTTAGTGCTTGGAAAAAGTCTTTCATTCCTTTAGAGACAGCATGAAAAGTCAGCTGAGTACAAAACATAGAGAGGAAAACAAGAAGAAAAGGGACAAGAAGAGAGGGACACAACCTAGAACAGATAATGGATGTCTATTCTATTAACATTTCTCTATCTGTAGAATGGGCCTGTTTTATGTGTTGTCTTCTCAATTCAGAGGGCCCCTACCTGTCTTTGCCTAGGGCCCCACAATTCCTAAATCCGCCCCTGGCAAGTAGACTCATCAGGTGTTAACATTTTGTATCATTAAAAGTCAATCCAGCATAGTTTATGCTTAAATTATGCAGCGACTTTCAAATTATACCTTGCTTTTCAGTGGGGCTACATCCAAACAAATGGATTCCCAGCTGGGATTTGGCACAGGCTACTGGCAGCGACTGAACTGCAAGAAAGTAGCAGCATGGGGCCGAGTTCTTGAACAGAGAGCACCTTTCAATGGCTTTTAAAGATTATTTATACTCCAGAGGATCAGGTTTTATGTCTTAGTGGGAATGTTCCATTTTAAAAGCAGACATAGGTTGTTTGGCATCAGACACTTTGGCTCCTGAACAGGGGGCTGTCTGAAATCACACTATCTGTTATCTGCTCACTGATGTGGTAGTAATGCAATATGGATTTTTTCTTCAGTCCTGATTACCTAAAGCGTGCACCATAACCGCCCACACATCCAGGCGTTCCTGGAGAGAAGCTGCTGCAGAGATGTAGAGCTTTCTATTTTCTATGTAATCTGTATTTATTTAATCTGAGGTCTTTGAATAAATTACTAAAAAGTTCATAGAGTTTGAAAGCTCCTGAAAATATTTTGATAAAATTTGTAAAAACTTTTAAAGAGGATGTTTGTTTCTTTTCTCCAAAGCCCACAGTTTCTATCCACCAACAGCAGCTTAAAGTCTGGCTTACTTTGGATTTAGGTTGGCCTAAATCTAGCCTCAACCTGACTGGGAAAATTCCAGATATTCCTAAGGGTGGAAAGATTCCATTGTTTTGAAAATTAAGATTAAGATTCATCTCACAGTGGACAGATTCCCTTTTCACATCGGCTCAATAGTCAAAAAGTAGAAGGTGTCAAAAGGAGGAAAAGGTGCATACAGTATATACAGTGAGCCCATATATATATATATATATATATATATATATATATATATATATATATATAACAAATAGCAGTGTTGTGGTGTTGTGGTCAAGACCACCTAACCCGAGTCCAAGACAAGACCAAGACCAGAGTGTATCGAGACCGAGACAAGACCAAGACTTTTAGGGTCCGAGACCAAGTCAAGACCCAGACCGAGGGAAGTCAAGACCGAGTCAAGACCAAGACCTTTAGGGTCCGAGATCAAGTCAAGACCCAGACCGAGGGAAGTCAAGACCGAGTCAAGACCAAGACCTTTAGGGTCCGAGACCAAGACCAAGACCGAGGGAAGTCAAGACCGAGTCAAGACCAAGACCTTTAGGGTCCGAGACCAAGTCAAGACCAAGACCGAGGGAAGTCGAGACCGAGTCAAGACCAAGACCTTTAGGGTCCGAGACCAAGTCAAGACCAAGACCGAGGGAAGTCAAGACCGAGTCAAGACCAAGACCTTTAGGGTCCGAGACCAAGTCAAGACCCAGACCGAGGGAAGTCAAGACCGAGTCAAGACCAAGACCTTTAGGGTCCGAGACCAAGTCAAGACCAAGACCGAGGGAAGTCAAGACCGAGTCAAGACCAAGACCTTTAGGGTCCGAGACCAAGTCAAGACCAAGACCAGAGTGTATCGAGACCGAGACAAGACCAAGACTTTTAGGGTCCGAGACCAAGTCAAGACCCAGACCGAGGGAAGTCAAGACCGAGTCAAGACCAAGACCTTTAGGGTGCGAGACCAAGACCAAGACCGAGGGAAGTCAAGACCGAGTCAAGACCAAGACCTTTAGGGTCCGAGACCAAGTCAAGACCAAGACCGAGGGAAGTCGAGACCGAGTCAAGACCAAGACCTTTAGGGTCCGAGACCAAGTCAAGACCAAGACCGAGGGAAGTCAAGACCGAGTCAAGACCAAGACCTTTAGGGTCCGAGACCAAGTCAAGACCCAGACCGAGGGAAGTCAAGACCGAGTCAAGACCAAGACCTTTAGGGTCCGAGACCAAGTCAAGACCAAGACCGAGGGAAGTCAAGACCGAGTCAAGACCAAGACCTTTAGGGTCCGAGACCAAGTCAAGACCAAGACCGAGGGAAGTCGAGACCGAGTCAAGACCAAGACCTTTAGGGTCCGAGACCAAGTCAAGACCAAGACAGAGGGAAGTCGAGAGCGAGTCAAGACCAAGACTTTTAGGGTCCGAGACCAAGTCAAGACCCAGACCGAGGGAAGTCAAGACCGAGTCAAGACCAAGACCTTTAGGGTCCGAGACCAAGTCAAGACCAAGACCGAGGGAAGTCAAGACCGAGTCAAGACCAAGACCTTTAGGGTCCGAGACCAAGTCAAGACCAAGACCGAGGGAAGTCGAGACCGAGTCAAGACCAAGACCTTTAGGGTCCGAGACCAAGTCAAGACCAAGACCGAGGGAAGTCGAGAGCGAGTCAAGACCAAGACCTTTAAGGTCTGAGACCAAGTCAAGACCAAGACCAAGGGAAGTCGAGACCAAGTCAAGACCAAGACTTTTAGGGTCCGAGACCAAGTCAAGATCAAGACCGAGGGAAGTCGAGACCAAGTCAAGACCAAGACCAGCGCCAGTATGTGACAATAAAATGTGAAACATGATCAAAATCACTAAAATTGATCTAAAAGACCCACATTCACATAAAAACACCTAGATATTTAACACACAGAACTGGACTAAACATTAACATCTTTATTTTGTACTTCTGTGTAGTAATCACAGAATTTCAAACAATTAATCAAAGTAGATCAAAATTGTGTTTTCTCTGCCGTTCATCAACAGTACAAACATTTATGTTGTTTTTAAATGTGCTATTTCAAAACAAGGTGTAAAACTGAAAAAAAATGCCAATCATTTCTCTTGTTTCTCTCTCATATACAGATTAAAGCTATATTATATAACTTTTCTTAAATAAATCTAAGTTGTGAAAATATGTTATGAGACAGATAATTTGTTGAAAAAAATAGATTGATCTCCTTTACTTCCTCCCTGAGCTACTACTGACATCTGCAGAAATACAAATCCCACTGAAATACGCGCACAAAAGCCTGACTGACTTTTTTCAGTTCTCAGACCCTGTTGCTGAATCAGATGGTTTGTTTTTGACCAAGCTGTGTATTTCTCTAGTTAGCACTGGGAACTTGTGACTTTCAATCAAAGGGCTGCAGCCCACGTGCAGGTGAAAGGGGGTGGGCGTGGCAGCGGTTAAAAACAAAAAACAAAAAAAAACATGCATTTACCAATGAGACTATGAGGTTATTGCTTGGATTTGAATCCAAGCATCCAATAAAAAGAAGGATCTTAAAGAAACTGATAATATTCTGATGATTAGCGTTATTTCCACAGTTGTGGTCTTGACCGGTCTTGAAATAAAATGCAGAGTCCTCAGCGCCCGAGTCCGAGACAAGACCGAGACCAAATGCGGTCAAGTCCGAGACGAGACCGAGACCATCAAAAATGGTCTCGAGACCAAGACCGATCTCCAGTACTACAACACTGCCAAATAGAACTCTAATGTAAACATATTCTCAATGCAACAAAGTGAGGTACAGCTTTATGTCAAACTCGAAAAATAAAAGTGTGGCCTATTTACTTTTGTTTGAGGTCACTATTTTGTTCATAGAAGACAAAATAGGGACAAAAACAGACAAAATAAAACACTACAGAAGACTGACAGTGTTCCCCTCTTCCTACCACATAATATGACATGGTGGGAATTGGCACCATAGAAATAAACTGAATTTAAATTATTTTGGATTATTCATGAAGGTCACTATCACTAATTATCTAGTTTAATGTAAGTAAATATTTCCTTGGACCTGAGCTGCAGAGCTGACTTTTAAACATTCCATTTAAGGCACAATTTGGGGCCATTTCAGGAGCCAAGCATTTGCTCCAGCTCAGGGTTCCCTGCATTAGGGCCACAAATTTCCACTTTGGCTCTGACTGAATAAATGCATACAATTTAGATGCCTGGATGTGTTTAGATACGGTTTTGGAATCCCTTTTATAGACTTAAAATCTTCCAACCAAGTCATACAGTAGTCGCTCAGTCTTGACCAATAATGAGTAGATTTTCAACTAGCAGCCTGATGCCTTCTGAGCAAAAGCTGTTTTCATTTTATGTTGCTTTCATTGCTTGGTCAGAAACGTAGGAAGACTAAAAAATATACATTTTTGGACTTTAAAGGTACTTTCACAACAAATGTGAATTTTACAGATGGAGAAAAGGGTTCCAGTGTTATCTTTATGTAGAAGGGTGGATCTGGAGTGGAGCACATCAGTGCTAACCTGACTCTGCCAGATGGATTTGCTCCGCATATCCATCTGGAAACCTTCCGTAGAAGTAATTTTGGGAAGGGGTGAAAATACTGGTTAGCTGATTGGCCTATGTTGGTGATAGACGGGCCAAATAAACCAATCAGATCAACGAAGCATATGACGTACTAACAGAGCGACGACGAAAACACAACCACAAGCCAGGCTACTCTTGCTGAAACCAGTCTGGAGAAGAGCAAAAACATCTTTTCCTCTGAGAAAAGCCTCCAGAGCAGTGTTTTGCTCTTCTTTCGGTGAAGAAATACTCTGTAATTCCCATAAAACTTGCTCGATAGCCACGCTAACGCTAGTTTCATCGGCTGAAGCCGCCATGTTTTTTAGACTGAACTGTCGCGCTTCTCGTTGCGTCACACCTCAACCCGCCTCAAAGCCAACGCTGATTGGACGTTCGTTTGGTGAACGGCTCCAGATTTTCTTCAACCGAGAGTCTCCAGACTGATTAGCGAGTGAAACCATGAAAGCTCGCGAGATCAGGATGGTCTCATGAGGCTACATCAGTGCACCTCTGTTCCTAGCTTCTAAAGCTAGCCCAGCCCGCTGTAGCCTCTCTCTGCTAGTGCAGTTTCCCCCAGCATGCTACCTTCTCTCCCTGCTCTAGTGCAGGTAAAGAGGGCACTGATTTCCCTCTGCTCCTGTCTGAGCTCCAGACTGCCGTCTAACCTAGCCCTCTGCTATCCGGGTAATTTCTCCCCCAATGTGGGACAGCAGAGCCCCCAAAATCGGTCCACTGAAAGAGACCATCATCCAGACCTTTTCTCCATAATGGTTCCTTCTTTGGGAATCTGGTGAACCTAGGAACGCTGAGAACTTTGTTCGGCTCTCTAAAGTAAAAAAAAAACACCATCAGACTTTCGACTGACATGTGAAATACTTTTGCCGGTCAGCCGAATTTCAAGACCGGTAAAAAAACACATGGCTGCTGAAAGAGTACAACATTACCGTGACATAAGTGACTGGACATTGATGGAAACAGAATGATAAGTAGGTGAGACGTATTCACATATTTTCAATCAGATTGAAATAATAAAATTCTGTCTTTTTTAATGGAAATGGCTCCTTTAAGTCTTTTGCTGCTTTTAGCTGATTTTATTCTGTATTCAGCTCTATAAGAGCTTTCCCACAGCATGACCCTCTAGACCGACCAAACTGTCCAGTTCGGGTTCTGTTGTTTATATTGTTTTATATTCTACATCTGTAAAGGAGAAATAACCGCTCCACTGTTCATATTTTGTTAGTAAAATAAAAAAAGTCTTTTTTTCCTTTCAACTTATCTTGAATTCTCTAAAATGTATTATTTACTGTTGGTCTGTTGATATAAAGATGAATATATTGAAAGTTAAGCACAGCTTCTGCATAACACTTTATTTCAAAATCTTTATTTAACTTTTATTCATTTTTTTCCTTTTACATTTCAACAGCAATGTTTTAAAGATTAGCCATTCTTAAGATAGCACGCTTCCTTACAGAGATGGAAAAAGTCATGTTTGCATTTTTCTGCCTTTCAGAGTCGGAAACACGCCAACAAAGTGCGGCTGTATTACATGCTACATCCTGTGGATGGAGGCTGCCCCGCCAAGAAGCTCAGAACGGACAATGTGAGTCCTGATTGTTCAGTCCCTTGTTCTCTGTAATCAGTGTGAAACATGCATGCATCAGGCCAGGGCTGTGGGACACAGTCATTGTGATCGCTAATTATCCTCTTCATGTGTCAGAACAGCAGCCAGATAAACAGCAACTCTTCATTTCTACGCCGGTAAACAATGGGTGGCGTGGGACGCCGACCTTCCATTCAAACCACATGTTTGTGATTCAGCCTCCAGACTCTCTCGGTCATACGACATGTCCTTTCATTACACAATCCATAAAGTTGCTGGTGAAGATTCTCGGTCATCCAGGTCAGAGTCATTCCAAAAAAGTTAAAAAACAATCCACTGGACTTTGTTTCCAAGTTTGAAGACGTTTCTCTTCCCATCCAGGAAGCTTTTTCAATTCAAAATGTCAGAAATAGAGTTAAGTTCCAGGTTTTATTCAGCAGCCCAGGAAAGTCTTGTTTTTGTTTGAAAAACATGCAAATTGAAATTAATGAAGGGGTCCACCCCTTTGGAATGGCGGTCATTTGGTTTCTTTTCATCAGCCTGCTATGACCCTTACAAAAAGAAGCCAAACGACCCACATTCAAAAGGGTTGGACCCGTTCGTCCCTTTTCTAAACAAAAACAAGCCTTTGTTGGGCTACTATTATAAAGCAGAGATCATGGATTAGTGGACCAGGGTCTGGATCTGGACCCACCTTGTGGCTAATGCGGACCCAACCTGATTTAAAACATTTATAAATTACCGCATGTTGTCCGACGACAGTGTCTAATGTCACTTGCACCTCTTCTCCTGTTAATACGGTAAAGCCCTGGGGAGCGTCCCGCTCCAGGATGCACGTGATCCAAATGAGCCAATGAGCTGTCAGTCTGGGTTGCTGCTGCTGCTACTTTTAGACACAGCAGGCAAACCTGTAGCAAGCCGGGCGATGGGAAAGAAGGAGAAGACGATGAGAAAAAGAGAGCAGAGAAAGTGTGGACTGCTGGAAGAACTGTGGTGAACTGGTGGAAGAAAAGTGAAATGGTGCTCAAAGATGACCCTGCACATTTAGAGGATGTTTGGCTCAACCTGCTGCTGTGAAGCAGGATTCTCCACCATGAACAGAATCAACAATAAATCTGGATCCAGGCTCAGAATGAGCTCCTTGATATGTGCTTGAGAATGGCTTAGTCTCCGGTTAAACCCAGGTTTAAAGCCTTGCAGGGCAGCCTAAAGCCCACTGCCAACATTAAGACAGAAAAAAGAAAGAAAAGAACAAACGATCAGTTCAGGGGTTCGAGAAAATATGGGAATCAGGAAACTGAATGATTGTTGTTCTCTAGTTCAGAAAAACACTTTAGATTTTACAATGGAAAAACGTTCTTAGTTTTTTAAATATTATTTTTATCTAAAAATTCATGCATAAAAACCTTATTTTATTTTAGCGTCAAATTCTGTATAAAGTAACAGATTATAAATAAAAATGTCTCCGGACCTTTACTGGTTGATTATTTTCTTTAGTCGGACCCCACTGATTTTCTTCCTGGATGGGAAGATAAACGTCTTCAAACTTGGAAACAAAGTCCAGTGGATTGTTTTTTTTTTTTTTACTTTTTTGGAATCCATAAAGTTCTGTTGGTGAGCCTTCCGCCCCAGTTGGGGTGAAATAAAAAACCTTCCTTCTCACGTGGTCTTAGCAGCAGGGTGATGAGTTTCCTGTGATGATGAGGCTGAAGGGAAGAGACAGAGGTCTCTGCTTCTCTGATTGGGAGGCTGCCAGCTATCAGTGGAGAAATCTGGCTTTCTGATCTAGATAAGAACGCATCAAGGGACACTAATGCTTTCTGCTGCCACCTCCGCTCATCATCCAGCGCTGCTGTGATGTTTCTGTTTGCCTCTCCATTCCACTTCATCCCATCCTTCTGCCCGTCTGTCTGTCTTGGTTCTCATCTTCCTCCCTGCCCTCTGTTCCCTCTGTCACATGCTGGCAATCATGCCTCCCCTCCTCCTGTCTTCCTTCGTCTTTTTATCCTTTTTCCCTCCATCTTTTAGTTTCCTTCCCTCTAGTTTAAATCATTCAGTCATCCGTGTCTCGTGCCTTTGCAGCATCCTCACTGTTTTCTTTTATTGTCCTCTATCAGTGTTGGTCTGAAAACTGCTGCTTTCTGTTTCTTTGTTTAGGTTTCATTTGTAGGTCGATTTCATTATTTCTTTTTCCATTTCTCTTTCATCTACCGCTGATATTTCTCTTGTTGAGTTTCTGGTTTTGTATATTCTTTCAGCTTCATCTATATTTCTTTTTCATGCTTTGCCACTTTCCTACAAATTCTTTTTTTTCACTGTTATATTTTTATGTTTTCTTCTTTTTCCCTCATTATTTTTCATTTTCATTATTATTTTTTAAATCCTTTCCTTTCATATTTTTATCCTCCTCTCTTTCCCTCTCCTTTCACTATTGTTGCTTCAGTACTGTGGCTCTCAGCTTCAGTTTAAAGCTGATATTTTACTACGATATTTTTTGTATATATATTACTGGTATATATATTATATATTTTTGAAGCGCCGTTATTGAAATCCTTCTGGCTTCAATAGCCTTGAGCTGTTGCTAAAATCTTAATGTCAGAGATTCTTAGTTCTAGTCTCAGTTGTCTTAATGTTTTTTATAAAGAGAGACTTTGATCCAAAGTCAAATCACTTTTATCTTTCAATCATTTGGAATTGGTGTAATCCAGGTTAAGCTCTCACTGCTTCTCTTCATTGACTTTCTGTTTGTTTCAGAATTAATTTAACCTTTTTATATGGAAGAAAAACAACCTCATTGGCATAGGCGGATCTACTGGGGTGGCATAGGGTGGCAAATGCCCCCCTAAATGACAGCCTTGCCACCCCTGCTGCCACCCCAGTTGGCGGTAGGGGTGGCGAGGCTTATAAATTATGGATCATTTGAGAATTACGACCGCTAATTTCCAATGTCGAACTGCAGTGAATGCAGCACGAGATGACGCGAGAGCGACTGAGACTGATTGTTTTGAAAACCGAAAGCGAGGGAGCCAGGGGTCATGGGGAGAGGAGAAACGGGATGAAACAGGTAAAAACTGATTAACTATCTATAGAGAAATGAAATCATAATGAAAGCACAATGTTGCTAGCATAGCTGCAATGCTGATTTTGAGATGATAAAAATCAGGTTGCAGAACGTTATTTCTCCAACGGTCAACTATGACAGAAAAGAGACGATCAAGTTTGGTTGTGCTCAAATCAAAACGCACAAAGGCTTTGGATCTAAATAAAGTTGTGAAGCATTTGCTGAGCAACATGGAAATCACTACATTCAGCTGTTATATTCATGTTAACTTTATGTTTGCTCTCTGCTGAGCCTTTACAGAGCTGCTACATTTTGTTTTGGCACCTGAGAAAATCTGATATTTCCTTTAATAAAACCAAAAGTGTTAAAAGTTAAAAATGTGATACTGGTGTGAATCCTGCTTAATATGAAGCAGTGTTGTTGTTTCTTTTTTGTATATATAATATGAAATTATCCAGAAATGACCTGTATGAACCTACTCACAAGCAAAATGTATTTTTATGTTGCTTCTTTTCAGATTTGTGGAGATTTTGATGTAACATACAGAACCCGCCTTTTTGTTGATTTGTTGATACAGCTGTATGGAGGACCAACTCTGCCATATTTAAAAATAAATAAACAGTCATAAAGGTATATAACTGTTTTTATTTCTTTGCCTTTTTAATATTTACCTTATTTCTTTTTTTGTCATTTATTATCTTCAACTTCATTTTTTAATTACTTATATTTTTAAGTATTTATTTATGTGCATGTTATAATATTTTTGTCTGTTTTATTCTTCCTTTGTATTTTATTACCCTAGTTATTTCTTCGCCGCTATTTCTTTCTGCCTGCCTTAATACCTTTCCTGTCATAAGGCCTCTCTAGAAGTAGTGTTATCGTTCTTCTATGTCCTATTAGATCACATTGTACGATGTATTACTAATATGAACTGTTTCACATGAAACACTTAATCTACATACTATTCTCACCAAACTGTGATAACTGTGATTAAATTCAGTGTAAACAAATGCCATATGTTGCCACCCCTAAAAAATTCCTGCCCCCCTCTTGCCACCCCATAAATATTTTTCTAGATCCGCCCCTGCTCACTGGAATCTGCCTTTTTTTTAACACCAAATTTTAAACACTGAATTTTTTTAGTCATTGAATTCCTTACACTCAATTTTTATTTGGTAAAAATTCAGCTGCAAAAGTGTTGACCTTTTGAACTCAAGCCAAAGCAAGCTACACTCGATGGAGTCGAGCAGCTTCTAGCCAATGAAATTAGCTCATTTGGTCACGTGACACAACGGCTGCGCTCAGCGCTGTTCCCGGCTGAATGAGGAATTGTTTTTTGTTAAACAGATAGAATTACAAAACGTCAGTTAGCTACTAACAGACAGCTATTAGAGTTTTTCCTCTTTTCAGACTGGGTGAAACAACTGAGCCGATCACAGCTAGTACGGCACTCCTGTCTGTTTGCCGCCGCCATGTTGCCGCCGGCCGCTTCTTCCGGATCAAACCAAGAGCCTCGGCAGACAGGGGTGCCGTACTAGCTGTGATCGCAGATTCCAATGAGACTGTTTTTCTTCCATATTTTTATCGTTGACCTTTAAGGCCCTGAGTGACCAGGCTGCGACAGAAAGGAATTCGATTTGATTTGAACAGCACTAAAAAAAGTCCTGCCCCATATTCACCAGCACGGTCTTCCAGTTTCATAGCATACAGCCAATCTGCTCGCACATACAACTTTTAATACTTGCTCTGTCCCTGGGAACAGATTCCAGCCTGAGACTCAGATCTTGTCACCTACTTCTGCTTCCACAGCTTCAGCCAAGTTTCTGTCCCATGATCACTGATTCCTGCCAATCTGCTGCTTTCAAAGACCTGAAAAATTGTCCATTTCTCTTCTGATTGTGGCTCATTTAGATCAAATGTTAAAAAAAGAATATAAAAAATACAGCCTGTGACGTCACCCTCAGTGCAACACTGAGGAGTCAAAATCTGTCATTAGTGGCTTTATTTGTGAACTTCACCTCATCCAAAGCAAACACCAACCCTTCTCTCTACCTCCAGAGGTTCCTGATCCTGCTGAAGGCAGCTTCCCGTCATTCTAAGATCAACATTTTCATTAAATCTTTGAAGGTCAGCCTGCTGTGTGTTGCTGGGCTTTTGGGTCCTATTAGCAATCCTTTACAGCTCTTCCTTGACCCCCCCTACACGTCTCTATTTTTGCACCGTTGCTGCAGTTTTTCTTTCATTGCTTTATGATTGGACTGTAATCTCCTGGTTAATACACTCAGCCCTTCATTGTGTTTGCAAAAATGACCTTTTTAAGTCGGTTTATTCTGAAGGTTGTTTGTACTCTATCTGGTTTGTCTTTAGTTTATGCTGTTGCTTCATCTGATTGTTGATTTTTTTCTGTGTTGAGCCGGACTACTCTCTTTGCTTGGGCCCTTGGGCATAGTGTCGTGTGGAAGGCTTTGTGAAACTGTTCTTGACGGAAAGATGAGAGTGCAACAGAAAACACAGCTAACAGGATTTAGTCAATGACCATGAAGTGTGAGTAAACCTGTTCAATAAATCACGCTGTCTTGTTTGTACCCGAGGACGTATGTCATTACAAGTTCGCCATTGATCCGTTGTACCTTACATGCCTTAGGATGAAGACACAAAGGCAGGGCTGTCACTTTTATCCATAGTGACATCACCAAGGCAGCAACGCAGTAAAGGTGAAGAAATGCATGACTGAAAAAATATATAGAGATGCATTCAATGCAAACCTTTAACATGGGTGCTGTGCAGGGCATTCTACTATGTTCCGAAACAGTATAGATTTTTTCACTCAGACACACTATTGCATATCAGCCATAACTCGGATATTCCTCACTGTTTTGTTTTTGTATCATTTGATGTTCAAGGAGATACATCCACATCCATGTTTGTCTGTTTTCCTTTGCAAGAAGAGTGGAGATTCTGGTCCCACTAAGGATTTAATTCCATCTTTTGTCCTTGTACCTATACTTGGCAGATCGATGATGCTTGGGTCTATGGTCAGCCTTTGGTGAGATGTGTGGCTATATGGAGAGATATTTGTGCCATCGGTTTGAGCGCGCAGGAACCAATTCGAGCGCGCAGTGAGACAACGCGCGCGCATTATTTAGTTATCTGCAGAATACAAAATAAAAAATAGAATTTAATAGATGTAAAACAATGTTGCTACACACTCATGAACAGTAGGTGGCGGTATGCACCTTAAAGTTGCTTGCGATCCGCCATGATAGAAGAAGAAGAAGAAGGAACGAATGCTTTCATTGGATGAAAAGAAGCTGAGCGTGATTGGCTTATGGTATGGTTCATTTACATACATTGCTGAAGTTGCGAGCGCAGAGATTCGAGCGAGCGGAGAAACAGCCGAGCGCACAGCTGGTGTTGAGCACTGAGAGCGCGGAGAGAGCAGGTCGAGCGCTAGCAGAGACGGATTCGAGCACGCGCAGAGATGGAACTGAGCGCGAGAACAGTGTGTTGAGAGGGTTTTTTCAGAGTTGAGCGCGCGCGTGTTGTCTCACTGCGCGCTCGGATTGGTTCCTGCGCGCTCAAACCGATGGCGCAAATATCTCTCCATATAGCTAAACCTGGAAAGGTCACCAGTCCATATTAGGGGTGTAAATCACATCCATCATGGCGATTCGATTCAGTATCGATTTCCTGACCCAACGATTCGATTATTTGCGATACTCAAAAAAAACACCACGATTCGATTCGATTAATAGGTTAATTTTTTTTTTTTTACACCTTACAGGCTAGACAAAGTTTCAAGTTTGAAATAAATCAATAAAAGCTGTAATATCGTTATGCATTTCCTTTAGAAACAACAGCAAATAACAGAAGTAGAAAAGTTGCATCAAAAAATACTGCAAAAATACTGCACAAAATCAGTGCAATGGGTGCAATTCAATACCTCGGCTGCAGACGTCCTCCCCCCCTCCACAGACGCTCCGCTGCTCCTCTCCCAGATTGTAGCTGACGATTCCTGATGCTGCCGGGAGGTTCATAGAAACATTTTTTTTTAATCTCACCACCTCTTAACGACGTAGGAGCAGGAGCGACCACACCAATACATGCCTCACACTTTGGTTCCTTCATTGTATTTTCTAAACTGTCACTATAAATCAATGTTGGCTTCATAGGCTGACCTTAGGCTCTCAGTAAAAGGGCACATTGCGGTGATCGTGGAGAGCTGCACTGAAACTACACAGATGTGATGCGAACAGGCTGTGTGTAAAAGGTGGCACTGTCTAAAAATACACTCAGCAGCTCTGCCTCCAGACATTGGGAGTGTGTATGACCTGGCACAGCCCTACATATGGAGCCATCGGACTAATGGCATCTGACAACTGTACACGCTGCCGGTCATGGCAGTCGCTTTGATTACCTGCTCCCATGATGACTGGGATGAGAGGGGGAGGGGTTGGGAATTAAGTAGCATGTTCTTGCTTTGAGAATATTAGATTGGCATGTTCTAGTGTAGGGTTCTGGTTGATTGTGAGTTTCCATCCATACTGATTAGATTTGACTTTATAGACTATATGTTTTACTCTGTTACTGCCAGAGATTATCCAAAAAAGCAGATCAAATTTGCCAACAAGCTCAACCAGGGTCCCTACAGCATAAGGCACGTTAAATGCAAGGTTTTTAAAGACTTTTTAATGCCACTTGAAATAGAAGGTTAAGACCAACTTCACAATAAATAGAAGAAAAACCTGGTTACAACAAATTTACCCAAAAGATTATTTTAGCATTATGGCCCAGTAGAAATGTTTTAAATTTTTGAAAAACTTTCCATATAGTAAGAAACTAAAAACAATAAAATAACAGATCGATTTTAACAAATACTGAACTGAATTCACCAACTTTATTTCGTTCCCTGTTAGGTCTGCTTTCATTGTAGCCAAACTTTATCCATAGATCTGGTGCAACTGGCGTTAATGATGTGGGAGGCGCTGTGGAGGTGTTGCTGAGACAACGCAGGAACAGAACGGAGAAATACCTGCTGCTTCTCCATGACTGGATTTTGACACTTCGCATGTAGGGATGTAAATAATAATCGTTTTGTATCGATGCATCGATCCAAAAGCCGACGATCCGATGCATCGACACGTCCGCAAGAGAATCGATTCATGTTTTTTTTCCTCCGGTCTTTTTTTATCCATTTGCTCCTGGGCGTAATTCTCCCTCCCGTGCTGCGGTGGCGCTAAACCTATTTTGCCCTCCTACCGCGCTTCCTGGTTATACTCTTACAGCAGTGTGTTGCAGTGAGCTTGATGCAGACATTTTTAAATTATGCTCAGTATTGAAGCGTGGTCTGAGCTACACACTGTGGGTCTAGATACGGCCAAGGCGGCGAGGAAGTGGGGGCGAGTTTAGTCAGACGACGGAGGGACATGAGGGCCAAAAAGGGCGGAGATCCAGGTGAAAAAAGGGTTTCAGCCAAGGACCAACTTGGATGGTCCAAAGTTTCACTGTCTGCGGTCAGATACAATCTGGGAGAGGTGCAGCGGAGCGTCTCTCAAGGGGGCGGTGACGTCGACACTCTGGAGCCTTCTTCTTCTACTTTTTTTTAATGGTGGTTGGCAAACAACTTATAGGTGCATTACCGCCACCTTCCAGAATGGAGTATGGACCAGACAAACTATTATATTCTCCCTAAAATACCCGTTCTTCTTAGAAAATTAAAAATACTACCAAAAACTACATCCCCAGATGACCTTTGAAACAATTCCCTTATATCTAGTTTATTTTTATTCCTGTCTAACTCTCTA
This sequence comes from Cyprinodon diabolis, assembly GCA_030533445.1. Lineage (NCBI taxonomy): Eukaryota > Metazoa > Chordata > Actinopteri > Cyprinodontiformes > Cyprinodontidae > Cyprinodon > Cyprinodon diabolis. Next base: position 1,771,977 of record CM060073.1, read on the forward strand.
CGCAACATCTCTCTTTCCTGAGTATATTTATTACATTCTAAAAAAATATGTTGGACAGTTTCTCTGGAGCCGAGGTATTGCATTGAACTCATTACACTGATATTGTGCAGTATTTTTGCAGTATTTTTTGATGCAACTTTTCTACTTCTGTTATTTGCTGTTGTTTCTAAAGGAAATGCATAACTATATTACAGCTTTCATTGATTTATTTCAAACTTTAAACTTTGTTTAGCCTGTAAGGTGTAAAAAAAATTCTAATAATAAAAATTTTTTTTTTTACCGATTAATCGAAAAGAATCGTGGTGTATTCTTGAGTATCGAAAATAATCGAATCGTTGGGTCAGGAAATCGATACTGAATCGAATCGCCATGATGGATGTGATTTACACCCCTATTCGCATGTGTGACTCCACTGCCTTGGTTCCCATCGTGCCGAGCAGAAATGACTTAGTGTCTCATCTACATTCCCTGGTTCTGGTTTTAGCCATGCAGAAAACTCTTGGCTGAAGAGCCAATTTGCACTGAATTTACACTTCCCTACATTGTCCAGATAAAAACTTAGCGGCACATCACTCTAAGATCCACTGCAGCATCGATTTAATGGGTTCCTCTATCGGGACGGAACCAATAATATTTCCAATGAGTCGTAATGTAAATTATTTTAATGTTATTAAATACCTACGAAAGACTGATTTAAGACATTTTATTACTAATTAAGGCCTTGGTTTTATATTGAAGAATTCAATGCCTTTTAAAACTTTTTAAGGATCCACAGAAAACCCTTTAAACAGAAGTTTTTTTTACAGCAAACCTGTGTGGTTTATAGGTTTCAAAATTAAAAGATGTTGGTTCATGAAAGGGTTGGAACTGCGGTTACAATGTGATTAATCGCCTTTTCCAAAGTGGTGACACGTCTACTTTGTGTTTATTATCACACTTAAATGTTTCTACATCTACAGTAGTACTTAAAGTACTTAAGTAATACTTAAGTACTTTAAGTACTATTTAAGTACTTTAAGTACTATTTTAAGTACTACTTAAGTAGTACTTAAATGTTTCTACATCTACAGTAGTAGACATTTAAAAAATTCCCCATTTTCCTTGTTGGGTCCTTGGCTTGTTCTTGGTTGGTCCTTGGTTGGCCCTTGGTTAGTCCTTGGATGGCCCTTGGATGGTCCTTGGATGGCCCTTGGACTGTCCTTGGTTGGTCCTTGGTTGGCCCTTGGTTAGTCCTTGGATGGCCCTTGGACTGTCCTTGGTTGGCCCTTGGATGGTCCTTGGATGGCCCTTGGATGGTCATTGGTTGGTCCTTGGTTGGCCCTTGGCTGGTCCTTGGTTGGTCCTTGGATGGTCATTGGTTGGTCCTTGGTTGGCCCTTGGCTGGTCCTTGGTTGGTCCTTGGCTGGTCCTTGGATGGCCCTTGGCTGGCCCTTGGATGGCCCTTGGACTGTCCTTGGTTGGCCCTTGGATGGTCCTTGGATGGTCCTTGGATGGTCCTTGGTTGGTCCGTGGCTGGTCCTTGGATGGCCCTTGGCTGGCCCTTGGTTAGTCCTTGGATGGCCCTTGGACTGTCATTGGTTGGCCCTTGGATGGTCCTTGGTTGGTCCTTGGTTGGTCCTTGGTTGGCCCTTGGATGGTCCTTGGTTGGTCCTTGGTTGGTCCTTGGTTGGTTTTTGGCTGGTCCTTGGATGGCCCTTGGCTGGCCCTTGGTTAGTCCTTGGATGGCCCTTGGACTGTCCTTGGTTGGTCCTTGGATGGCCCTTGGTTGGTCCTTGGATGGTCCTTGGTTGGTCCTTGGCTGGTCCTTGGATGGCCCTTGGCTGGCCCTTGGTTAGTCCTTGGATGGCCCTTGGACTGCCCTTGGTTGGCCCTTGGATGGTCCTTGGATGGCCCTTGGATGGTCCTTGGTTGGTCCTTGGTTGGCCCTTGGATGATCCTTGGATGGTCCTTGGTTGGTCCTTGGATGGCCCTTGGCTGGCCCTTGGTTAGTCATTGGATGGCCCTTGGACTGTCCTTGGATGGTCCTTGGTTGGTCCTTGGTTGGTCCTTGGCTGGTCCTTGGATGGCCCTTGGCAGGCCCTTGGTTAGTCCTTGGATGGCCCTTGGACTGTCCTTGGCTGGCCCTTGGATGGTCCTTGGATGGCCCTTGGATGCTCCCCTAAGATTCCTTTTTAAACATCAATCTTTGTACTAAAATATTCTTTCTGTCCTGATTTGTGGATATTAGAATCTAAAAAGAAGCGCCATCTCCTGGTCAGACCCTGTAATTCAGTGAAAGGGTGGAGTCAGAGTAAAGAAATATTCTTGAGGGGGGTCACTGCAGTGCCTAGAAGCTGCAGGGGATTTTACTGGGAGTTTCAGGGAATTGGGCCGCTCAGCTTAGGTTTGTCTTGGAACGGCCATTTTGAAAGGCTATTACTGCATTCATTCATGGATGAGGATAGAGTACCAATAACGATTGTGAAGGGAAAATTGGGTGCAGTTCCTCACGGAAAGGGGTATTTCCCTTTGGGGAAAATACGATTGCTAGTTGGTCAGACCAATTGGGTATAATGGCAGGTGTGATCATATCAATTGAAGTCACATGTGGTCAATAGATTTAACTGTAAGCATTAGGTGTTGTTTCTTAGGTCTGTATGTTTTTGGCTAATTTAATGAAAAGGATTTCCTAATACATTAGCTTTATCTAGAAATCAGGTTTGGACCTTTAACGTCTGATCTTCTGCAATAAACCTTTAAAGTTAGAGAGTTAGAGAAATTTCCTGAAAATTATAATTCAAAGGGACAGAAGTTTCCTTATTCTCCTATGAGCAGTTTCTTTTTTATCAATACTAAAAACTTTGAGCCACTAATTAACATGGAGTACGAGAATCATAATATTATAGTTTGATAGGTTGATTTAAAAACCATGGCCTTCAAATGATCAGTCAGTTGTTTCCTTGTTTGCACTTTATTTAATTTAAATGTGACTAGCATTGCATTGCTCTTTTAAAGGTTTGATGGGTAATTGCTTAATTAGGATTCAATTTAAGTGAGAACCATTTGTATTTACTTTAACATTTCTTTGTCTTTTAAACATTATTTTAAGAGTCTTTAGTGAGATAGTTGGTGTTCAGGTTTTTTCACCACATAAAAGTCTTAAATTCAACATAAAAGTGTGCATGTGCAAAAACAAAGACAGCTAACTGAGGACGAGCACATGGGAAGGCCTTACGTAAATTAAACACCAGAATGATTGACATTTAGGAGGACCACTGATTTAGATGATCCACCCGGAAAAAGAACATCCTCCACTTTACGTTTAACCTAATGTAAACTCTGAGACTGGTTTCATTCTTCTAGCTTTCTCCACACCTCTTAAGGGCTGTTTATATTTTAACCTTCTCTCGCAAGAGTCTTAGCTTCTTCTCAACTACAGCAGTCTGCGCTATTTTATTCCACGCCGCAACGCAAGAGGGACAATCACGAAGTAGCTAGGATTGTGGGTGCCTGTGTGTCGGTTTGACGACCTGTTCGCCGTCTAAAACCCGTGAGCATTCCCAAAAGACTGGCTGTGGTGCTGCGTGTTTTGGCTTTGGGTGCAAACCAACAGACCGTCGCACAGAGCTACAAACTAGCATCCTGCACAGTGTCTGGGAGAGTGTCTGAGGTGAGCCTGGTGTTGTGGACGACACTACAGCCAGAGTTTCAGCCATTAGGTTCCAAACAATTCAATTCAGTTTATTTTGTAAGGTGCCAATTTACAACACATGTCATTTCAAGGCACTTTACAGTTCAACCAGATCATCCAGTCAGATTGATTCAAAGTTTTCTATCTAAGGAAAACCAGCTGATTGCATCGACTCATTGACTCTTCAGCAATCCCTCACACTAAGCATGCTTGTAGCGACAGTGGAGAGAAAAAACTCCCTTTGAACAGGAAGAAACCTCCAGCAGAAGCAGGCTCAGTGTGAGCGGCCATCTGCTGAGGCCCACTGGGGTTCAAGGAGACAGAAGCAGACATAGAAAAAGAAGCATAGATACAAAAGGCAACTTTCAACCAGCTCCACAGGCGGCCCCGTCCAGGAAACACACAGCCAGGCAGACGAGCTCCGAGCCAGCTCCCATGTCAGAGGATGAAGAGAGCACATCCAGTTAGTCACAGTCAGAGAAACAGGACTACACTGGAAAACAGGCCAAGCTCCAACATCTAGAAACAAAGGTGTTGATGGCAGCAGCACAGCTGATATTTCTCTCCAGGATGGAGTCACAGCCAAACAGGAACAGACCAGATGAAGCTACTATGAGAAAAAGCAGAGAGAGCAGAATGTTAGAGATTGAACTAACAGATTCTGCAGAGTGGGAGAATAGAGATAGAATGACGCAGAATGATGAAAAAGGGGTCCCTATGTCCTCCAGCAGTCTAAGCCTATAGCAGCAGAACTACAGAGATAGCTCAGGAAATATGCATAGTGTGGAGCGCATGTAGAATTGACCAATCAGAGGCCTCCTTTCTTTCCTTCCTGTGACGCTTTTTGCAGCACTGTCTGCGATCAGCTACAATTGCTGCACCACAGTGTCTGCGGAAGGGGGGGCATATCTGCATTAACGGCAACACAAACGCAGACGACCTGTTTTCTGAGTATAAAACAGGCTTTAGCTCAACCTGTCGGCTGTGTTCGTTGTTCTTCGATTCGATTCAAGTTAAAGGATTTATAAAACCTGAATTATTCAGTTGTGCTTTAATCGAACACCCAACTTGTTCTTGTCAAATCTTTTTTATGTCATCATTTAATGCGGCAGTAAAACCCATATGTATATTAATATGTGCAAGCTAGTGTAGCTGCTCTGCTGGTTCTGGTGTTCGCCTGCCAGTTTTTCTGCAACCAGTTTGGATGAGATAATGCCGTCAGCATCGCCGGCGGAGAAATGGAGCCATCCCACTGGAGATGGCACAGGTGTCTGTCCTGGTTCCTCTCAACAAGAAGTGATTGCGTTCTCGCGCTTCATTGCTCCAATCTCTCCTAGAGCAATATCCTGCAGATTGCACTCTGGGTGCACACACAACCACAGCAAGTTCCCACATGTCATATAACACATTAAACCAAAGGATGAACGCAGAGCACTGAGAAACAAAGAAAAAGATTTAAATTCTCTCACAGCCAGAAGCCCAGAGCACCGTTTTTCATTCCCAGGACCTAAATTGTGAAATTTAAGCCATTGCAGATGTTTGCAGCAGGAAAGACATGATTTTGAGAAAATGTAAAGTTGTGATGATTCATATGTTACGTAACATTTAGGACTCACAGTGGGAGAAAGACATTCTTTGAAAATAAAAGGAAAATTAAATTATCTCAGTCATTCACTGTTTAAAAATGCGGATTTATCTCCTATTGGAATAAATCGAATAACCCAAACATGAGTTCATATCTGCATGATGTCCAACCACAAAAAAAAAACTTCTTTTAAAGGAACATTTTTCTACAATTCTGGATGATAACTTCCTTAGACTTAATTGTCTTAGCTTTATAACTAATGGTAACAGAGTCACATTTAATTCTGCATCATCTTGGAAAACTGTTTATTAGGGATAGGCGATATGGACTGAAAAATTTATCACGATAATTTCTAGGTTTTACCACGATAACGATAAGTGACAATAAAAAAACAAAACAAAAACACAATATCAGCCTAATGTATCAAACCAATCAAACAAGCCTGAAATATGAGAACAAATTTCACATTTATTTAAATGCTACACAGCAAATATAACTTGGCTTATAAAAGTTGCAAAGTAGTGCAACTGTAAATACAACCTGATAAATTGAGAAACAGAACTTAAAAGTATTTCACTGAAAATTAAAACTAATCAGTAATCACCTCCTAATATAAATAGATGTGTAAATCACCAGTTGCTGGAACATGCCATATATTGGATAAATAAATACCAGTGCAAGTTTTAACATACATTAAACTCACTTCACTAAAAAATAAAATTCAATTGTTATATCAACCTGTAACAACCTTTTTTGCTGTTGGGCTACAAAAATGTGCAAATGGCATGATAAATACAGGGAAAAAACAGAAAAATCTAAATACTAAAATAGAAATAAAAAATTTCAATAAACTCCAACAAACATGTATAACCTGAAATATTTCTTTGTGCAAGAATGTACAAATAAGACTAGCAGGATCGTCAGCATGCTAAACAATGAAATAAAAATAAATAATTTAAATAAATTTAAAAAGAATATAAAAACTGAAATACCTCTCAATCTGTGACTGAAGCGGCAACATATCTTTAGCCAGGGAAAACGCAACGGCCTCTGTTAACGCTTTCCATCGCTTGGCTGTCATATGGTGTGGAATGAGCAAACTCGTCGGCTAGTTTTTTTTGAGTGGCAGTCGGTTTCTTAACAGAGGTTTTCGAAGTCGAGGCTTCTGCTGCATCGCAGCGCATCTTCTGACTAGCATCATATTCCGGTTTGTATTTTAGGGGGTGAAATAAATTGGCAGTGTTGCTGTCCTTTGTCGTCACAGGTTGTCTGCAAACTTTGCCTATTACGACTTTCTGCTCCGTATCCGACTTTTTAAATCCAAACCAGTTCCAGATAACAGAGCTGGAGCCTCTTCTAGGAACCAGGTCTTGGGGCACGTCTCCTACACCTTCCGCCATGCTTGTTGTTTGTGCATGGCTCGCACGTCAGTTGGACTGCAGGTGTGTCATGCGCAGTATACGTCACCGGCGGGAGTTTATAGTTTTTGTCGCGAGATGACAAATTGTTACCATGAGGAATTTCTTTGACGATATATCGCACACGATAACATTTCGCCCATCCCTACTGTTTATGTTGGTATGTGGCGAGCAACAGGTTGGGGCAGCACCGAGTCCAACCCCAAAGAAAGAAATGGGTGAAAGAAATAATTTTGATGTTTTTAGATTTTTTTATATACCAACAGGTCATAAAGAAAATGAGCTCAAATGAAACAAAACTAACAAGTCTATTTTTAAAAGGAAAAAGTTTCTTAGAAAATAATTCCTCAAGTAAAGTATAGATAGCTAAAAGGGAAACGCCGTTTCCTTTACATTGGTCCCTTGATTTTCCGTTATTCCATCATGTTCTACTCACCCATGAGTTTTGCATCATTTGGAGCCGTTCTGAAGATATTCCGTTTTATCTGTCATGTTCTTTTAAGGGATCTGACCCATATGCAGGAAACCACTCAGAGAAGCAGAGAAAAGGATTAACAGGTTTATTGAAAACACGATGAGTTTGATTGGGAAACTTGAACGATGACTTGCAAAAACAGAGACTGAAATGGGACTTAGACTTTTTTTCTTTATTTGTCCCCAAGGGGAGATTCTTTTTCACATACACAGAGCTCGTTTACACAACGACATAAATTTTTTTTTAAAAAGACACCACAGTAAACACCAACACCAGCACAAGTACAAGACACGATACGAGACATGATTCCCTGGGACTCAAGTTTCCAGGGAAAAGGTCTCCTTCCCAGAATCCAGTCGGTGTGGGTTATTCCAGAATTTGTTTGACTCGTTGGAGGGCGGACAGGGTTTACTCGGGTTTGGTTGGTTCCTGAGGATCGACGGAGCTGACTGCCACTTAAATTTCCTGAAGTACTTGAACGGTACGTGTGGAGATTTATCCCCTGCTCAGTGTGAAGCTCAAACGTTCCTTCCATGGGGAGAAGGCCAAAACATCCAATTTGCAGGATGACTTCCTGCTGAGAGGTAAAGACAAAAACAACAAGGTTAGGGCTCAGTTAGACAAAGACTCTGCAAAACTCAGCTTGGCTAGAGGACCCAAAACTGGCAAACACTCTGGCGTCGAGGTAGTGGCAGTCAGCAGCTAGAGTCCTCAGATAATGAGGCATCCATCCGCAGGTGTATGGAAGGGCCAACGAGAACCGGGCGCCACCTGGTGGTGGAGGGAGAAAACAAAAACACACAACCCACACAAACTGGATTCCTAACAATATCCAATGTCTGGGGGACAGTGATTGGCCTCCATGTTCTGAATGCTGGCGTACCATAAAGAATAAATGATGAACAGTTTAGTTTGTGCCTTCAAGTCGTTGCCCATAGGAAGACGTTACTGGATATAAGCTAACGGAATATCTTCAGAACGGCTCCAAATGACACTAAACTCATATGGGTGAGTAGAACATGTTTGAGGCTAAAATTAATTCACCTTGAAATATTAAAGCACCTTGAAAAAGGATCATAAAAATGACCTGCCTCTGAACTGACGTTTGCATGAATTCTCACGCGAACTACACCTGGTGTGTTGAACCGCGCCGCTGTCCGAGTGCTGGAAACGTGTCTAAGCCGTCTGAGAGGGTTTTTTTTTTATTTCTTTTATCAAAGCCTTTATAAATATGTGACATCATTCTTTCACTACATTTACTGTCTGGCTGGATGTTGTAGAAAACAATCACCTGAAAAAAAGCGATGCTTAACCCTTTATAGAGCAAGTTACTGTTTTTATTCCTTACATTGCATCTCTCTTACAAGTGGAGTCCCTCCCCCACCGTCACTCAGTGAGGTCTAGAAGCACCAGATCTATATCCAGCCTTTCAGCAAATATCCTGCTACATGGCTTTACATCTTATTTTACCATTTGACCAATTAGATGAACCCTTGAAGGATATATTACCTACTGGAAATTAAGTTTAAAATAAAAAGTTCAGTAAAGAAAAAAAGGTAAAAAGCTCATTCAAGAGAGCAAAAGTAAAGTTAAAAATGGAAAAAGCCTAGTTAACTATTATATTTAGGTTTATAAACAAAAAAATATAAGTGTTAGTATCAGCATTAATGCCTCTAAGGTTATGCTGGACAAATAAAAAGTGTTTCTTTCACTCTCAGAGTAGTTTTCATGAATTTCTTCTAGAAGCACTTTTGTTATTTTTCTTAATATATTCGGGCAAGTTGCCGTTTCTTGTTATTACATTGACATTCATTTTTGCAATCAAAATATCCATATTTTTCAGATGTTACAAAGGTAATAAGGTCATGTCCTGGATTCCAATAACACTATTGGCACTATTTATAGAGCCCTATAAGTGGTTAAGCACAAAGGAGATAACTGATAAATCATAAGCTATCAATTAAAAAATAGTAAGAGAAAATGTTGTTCTGGCACGTCTCTTATATTAGTCCAAAAATCTTATAAGAAGAATAAATCAACCTATTTTTTCTTTCCCTGTTGAAGCTATAACCCAGTAATCCTTAGAGGCCAGCCAGGATGTTTCCTCCTGTTAGTACTGCCTGCAGGTTTGATATGAAGGTCACTTTATTATGTGTGTGCTGCTGTAACAGCTGCAGACTATTTCGTCTGCCCTGCTTAGTGTTGCCTGTATGCTCCGTTTGGCAGGAATAAGCTGGATTGTCCACAGCTATGTTTGGAGCCGGTCTTTTTTAAATCCTAGTGCAGGAGTGCCCTGGTCTGACTCTCCTATTTCTCCTCGGTGTGCCTCGGGGGACATCCGCGAGAGTAGAGAGAGCTTCCCAGGCTTCTGATTTAGCCCGGGCATTATGGTGTGCAGAGGCAGAAAGGAGGAGGCCAAATTTTGCCCGCGCATCACCTCGAGGATCAGCTAGTAGAAAGAAAAATGCTGGAATCCCCGTACGGCGCCAGGCTGCTCGCTGCCCTGGTGTTTGAACAGCACTGACTAAAGCAAACAGCAACAGCCTGATGCAGAAAGAAATCACACAGCCGCTCTTTGTTGTGGCGCCAATTCAGGCAAGGTGAGGACTCAACGTTTAACTTCCACCCTGATGGAAATGAGCAGCAGGGGGGGATTTTCCATTAGGCAATACTAGGCAGTTTCCTAGGGCCCCAAGTTCCTGGGGGCCCCATTAAACTCTGCTTACATGTATGATTAATACAACTATTGCTTATTTCTGCACATTAATTATGTTTTTGATTAAAAATAAACTTTTGCTAAAATGCCATCAGAACGCTGATAATATTAAGTGTGTCTCAGCCCCCCCCCCCCCCCCCCTTCTGTGTCCACCATATTGGATCAGTCCATTTGCTGCACATGTTCAGAAAGGTCCAAACAGACAGCAGCAAACCATTTGAAAACAAACCATGCAAAGAGCAGTGTTGCCAACTTAGCGCTTTAGTCGCTATATTTAGCCACTTTTCAGACCCCTCTAGCACTTTGATTTCTAAAAAGCTCCTAGCGCCAAATCTAGAGACTTTTTTCTGCTACTGGAGACTTTGGAGACAACATCTAAAAGCAGCGAACTCTGCTCTCCAGAGCAAGTAGATTGGTAACCCCGCCTCCTGCTCTCCTCTATCTTGTCTGCTGTCATGATTCATGCAGCTATTATTTCATCCAAATGAAAAATGGAGAACAGATAAGCAGATCATGGCTTGTCTACAGTGAAAAGAAGGACTGGGTTATTTACTTTGGCCTTTTTGGAAACACAGGAAGGAGCAATCAGCTAAGTGAGCTTAGTGCTTGGAAAAAATCTTTCATTCCTTTAGAGACAGCATGAAAAGTCAGCTGAGTACAAAACATAGAGAGGAAAACAAGAAGAAAAGGGACACAACCTAGAACAGATCATGGATGTCTATTCTATTAACATTTCTCTATCTGGAGAACGGATCTGCTTGATGTGTTTTCTTCTTAGTTCAGAGGGCTGTCTTTGCCCAGGGCCCCAAATTTCCTAAATCCGCCCCTGACGAGCAGCACTGTTCTGCAAATCAAAAAGATTGTTTTATTTTGCTTCACTTGAATAGAAATGTTTATTGGATTTCACTACTGAACAAATGAAAAAGCAGCTGAATCATAGCAAAGCCAAGGTTTTTGATGATTTGTGGATTTTTGGGAGAAAAAAAAGGTAAAAGCAAGTATATTCCTCTCGCTTTAAAGACGTCTCTCTGCGGCGCCTTCTACACAAAATCCAAAGCAGCAGAGATGGATCTTTGCCGAAGCTGGGTCAGTGTTCCTGCCTGTGAAGCTCAGATTGTCAGGATGGTAACACACACCTTTGCTGCTTCATTAATTACATTTCCCTGCAATTAGCTCCTCGTTTATTCAGCTTTAATTAAGCATGAAATTATGCATCCCGCCTGTTTGAGGTTGGCATCTCATCTCCTGCTGCTGATACTGCTGTGAAATCCTGAATATAAAGATGAAGTAATGTGTGAGGCTCCTGAGAGTTTCCTCGTGTGTGCCGAGAATCGGCGAAGGACAGACCAAGGGCAGGGGGAGGGGCTGTGTGTCAGAATGAGTCAGAGAACAGCAGAGTTTCTCTACTGAAACACTAAGTGGAGCAAAGAACAGAGGTTTTCTCCACTGGAGTGCTATTGCTGCTCACAACACAAAGAATTTCAGTAAAACGGGTTGAAATGACCGTAGATGAGGAGAGCTTCAGCTAAAGCAATTCTTCCCGACAAGTTTTAAACATACAGGGATGATGACTGTGATGGAAACCAACTAATTCAACCGCTGCTTGTTCAATAGTATTTAGGAGGGACAGTACAGTAGTAGCCATTCAAAACGTCCCCACTTTCCTTGACTGGTCCCCTAAGACAGTTTTTTTCAACCCTGGTCCTCAAGGCACCCTGCTCTGCATGTTTTGGATGTTTCTGAGGTTCAGCACACCTAAATAAGATGATTGCAGTTCAGCAAAGCCTGATCATCTGCTTTAAATTGATAACAGGTGTGTGAAAGCGGGGAGACATCTAAAACATACAGGGCAGGGTGCCTTTTTAAACATCTATCTTTGTATCAAAATATTCTTTCTGTCATGATTTGTGGGCATTAGGATCTAAAGAGAAGAATCATCTCCTGGTCAGACCCTGTAATTCAGTGAAAGGGTGGAGTTAGGCAACGTTCACCCTGGATGAAGTGACCCATTAAGTGAAGTGACCCAAATCCGATTTTTTGTTGCCCATATGCGACCCTAACCCTGGATCTGATCTTTTCTTGGCTGTCTGAACGACACAGATCCGATTTTTTCCAATGCGATCCAGGCCGCTTGGCTCTGTGGTCCTGAATCCGATACGAATCCGATCTTTTCATATGCGACGTGTGTCTGAATGTCCAGGTCGCATTCATCCGACCGGAACGTCATTTATACCCGACAAAGGTCACTATTCTGGGTCTTGCTACGCAGAAGCGGCAAGAAAAACAACAACAATGGCAGATGATGATGCGGAGAGGAGTATTTGTTTCACCATATTGAAAAGATGGAATTTTTATGGTTGGGAAAGATCGCTAGATGCGCGCCGGTACTACCATCCATGTTTACTTCCGTAAACATATAGCACACTTGCCTGTGACGTCATTGCGTCCTCTACTGCGCATGCGGGACATGCGTTGTATGACTGCAGTTCACACAGGATATCGCATACAAGTCGCATATATCTGGAAATGTGAATGGCAAAAAAAATCGGATTTCACAAAAAAAATTGGAATTGAGCATCAAGGGCTGCAGAGTGAACATAGCCATAGAGTTAATAACTCACTGCAGTGGCTGGAAGTTGGAGGGGATTCTGCTGGGAGTTGCAGGGAAGTGGGCCGCCATTCGTCTGGCGTTTGACTGGGGGGGGGGGGGGTCATTTTTATTGGCCGGCTGCTCCAGTAAAGTATAGACAGCCTACATTTCTACTTAAGTAAGGAAGTATTTGTACTTTGTGACTTGACACCTCTGTTAATAACACACTCCACCTGAAGGCACGGACAGGAAGCAATAGAGCACATGTGCTTGCATAGTGTTGCTGCGTTTGCAGCCATTGCTCACTCTGAGCATGCATGCAACAACAGTGGAGAGGAAAAACTTCTTTTTTAACAGGAAGAAACCTCCATCAGAACCAGGCTCAGAGTGAGTGACCTTCTGCTGAGGGAAACTGGGCCTCAAGGAGACTGAAGCACACATAGAAAAGCAGCATATAAGCACTGATCTATGAACAGTTTCTATGTTACAGAAGGTAACATAAATCGTCCAGCTGTGTCTCTCTCTAGGAAAGAAAGCAGTTAATCAGATGAGCTCTGAGCCAGTTAGTCCCAGTAACGACTGAGCCCAACGCTACGTCTAGAAGGGAAACAGGACTAAACACTGGAAAACAGGTGCTTATTTCAGCTGCACAGCTCATGACTCCCTCTTGGATGGTGTTACTGCTAAACAGAAGCAGGCCAGATGGAGCTCAGGATAACCCGAGCCACTCTGACTACAGTTATCAAAATGTTTTAGGCTACATCCTTGGAAGCAGAGAAGAAATATCTACATCACTTTTCATTTTTAGAGCAGAAACGGAGAGGTGAGACGAGGTTGTTTGATCTGCTCCAAAGTTTGCCCGAAGGAACAAAATTTAAGGCATTTATGAGGAAGATTTCACCACAGCCAGTAATCTTTAAAACATACAAATCAGTTACTGAAATATTTAGATACTTTCCTCTGACTTTTTCTGTGAAGCTGGCATCTCAAGCCGACGTCTTTTCTGCAGCTTTGACTGCATCTGATTTTTTTTCCTGCATTTCTTTTTTCATGAGCATAACTGCTGCCACCACAGGAGTTGGTGTGGATGTTGGTTACTGCCATTTAAGTAGTAAACAGGTTATGATCACACACTAAACCTGTCAAACACAGTCCACAGAGTATATAACTGTCTTATAAAGGCTGATTTATACTCAGAAACCAGGTCGTCTGCATGTGCTTCGCCGTTACTGCAGATATCCCCACCATCCCCCCCTCCGCAGACACTCTGGTGCACCTCCCCAAAATCGTAGGTGACCGCAGACAGGAGGCCTCTGATTGGTCAATTCTACATCCGCTCTACACTATGCGTATTTCCTGTTAGGTACCTTACCAGCTTGTTTTGTTTGTATGACCGCCATTGTGGATAACGACTGGTAAAGATGGAGCACCTAGAGGGGCGAGTCTGCGAAGAAGTGAGGAAGTTCCCACATCTGTACGACTCTCGTTCTCCACACCACAAGGACATCACATATTGATGCAATTCACGGAGGGAGACCTCTGTAACCGAAAGAGAAACAGGGTTACGGAGAAACTCGCCATCCACCACACCCACAATCCTAGCTAGTTTGTGATTGTCCCTCTTGCGTTGATGCGTAGAATAACAGCGCTGACTATACTTCAATATTCGGCAAATTTGAGCATAAGTCAAAAATATCTGCATCATTCCTGCAACAAGCTAACTGCGACACACTGCTGCGGGACGATAACCAGCCCTTAAGTTTGCTTGTGTGTGGAAGACGCCCAGAGTAAACATCTGTCTCTTTAAGATTTGAAGATCTAAAGCCTTGTCATATTTCATTAGGTTCTCAAGTTTGTAACTGGATCACTTTTAGTGCCGGTGCACTGCAAAAACGATCTAGAAATTAGTCAAGATTTCTTAAATTAAGTGTATTTACCCATAATTTAAGTAGAGAATGAGTATATTTACTCTTAAAATAAGATAATTAGATAATGTGCACTTGAAATTAGACAATGCAATTGTTTTCCTCCATTGGCAAAGTTTCACACTTACCTTCTCAGTTCAAGAAAAAATGCACTTATTTTAAGAATTTTGTTTTTGAGATTTGAGTTTTTTTCCATGTGTTTTCATTCACAGAAGCAACACCCCGTTTCTATGGGCAGCACTGAGGGAGCCTTACAGGAGGCCCTTTCTATAACCTCTGCTCCTTCACACAAAGGAATTCACATGAATATAAATAAACCTTTTTTTTAAATACCAAAGTTATCGCTGCTTTTTAAAAGTCCTGAGATATATATACACTAAAACAACTAATGCAGCCGCTTTTGGCTTTTACTTAAGCATATTTAGTTATTTTAACACAATTGTTTTATGTCCTACCCTGCTAAAATGAAAAAAAAAAAGTTAAAGTAACTAAATATGATTAAGTTAATGCCAAAAATGGTTACATTATGTTTTTTAGTGTAACAGAGACTGTGTTGCCATAGTGTTTTTTTTTAGCAGATTTGGAGAATTTTGACTTATGCAACAAAAATAACTGAAAAACCTTAAACCCTTCCTCCATTGATTTCCTTTTTATCAGATAAATGTTTTATCTCTCTTCAGCTCAGACCCTTTCACACAATAAATTGTTTCCTCTGAAGGGAAGCTTCTCACTCTTGAGCCAAAAGCCTTTTTTTCTATCGTATAAAACTGCTGCTCTGTGAAGTGGCTGTGATCTTATGAAGGGATTTCACCTGCCTCTTTAAGCTGCCGTGTCATTACCTAAATCATTAATTAGCTTAATTACCCTCCAGCTTTAGTGTTATTTGAAAAGCATGCTTTCATGTGGTAATAGACCAAACGTTCCTGCATGGGTCACATGACCCTCAGCTGATGACGCTGGGTGCCTAATGATGTAGAAAGGAGTACCTTCACTGGGCACCACCTGTGCTAATCTAATAACAGCAGCTTTCTTTGGGACCAGAGAGATAAATTAATTCATGCCTGATTTCTGTTCTGCAGATTCGTCATTAGCTGTTGATTCGGTTTCATTTTTAAACTAAAACCAACCTGATCACCTTTATAGAGGATCTACAGCAAATTCTCACTGCTTTTGAATGATTTTTATTAAAAGTTAATCTTGTGATGGTCAGTCATGGGTTGATATTCAATCAGAACAGCAGTTTTGGACACGTTAACTATTGCGTTACTTTTGCGTTTCTCGCCCCCGTAACCCTCACCACCCAGCCCCACCTTCTCGCCGTGTGTTTCCAAAGCCAGCTGAATAGTGCGGACGACAAAGACAAGAACCTGCAGAGAGTTTTGCATTTATTGCAACTCAATGTAAATGACATCAGGGGGGAACGCCATGTGAAGTTTTTTAACAGGGCATTCAGATCTGGTGAAATTAATAACTGGGGATGTCTAATTCTGAAATCCTGTGTGTTTGGGTTGTTATAGATACTGCAACATCTATCTATCCATCTATCTATCTAGATCTATACTCTGTGTGTGACATAAAATATGGATCTCCATCCCTGCCACAAAGACCATCAAATAACGTTTAAAATAAAAAATACAGTAGGTTGAGAAGGCAGAGTATCCATCCATCCATCCATCCATCCATCCATCCATCCATCCATATTTCTCCATATAGGCTTTCATTTGATCGTTCACGCTCTCCATAGTTCTCCTGTGGCGCGAGCACAGGGCGACTGTTGCCCGCCTTTAGCGATCATGCGCGTTTCCTGTCGCTTGCGCGGTGAATCGTGCCGCCTGCGCTGTGCGGAGATGCAGGGGAAACCGTATCTGATGGGGAAACGCAGCTCGACGTAACACCGGTATTTCCATGTGGAAAACGCTGTTTTGCTGCTGGAGTCCTCCTCATTCTCCATCTCTCTGTGTGTGCTGTACGTTAACACCCACCAGCAGAAACACCCACCTACCCAACTGACAGACGGAATCTCACTATACATCAGCCATTCTCATCCTCCCCTCATGACAAGGCGCGCACGAGTCCTATCATGAAAAAAAGGTTCATTGTTGACCTGAGTAACGCGCAGTAACGGGGTGTCTGCAATAGTAACTGCGTTATAGTTACAGTCAAAGTAATTAGTTAGATTACTCGTTACTAAAACAAGGTAACGGCGTTAGTAATGCCGTTACTTTCAACGCCGTTAGTCCCATCACTGCAGAACAGTAACAGCGTTATGACTAAGGAGGTGAACCAAACCACTGGAGCAGAACCACTTGGTCCACTCCCAAGGTTTTGCAGCTGTAATAACACCATAAATGTAATGTTTATAGAGCTTCTTAACCAGGATATTGTTTCAGTAAGCAGGTCTAACAAACCCAGACTTAAATCCTCAACTCTGAATTGATCTAGCCTAAGATAGTAAGCTCTGACTTTTTTAGTTTCATATTTAGAGAAGCTGTGAGCTTCCCTAATTAAATCCATTTAGAGTCGCGTAACAAACGTGTGAGAAATTCTGAAAAGCCATTATGAGTGGAGCCCAGATTGGATGTGTCACCATGACAACAGGGAACAGGAAGTGCCTATTTTACCAGACTGAGACTAGAGATGTAATGCAGAAAAAAATGGCTCTAAAAACAGCAACAGAGCTACAGCTGCAAACGAGAGGAAGATGATGGAGAAGATTGTTGCACAATTTAATGCATAGGTTTATATGAAGTGGACTATGGCAGGCAGTTTTTACGTTCATTTATTGTTTCATTTGTTGATCACTAAATTAGACTCTTCCTGGTCACAATCACGCTCCTAGACCTAACTCTAATAAAATATTTTCTAAATTACATTTATCCAGCAGAAACTGAATTTCAGAAATTCTTACACATTTTAAGTGGCCATTTTGTATCATGTATCACCTTCACCGAATATATGTTTGTTATCTGAAATACATTTCTTCATATTCAAAATAATTCAAATGCTGACCACTAACAACAGGAATATGGAGATCTGAAATTCATTTCTAGTCATCCAGAATCTTTATTCCAGATGTGACGAATGTCATTTTGCTTGAAATGATAATTTTGACGAGGGAAAAATGTTTTTTCAGACATCAGGAATACATATTTGGTATACGTACCAAAACAGCTTGCCATAGTCTGTTATAACCGCGGTTTACTGCTTGAATGGTGGTGGATCAATGGATCTATTTAGGTGAAATCATCTGACAACAGGTGATGATGAAGTCTAAAAGCGTTCTAATATATAGAACCTGTTCATCATCTCATGGGGTTCCTCCTCATGTTGATTTTGTCTTCCATCACAAATTAAACACTAAATGGTTTTTTGTAGCCGCTTCGGATGTTATCATCCCAATAAATGATCAGTATAGAATGTAGGGTTGTCACCATACTAAACTTTTCAACTCGATACCGATACTAAGGAAAATATTCAATACCTGATACCATTTTCAATACCACAAGGATAAAAAAACAGAGTCCAAAATTCTACAGAAATATTTTAATTAATAAATAACATACAAGAAATAAATACAATAAACAATAAGAGGAATATTTTGAGGTTGTTTGCTGTGCACAATATTAAGAAAGCTTGATAAAAAACTTATAAAATTAAAATTAAGTGTTCTTTCCTTGGCTGTCCTTTGCACACATAACAAGGACACTAGCCAAACCGGTTAAGAAACAGAAATCATTCTCAGCAGCTGCACCTGTTACAAAAAAAAAGTCTGAAACTGAAAAGTGCGTAGAATTATTCAATCACACAGTGTTCTGAAAGTGCATTTTCCACTATTCTGCACTTTAGATGAATGACTGCTTAGGTGCCACTGGTGGTAGCACTGTATCGATACTTTTAAAAACGAGTATTGTATCCGGATACAACGTTTCAGTATCGATACTTTTTTGAGTATCGATACTTTTGACAACCCTAATAGAATGGCCTAAGATTTTATACTCGTTGGTTTTTAATCACTGAATTAATCCTATTCCTTTTTTCCAAGGAATTGATTAACCTATATGTGTAATATAAAAAATAATTTCAGCGCTTCTTTATGTACTCCACATAAATGAAAGGAAAAAAGATCTGCATGTCAACCATAAATAAAAAATATCCTTGAGGTGCTTTAATCACCACATTTAATCTGTGTAACTGAAACGTATAATTTGTTCCAAGCAAAACATAGTTGTTTTCTATAAAAGGTATGTTGTCTATAAAGGCAATAAAAAGAATAAAGTAGGTAAATGGCAAATAAATCATACAGTTTTATACGTTGGCAGAAGCAGCTTTCATCAGTGATAAGCTGCATATCATCAGCCATAAGAAACCCACTAGAAGGTTTTCAGTAAACATGCTTTTTAGATCGCCTTCAAAATGTACACCTTCTGTTAAAATAATAAATAAAATAAATATTGAAAATGTTGAAACAGGGATGCTGCATGCAGGACTCCAGGAGAAGTTTTGCTCCATTTCTTGCTTAAGTTCTGACCAATGGGAACGAGGATCTTCGTGTGCAAAACTCTTTTCCTTCTGCTGTAGGTCGTGAAGTTTGGTTGCCTTTGCAGAAACATACCTCAGAGCGTCCACTCAAATCTAATCAATCATTTTCTGCTGTCACATAATAGCAGGAGAATGAAAAGAACCACATTAAGCTCTTGCTTCATGAAAATAGAAAGAATTAATAAATTTTTCTTTTATTCTGACATGTTTCTGTCAACTTTTTAGGATCACGTTGTCATTTCTGTTCATTAAAGGCACACTAAGCAACATTTTTCAGTTAATTCATGTGTTCCATAACGTTTTGGATGATTAAATGAGTCATTTCAGGTCGAACAAAGGTTTTCTCGGCCGCCCTGGTGGTCTGTAGGGGAAATACCGTACTTGCAACTGCAGGAGCCCTCGGCCCGCACCCACAGGCTCAGAAGTCTCGTGCATCGCGAGAGTCGGTCTTGCTTTACGGCGAGAACTGCTACACGCCCCCAGTGAAAGGCATGCTCGTTGCTAGCGCAGTGGCAATATTTGTGCAGTTATCATGGCGGAACCAGCGAGAATTTTCAAACTCGAAAATTGGAACATAATAGTCGCTTACCGCAGTAGAAATGGTGATTCGTTGCGTTCGCCTACCTGTTAAGCTCAAAACAACCGCGCCTGGCTTGACGGAGAAACCAGGAGAACAGCTAAGCATATTTATGACAGTGCACTTTTATTTTCGCCCTCTTGGGGGAGCCTCGCTGGAAAATCAACACCGGTTGCATAGTGTACCTTTAAATGATGTTGGGATTCGTTTTTGTTTTGAAACGGTTTATATAAAGACATCAATCCTCTGTCGAATGGAGTCACGGCCTGCTGGCTGTCTGCTGTCTAACCATCTGAAAACATTTCTAGCATTAACAGCACCAGAAATGGAGATAAAAGCTAGGATCATTTACAGATTCTTCAAAGGAAAGTTTGAAATAAAAGCTGTTACTGATAAACCTTCTGTCCTTTTGGGGAACCCAGGATTCTGATATCTATTGTCCTGTGTGCTGAATGCATGGTTCCATCCAACCTCTTTTAATGCTGATATAATCAGCAGATAAGGTTGTTTAGTCCAGTTTTCCTGCTGCCAGATTTAAGAACAAGAGAAAAACAGGACAGGTGATAAAAATCTAATGCATGAAGTCTAAAATGTTGAAGCTTCCCTCTTAAAACAACAAACAGAGCAAAATGAATTTCCTTGCTGGTTTACTACCCATTCTGGATGCATTTCTTTTTCTCCCCCCTGGTTATTGTAGAATATAACAAAAATATGTTATTGTTAATTTTATGCAGACATAGACCCATGCATTTCTACACCTAGCAGAAAACTGATTAAAATGTCAAATAAAATGGTACATTTGTCACTTTGACAAGCCTGGTGAGTGATGACCAATCATATCGTTTTGCTATTTGTGCCTTTCTGTTGGCAGAAGAAAAAAGTTCCCCCATATAGATCCATGCAGAAAACACAAGAGTCCTTCTGCTGGCTAATGGAAAGAGACTGAGTGCTGCTGAAAGTAATTGAGTGCTGCTGAAATCCCAGATTGCAGACAAGAAACACTGAAGTGTTTAAAGGCTCTAACGCAGAGCCAGCGCCAGCTGGCAGCATTTCTGTTCTGGCTCCTCTCCAGCATTCTAAATGAAAATGTAAAAAAAGGCTTATTTCTCACATTTGGGTTTTTAATTAGTTTGCTTACTGTCTAAATTAAATAAAAATGAATACATGTGTTATCAGTGAATTATATAACCACTTAATAAATGAGGTGAATAAGCTTCGATTACAGCTACATCTTCAGCACCACTTTAATTAAAGTCATAGAGGAGAGCTCTGCGGGGCACGTTTTCCCAACTGGGTAGCCTTCTAAATAAAAACAAAAAAATCTAATTTTCTATAAAGTGTAGAAACCTCTACAAGTTTCTACTACTAACCAAAGATGATGAATCCATCAACAGGAGCAACTGTCTACAGGCTTTGCTGTGACCTAGAAGGGCGTCCTCTGACCTTCAGGTGGAGGGAAGCATTGATTCATCAGCTGGACCCAGTTTTAACCATAAAGAGTTATCTAAGCAGGATTAAACCCACTCCTGGTGATTACCTTCATCTCTTCCTTCTCCATCGCTGCTACCACCGGGACCGCCCCTGCCTCTTACCCATCTGTAAAGACACAAACATCAGTCATCTGGAACATTCAGGTTTGCTGTCAGCCTGTAAGGGTAATGGGCTTTTGGTGCAGCGTACTCTGAAGCTCTTGGAGCTTCCCGCCATCAGCGGAATGGGCCACACTATCTGCCCTTAATACAGAGGCATCGGCTCCATTTACATCCCGCCGCGGTCCCAGTGCTTTGGTCTCTCCTCATGTGAATCTGAAGCAGAACATGTCATTTATGAACATGGTGGGTAGCTGCTTTGCTAGAGCAATATCAGAGCAAGTATCACCCCCTTAGCCGAAAAATCATAACCAAAGACATAGAAGGAAGCTCTCATGACGTTTATGGTGCAGAACAACTTAAATAAATGTTAATAAAGGCCAGAAGAACAGATGAGGTTCATTTGTTCCTCATAGTGACTTAGACTTATGACTAGGAGGCAGCGATGAGGAACTGAACAGGAGGTGTATATATATGGGAGACAGAACAAAGAATGGGCTAATCAGCTGGTAGGGAGCAGGTGTGGGTAGAGGCTACTAGAAGGGAGGTAGGGGAAGGGAGCGTGGCACAAGGGGGCGACAGAGAGTAGCTCAAAAAATACAACACTGCTTAAATATATCTAGACAACTAGAATGACGAAAAAAATGAAATGAAACCAAAGACCTAGAAAACACAGAATGGCATAAATCAAAGTGTGACTGAAAACTGAAAAATACCAGGAATGGCAGAATCCTGACATGATAACGACTTGTTATCAACTTTTTTCCCTTTTCGGGCCGATTTTTCAGTAGTGCGAGAATTTTTCGATTGGGCCAACTTTCAGCCTGATGGTGCGTGGTGTAGTATACAGGGGGTAACGAGGGGCCATCAGCCCCTAACAACCACCTCCCCATCAGGAATCTTAAGGTCAGGAAGAAATTCAAACGTGTGAAATTCAGTCGGCTGTCGTAAGGTGGTCGTCGGCAAACCGCTCAATTGGCAAACAAGGATTCTTCTTCTTTCTCTTCGACGAAAAATGGAAATGGAGTTCTTTCTGTAAAATTGACAGACCGCAGTAGCCACGTTTGCTCAGCCATGTCTTTGTCCAAATACCTTGTTGCCTTTTCTGTTTAAGGGCTTTCAGCACAAATAGCCAAGGCAGCGCGTTTCACTCTAGTAAGCTTCATGTTCTTCTTCTACTGGTTTGGCTCCTGGATAGACGAGTCCGAGTAGCGCCATCTAACTGCAGAGCCGAGTCCCACCTGGTTTTGAGACGTACAGTGTGAGCAGGTAGATCGCAGCAGAGCGTCGGGTTTCACAGTGTGAGAACAAACATCGTGAGCTGAGAACTTTTAAACCCTGTGGTTTTGTTGTACAGTGTGAGCTGTAGCTGCGTGCAACGATTGAAATAATTGCACAGTGTATGCCCGGCTTAATATGATCACAGATTTAAAATTAGTTAGAGGGTTGTTGCGCGTTGTTCTATTCAATTCAGTTTATTTCTAAAGCGCCAATTCACAACACATGTCATCTCAAGGCACTCTACAGTTCATCAAATCATCCAGTCAGATAGATTCAGAGTTTTCTATCTAAGAAAAACCAGCTGATTGCATCGACTGATTGACTCTTCAGCAATCCCTCACACTAAACATGCTTGTAGCGACAGTGGAGAGGAAAAACTCCCTTTGAACAGGAAGAAACCTCCAGCAGAACCAGGCTCAGTGTGAGCGGCCATCTGCTGAGGCCGACTGGAGTTCAAGGAGACAGAAGCAGACATAGAAAAAGAAGCATAGATACAAAAGGCAACTGTCAACCAGCTCCACAGGCGGCCCCGTCCAGGAAACACACAGCCAGATAGACGAGCTCCGAGCCAGCTCCCATGTCAGAGGATGAAGAGAGCACATCCAGTTAGTCACAGTCAGAGAAACAGGACTACACTGGAAAACAGGTCAAGCTCCAACATCTAGAAACAAAGGTGTTGATGGCAGCAGCACAGCTGATATTTCTCTCCAGGATGGAGTCACAGCCAAACAGGAACAGACCAGATGAAGCTACTATGAGAAAAAGAAAGTTGTTAGTAGCAGCTTTTATAGTTTTATTTCTTTCTTAATGTTTGAGGTAAATCTTTTCAGTCTGTTACATGTACTTTCTTTTTCTTATTGATGTTTTGCCAGTCAGCTTGATCCAACATTTTTAGCTGAAAATTTTAAAAAGTTTATAAAAACAAACTTCAGATCAAAGTAAAAAAATTCTAAGTGGTGGGCTTTAGATTTAAAATACAAATAAAATAAAAAATCGATTGAAGCATAAGTTAATATTTCCCAGGGAACTGACTCACAGAAATGGGATTTTTATTCCCATTAAATTCAATCTGGAACCACCAGTAAAACCCAAACAGAGGTAAACAAAGCTGCAGTCAGCTAAAGGAGAACATACACTCACCGGCCACTTTATTAGGTACCCCATGCTAGTAACGGGTTTTGCCTTCAGAACTGCCTCAATTCTTGGTGGCATAGATTCAACAAGGTGCTGGAAGCATTCCTCAGGGAGTTTGGTCCATATTGACATGATGGCATCACACAGTTGCAGCAGATTTGTCGGCTGCACATCCATGATGCGAATCTCCCGTTCCACCACATCCCAAAGATGCTCTATTGGATTGAGATCTGGTGACTGTGGAGGCCATTTGAGTACAGTGAACTCATTGTCATGTTCAAGAAACCAGTCTGAGATGATTCCAGCTTTATGACATGGCGCATTATCCTGCTGAAAGTAGCCATCAGAAGTTGGGTACATTGTGGTCATAAAGGGATGGACATGGTCAGCAACAATACTCAGGTAGGCTGTGGCGTTGCAACGATGCTCAATTGGTACCAAGGGGCCCAAAGAGTGCCAAGAAAATATTCCCTACACCATGACACCACCACCACCAGCCTGAACCGTTGATACAAGGCAGGATGGATCCATGCTTTCATGTTGTAGACGCCAAATTCTGACCCTACCATCCGAATGTCGCAGCAGAAATCGAGACTCATCAGACCAGGCAACGTTTTTCCAATCTTCTATTGTTCAATTTCCATGAGCTTGTGCAAATTGTAGCCTCAGTTTCCTGTTCTTTGCTGAAAGGAGAGGCACCCGGTGTGGTCTTCTGCTGCTGTAGCCCATCTGCCTCAAAGTTCGACGTACTGTGCGTTCAGAGATGCTCTTCTGCCCACCTCGGTTGTAACGGGTGGTTATTTGAGTCACTGTTGCCCTTCTGTCAGCTCGAACCAGTCTGGCCATTCTCCTCTGACCTCTGGCATCAACAAGGCATTTCCGCCCACAGAACTGCCGCTCACTGGATGTTTTTTCTTTTTCGGACCATTCTCTGTAAACCCTAGAGATGGTTGTGCGTGAAAATCCCAGTAGATCAGCAGTTTCTGAAATACTCAGACCAGCCCTTCTGGCACCAACAATCATGCCACGTTCAAAGTCCCTCAGATCACCTTTCTTCCCCATACTGATGCTCGGTTTGAACTGCAGGAGAGTGTCTTGACCATGTCTACATGCCTAAATGCACTGAGTTGCCGCCATGTGATTGGCTGCTTAGATATTAAGTGTTAACGAGCAGTTGGACAGGTGTACCTAATAAAGTGGCCGGTGAGTGTAAGTCTAGATGATTGGATGAACGTTAAACTCATAAATAAATCTTAAATCTGAGTTGGTCAAGAAAGCGATTTAACATCACCAGTAAAACATTTAAAAAAATGAATAAGAAATCAAACCTGCAATGTTGAGCAGAGAAGATGGCAGTCATTACCCATCCGTCTGAACATGGGTGGAAATAAAAAAAACACAATATTGGTACTACCTGAACAATTTCAATTGTTAAAACTTTTGGTTTGATGCATCATCATTCAGGGGTAACCTTTGCATCTCCTTTTCCTTTCTAGGGCAGCGATGAGGGCGATGTGGACAAGAACAAATGCTGCACGCTGTGTAACATGTCCTTCACCTCAGCAGTGGTGGCGCAGTCCCACTACCAGGGGAAAATCCACGCCAAGAGGCTCAGACTGCTGCTGGGAGAGCAGCCGGCCATCATAACCAAAGGTAGATTCTCCTTTCACTACCACTGGCAGGATGATAGGAGCGTTATGGTGAACGAGAAGCAATGTGCTGCATGATGTGTGACAGTCAGACAGGTTGTTATGCAGGAGTCAAAGATATTTAGTGTCTCAGGTAATCTACCAATCAGAGTAGAGATCTCAGCTCTCACTGTTTCCTCTGTTGTTTTTTCTCTACTACTCACTAAAGAAATGGCCGATGGATTTTTTTTTAATTTTCTCCGTTTATATGGAGTAGAGAGGGCATCAATCAATCAATCAATTTCTTTAATGTCAACTACAATTTGCATTTGCACTGGGGCGACAGTGGCGTTGGATGTGGGAGTTTGCCCTGAAATCGAAGGCTTGACGGTTCAAGCCCCGACTCCGACTTTCAGTATCGTTGTGTCCTTGGGCAAGACACTTCACCTGCATTGTCTACTGATGGTGGTCAGAGGGCCCGGTGGCGCCAGTGTACGGCAGCCCCGCTTCTGTCAGTGAGCCCCAGGGCAGCTGTGGCTACAATGTAGCTCGCCACCATCAGTGTGTGAGTGTGTGTGTGAATGGGTGAATGAATGTAGTGTAAAGCGCTTTGGTCAAGTCTCCTAACTTGAATAAAGGCGCTATATAAGTACATGCCATTTACCATTTGTAATTGAGATTTCAGTTTCAGTACAAACGTTCATCACATACATTGGGGTGGGGGGGGCTGACAGGGGAAAAGATTTTCTGAGGTCATGTGTGTCGCAGAATGCTGCCGCTGGCGCGTTCTCATGGCAGCAAAAGGCTCCACATGAGGTGGTTCCCTAAAGCGCTGCCTTTATCTGTGTGGAAAAATAGGAGCCGCATTAAGTAGGGAGAGGGGAAAAAACATATTTCACACTTTATCCTTGACAGGATACAGTTTGAGATATAAAAAAAAACTCAGCACAAGAAAAGCACATAAAAACACTAATCAAACATTTCAGCAGAGACATTGGAGGCTGGAGCCACATGAAAGTCAATCTGACATTTTAGCCTTAGTTGTGTGCGTGTTGTGTGTTCAATTTGTCCATGAACGCTGTCCTCAGGCCATTGTTCGCGGGTAGTGGGGGGGGGGGGGGGGGGGGGCAGTTCTTCTGGGCCCATTTCCGATAACATCCAGGGGAGGTATTATAAGGGGGATGCCGAATTCAAAATAACACTTATTGTTTTGAGAGCAGGCTGCACAGGAATTTTCCATCAGCCTTGAGTCTTTTCTTGCTGGCTCTACACAGTGAATTCAATATTCCAAATTTGTTGGGCTTTTCCGCCCTGAAGCGAGCGTGCACATCCAAGACATTATCTCATCTCACCTTTGAGCTCAACCACCGCAGCCAGCCTGCGTTCAATCTCACCCAGCATATGGCCCAGCAGGCAGCCTGATCAACGCCCACATTGCCACCAACATCCTCTGTAGTTGTAAACACATCAGCTATCCTCCAAATCCAAACAGTTCATATCAGATGGACTAGATCATACTCAGATTTTTCCTGACACACCTGAAGATGATGAAAGGTTCAGGAAATAGTCCACATCTATACAGCAACATGTGATAGGATAGAAAGGGCAGATTACCTTTGGTTATGGCTGTTGTAGCGTTAACTAAGCACTTTCTGTCCATCTTCAGTCATTTCATCGACACGGTTCTGTCAGAGCTCAGAACGTAGGACCCAGAATTCAGGCAAGACAGACAGTAGGATAATTCAAAGCGTTCTATTAGAACACAGATAACAGAAGCGGGCTGTGAAGTTTCTGTAGCGACGGGGCACCCTCCATCACTTGAAACTCTCATTAGAGAAAACCACAGGTAAGTGACCATGATAATCTGATAGAGGATGATTATCCATATGAGTCACCTACCTGGTTTAACAGTTCAGTCCATCTCAATAGAGCGAGGTAGGATCCACCCAGAGTGTCCCTGATGCTGCAGTCCTGCAGGGAAAGTAGGAATCCAAGCCAGAACAGGGAAACTGATCAGAACAGGAAGCCTCAGAGGTCCGCGAGTCAGAAGCCCGATCAGGGATAATGATAAGAACAGGAACAGGCTGGTTCAGGGTTCCGGGAGTCCACAGATAATTCAGGCAGAACGTCAAGATGGAAACAGACAGGCTTAGTGGTAGAGAGGCAGTACAGGTCAGGATAACAGGAACGCTACGAAAAGCTAAAGCCGCCCTCTCCCCTGAGATAAGACAGGAACAGGCTCACTCAGTCGAACACTACTACTACTACAACCTCTCTCACCACTGGCCCCTGGCCACCCAGAACAAGAACATGAACTAGAGCATCAACAACAATGATCTCACATCAATAATCTGGCCCTGAGAGCTGGGACTGGGCCATATATAAAGAGACAGGAGCAGGTGGATAAGGTGGGTGGTAATTGGAAACCAGGCAGAGTTAGGCAGGTGAATGAAATGAGCAATTAGCCCAGCTCTCAGAGCCATGATCATGACATGTTCCACACAGTCTGTGGAGCTTGGAACCTTCCCAGTATTGTCCAGGTGTGGTGCTTTTAAAAATACTTCTCATTTATTATGGGATATTCCCTTCTCCATTATCTAAAGGATCTATCATCCATAAATCCATCCATACAATTTAATATAGCTGCTTCATAGTAAAGCCCCCCATAGTGAGAACAACACGTCATCTTTAGCATAAAGCAGTTCAGTGTCTATTAAGGTAAAACTGTCCCAAAACCACAGCATTAAAACTGCTAGCGACATGTCTATAGTACCCCTTCTCTCACTTGCTGAAAAACGCTTTTAAACCCGGAAACAATCAGTTTATGTGGCAGTGGAAACAGCTCACTAACGTGAGTCTACCCGGTCCAAACTCCTCGACAAGCAACCCACGTTAAAATGTCCTCCACTCTGATCAGCATGCTGTGAGATCACCAGAATCGGGTTGAGCTGCTAAATTACGTGACTCCATTGAATGCAACATACTGACGTCAGCACACCGCGCCAGTCCCTTCTGATCTAACAAGCAGAAATAAATCTGTGTATATTCATGGGGCAGCTCTGGTGAGAGGGATGCAGACAGATAGAGAGAAATAATAAACCACACTGACTACGCCCTGGCTTCCTTCCACGATGCTCTCCATTGTTTACTTTCCTGATTTCTGTCGCTCTGGTGACATCAACGCTATCCCAGTGTGATGGCGTCACCATACACTCTGCTGCCAGCGAGGGTTAAGACCAGCTTTTTTAGCCAATGGGAAGGGACCTAAATGCTGATTGTTAGTGGGTCGACCAAGATATTTTTAGTGGGAGAGAAACTTTAAAGTAGCTATGGGGGCAAATAGCCCAACAACTGGCTGATATCAGCAGAGCACCATTGCTCCAAAACCGTTCACACAGTGGTGCTTAAAACCACAGTGACAGCCACAATTTATGTCCTTTTATCAAATCTAAATGAAATGTTTGTGACTTTTGAGTAAAATCTCTTCATGAACCGATGAGTCTTTGCATGTCTCAGTGAGCCAGACTAAAATGTACTCTGAGGATTTTAATCAGAAAGTGAAAATATTTCCTTCAAAAGTTTCATTTTTAAAGAATTCTGTCCAAGAGCAGCAACTTTTTATCTTCAATAGTCATGTATATTTATTGCATATTATCTAGTAATTTCTCTTTTTTGATGCTGTTCTTTTAATCTTTTATGTCTTCAGGTTTTATAGTAGAGAGTATTTATCTCAAGATTTCCATTTTAAAACTGATATGGATTTTAACTCTGTGCAGGCTGAGCTATTTTCTGAAATTAGAGACTTAATG
This sequence comes from Cyprinodon diabolis, assembly GCA_030533445.1. Classification (NCBI taxonomy): domain Eukaryota; kingdom Metazoa; phylum Chordata; class Actinopteri; order Cyprinodontiformes; family Cyprinodontidae; genus Cyprinodon; species Cyprinodon diabolis. The sequence goes on from CM060073.1 coordinate 1,800,913, forward strand.
AGTCAGGAAAGCTTGATCTTTATCTGTGCTCTGCAGTATTTTTTCATCTAGTCTAATCCTGAGTTTAAAACCAGGAATCATCAGGTCCGTGTGGCTGAAGCAGAAAAAACTAAACACAGCTGGAGGACTGAAAAAAGGGCCATTTCTAATCTTTGCCTTAAAAAGTCAGATACAGTATCTTTAACTGAGCAGTTTGTTGAAAGGCTGATTTTTAGTAAAATGTCTTAAATCCAGCTTCTGTTTGAGGACAGAAGCTAAATCATTTAAAATTGTTCTTTATTCCTCTCCGATCCATCCATCTTTCTTCTCTCTTTTCCACATCTTTGCTCTTTTCTTTCATTTTAAAAACTCTTTTTTCATATCTGCAAGCAATAACAAATACATTTCCCCAATATGCAAAATGTTGTCCTTCAACAGAGGTTTCTCAAATATATATGCAAATAAGTTAAAGTTAAATGGATTTAAAAACAGTACAGCTGCATTGTAGTCTCAGCTGCCCTGGAGTTCACTGAAACGCCGTACGCTGGCACCATCTCTGTGTCTTGCCCAAGGACACAACCTCAGTGTTTCAACATTCTGCATCACTACAAACTGTTTAACTGTCCTAACATTTCAGATGTTCTCAGTATAAAAACAACAGTGATCTGTGGTTTAGTTTTGGGTCGATCTTGATCTGATCCTCATGCTGTATATTTTGGTTGTGTTGAGCAATGGGACATATTACCATCCGATTGAATTGGCTTCATTTTTAATTAAATTCAATACACCACATGTCATCTCCAAGGAATTTACAGTTCAACCATCATCCAGTGAAATTGATTCAAAGTTTTCCATCTAAGGAAAACCAGCTGATTGCATCGACTCATTGACTCTTCAGCAATCCCTCACACTAAGCATGCTTGTAGCGACAGTGGAGAGGAAAAACTCCCTTTGAACAGGAAGAAACCTCCAGCAGAACCAGGCTCAGTGTGAGCGGCCATCTGCTGAGGCCCACTGGGGTTCAAGGAGACAGAAGCAGACATAGAAAAAGAAGCATAGATAGAAAAGGCGACTGTCAACCAGCTCCACAGGCGGCCCCGTCCAGGAAACACAGCCAGGCAGACGAGCTCCGAGCCAGCTCCCATGTCAGAGGATGAAGAGAGCACATCCAGTTAGTCACAGTCAGAGAAACAGGACTACACTGGAAAACAGGCCAAGCTGCAACATCTAGAAACAAAGGTGTTGATGGCAGCAGCACAGCTGATATTTCTCTCCAGGATGGAGTCACAGCCAAACAGGAACAGACCAGATGAAGCTACTATGAGAAAAAGCAGAGAGAGCAGAACGTTAGAGATTGAACTAACAGATTCTGCATTTTACTGATGCTTTCTACAGTTTATGATGTTAAAATAGTAATTATCTACTTTACTCCTGATATATTAGGGAACATTGATTTCTTCATAACATCTGGCAGGGGATCTTTTTTTTCTATGGAGACACAAAGTTCTTTCTTTCATTTTAATCACACACATCTCTTTACCTCAGGGTGGCTGAAGTCTGCTGAGGCTGTGATCCACTAACAGCTGCTCGCCTTCAATCCTCTCACACATCTGTGGAAATAATGAGCAAAGGTCACTGGGGGTTGAATACAGAGCATGAAACTCTGCAAACATTCCACCGTTCGGCTGGTGTTAAAGGCAGCACACAGAGAGCAGTGTGTATGTGCAGACTCTGGCCCTGGGCTTTGTTTGTGCACCACAGCTTTCTGCCACCCTGCTTGGCCGGCTCGTTTATATGCACTCCACAGCCTGTGTTTTACTTCTTGTTCCTGGTGAAAGAGGAGACTCTCTGCTGACTGATAAGTTGGTGCATTTTGGTGATGTCATGTGAACTTGTGTATTGTTGAACCATCCTCAATACATTCAATTATGACTGTGGTAAGAGTGAACCTTTTGGAGCACCAAAGTCCTGTCTTCAGGGAAATATATGGATGAAGATTCGAGCTGAAAGGGGAAACTGAATTTTTCCTTTGACATGATCACTAGAACTGAATTTCCATTTCAAAGTGGAGCACTAGAAGAGACTCCTGCATCTTCAGACCTTCAGAGGCTACAGTATGGTCCCTCTTTATTAAAGCAGAGAGAAAAACTCTTTAGGCTTCAAATGAAGGAAACATCCTTAATCAAGCTCTTGCCCTTCTTCTGTGGGGTCACCTCTGCTGCTGCATTCACAGCCTTACGTTCAGCTGTGGGCTCTGTCCATTTCTATCCTGGGGCTCTGCATCGATCTCCCTGTTTCTCTTTAAATCTGCTCGGCAGCTTGAAATATTTATGCTCTTAGGGCCGTGATTGGAACAGAGGTTGATGCAGAGAACGGGGATAATGCTGTTTGTTTTCTTCGCAGCCTTTGTGCTGAATCTATTAATACTTAAACTATTAAGAAGATTGAAAAAATTGGATGAAACAGATTTCAGTTTTAAATTTTAATGTATTCCCCCTTTCTTCACTGTGAGAGAAGTTTGGAACGGTTGCAAAAAAACAACAAAAAAAGCAACTTAAAAGTCGTAGGGAAGCGGCTGTTCCAACCGTTGTCGGACTTTACATGATTGAATAAAGTGAATGTGATTGGTCGTTTATCAGGGGGCGGGATTGTTGTGGCGGAAGGTTCGCAAGCAAGTTTGGTTGTGGCCGGTTTGTCGGAAGCATCTTGCTAACCAGTTAGCAACTTAGTGCTAGTAGCAGTAATAATTTCGTCAACCAGGACAATGACGAAAATATTTCGTCAATGCCCCATTTTCCCAAGACGATGACGCACAAAAATTGTTTCCAGAAAATAAAAATATGACGAAAATAAAAAAAGGTTTTTCGTTAACGAGACTAAGACCAGACGAAATTTACGAGCATTGGACGAATGGACATTAAGAAATGTAATTTTTTTAAATTATTTTGTAATTGTTAATATAAGTGTTTCTTGAACTTCATAGAAGATTGCACGTCGTTGCACAGTCATTTTGTGTGGCTTGGATACCGGTTTGCGGTTTGTTGGAGGAGCTGGGTGAAAAAACGCCTGGAGTTATGGAGCCATTTCGTTTACAACACGATGGAGATCACCAGAGGAAGGACACCACCAAAGAGTCTGCAGCTTTAAAATGGCAGGGAAGAACATAGCGAGTCTCAAGAGACATCTGAGGTACCAACATGCTGCCATATGGAAGAAGTTAAGGAACGGGTGGGCCTGTAGTAGTAGGAACGGGTGTGTGTGCATGCACAGGCGCATATGCATGTGGATATGTGTGTGTGTGCCTTCCTGTGCCCGTATCTGTCTGTCTCTCTGTCATAGAAAAAAAATGTTCTACTGATACACTGGATATTAATGGTTTAAATGTCTTCCTCCCAACTAGATTCCTGACACAGTGACACCATAGCCAGATCAGGGGTTGTTGAAAGACAGGCAGTCTTTTTGAGGATGAAGACTTTGTGGCTATGATGAATCAAGCCGAGAAAAGGTTCAATGTGTGCAGTGTGATATGTGGACGCCAGAAGCTTGGTTTGGTGTAGAAGGCTTCCAGCCGTACATGTTTGAGCCCTTGCCTCGCAACGCTGCCAGTTCTGTTAGCTCTACGCCTGCCGAAGACACAGACGTCCATCCCCGTGAACACTGGGACGCAACTCAATGGGAAAGGAAAGGATTCTGATTTCAACCGTTGCGTATATTAGCTGCGACATATGAATCAAGATGCTGACTGAAAAAAATTTGATTGACAGATGACCGTTGATATATCATTGGCCGAATTTAGGTGTTCAGGCTGACGTAGAACTAAGAAGATAACTGAAAAAAACCCAGAAATTTTCTAAACTTTGGGACAATATTGTCTGATAAAGAGTAGATTTTATCCATGTTTAAGCCAGAATGATTTGACATTTAAATATGATTTCCCCAAGACTTTGATAGTTTTCAGCGACATCTAATGGTCAGACTGCAGCAACGTGAGACACCCCCTCCCACACACACATACTCGTTCTGCTATATGTTGTGAGGACCATGTGTTGACTTCCATTGATTTTCAGTCATTTTCAACCCTTTCTATACTCTAACCCTAAAACTAACCCTCAACCAATGTGTACCTCACCCTAACCCAAACCCAATTGACACCTTAGCGCTAAACCTAACCGTTAGCAAAAAAAGCTTGTGAGGACCAGCAAAATGTCCTCACTTTGCAACAACTGGTCCTCAGTTTGATGAAATTGGAAAAATGGTCCTCACTCTGAGGGCTAGACATGTATACACATACACACACTGCCTCACACCTTTCAACAGTACGACCATCATGATACAAAATGGTTTCTGCTACCTCCGCTTTACAGTACCTATCTTGTCAAGAGAGGATTAGCTTTATTTACAATAGATCACAGCATTAAATCCATACATTCTACAACATTGTTGTCTCAGGAACATTGACAGTATAAAAATGAGGAGATGATAAAGTGTCATGAATTGACTGTAGAGATCTTGTTTATATCAAATTGGAAGAGAGGAAATGAGGGTAATGTTCCTTAGGATGTTTGTGAGTGACTTTGAAAAAAGCGATTTAATTTAGCCCTAGAAGGACTATTTTATCATCCTACCTCCAGCACAGACACTGACCAGCGGACTTCCTCTGATCACTCAAGCTTTAGGGGGTAGACGGTGATTCTTAGATGTCTAACCTTAAAAAGATTCTCTAAAAAAGCCATAAAGTCTTCAAAAGCTAAGTGTGGCTCATTAGCTTTGGTGACAACATCAAGCACACCCCATCAGAAGAATAGGGAAGAGAGAAAGCCAGTTACCTGCTTTGGTAGAAACAGACCATTATTAAGCTCCTCATGATGGTGATGTGCAAGTTTACCAGAAGACTTAAATAACAACTAGAACTGGAAGTTATAGATAATTAATAAGTCACTCAAAGGCTACAACTAATTTATTATTTTTAGTTGATTGATTATAACTGTAACATGCTTATTCACCAAGGTTTAGACTATGGCTATCAGAAAAGTTATTAATCACCAACCAAATCTGACTGTTCGTTCAGATGTGACTGAAAGAAGAGTGAATCCAGCCAGAGTGATAAATCCTTTACTGCGTAATAAACACAAAAGACCATGGGTTAAACTACAATGAGCATTCTCAAAATTTCCCCGACGTACTTGCCGTATGTCAACGTGTGCCAGCTTGTTCCAGCGCACTTCAGCGTGCTCATAACTTATACAAAATTGACACAATAACTTATCCCACGTATACAAGCGTTTTTGCCAGGTTTTTTGTATGTCAGGGATAAGCTGTCTAAATCGTCAAGGTCTAAATCAACACATCGTTCGGCCACATAAGTGACAATGACAGACTGCTGCACCCTAAATGCACCAGGGAGCGTTATCACAGATCCTTCCTCCTAGCAGCTGGAAGACTCTAGAACCACCACTGTTCCCAACAACCTCAATCAGTTCTTCCATTCATGCTGATTTTGCACAGTTTCTTAGCCTGACGTAGTCCTACTCAATTCTTGTCAGAATGAGTCTGATGCTGCTCTATAGAGCTGTGATTATGGGGCGTGTTTCGAAAGAACCAGGAAAAAAAATGCCTCTGCACTCAATTGGATAGACCTACAACCAATAAGAGCAACGGAGTGCGTGACGTATGTTAAGCGACGCATAGTTGTTGTCAACAAAAATCAAAGCGTGCAGTTGCACGCCTAGAATAAGAAGATGAGCCTTGATCGCGTTTCTCTGTTCCTCTTTTAAAATTAATTTGCTGTCGATATCTTCTAGAACAGACCTAATAGCAGAATCTACTCACCTCAACTCTCCAGCGGCAGCCATTGTTGTTGTCACCCAAGCGCGCTTTGGTCACGTGGTTGATTACGTTACTGTTGATCATCTGTCCATCATCGTATAAAGCCCGCCCTGACAATTTGATTGTGCTAGCATACTCGCGCTACTGATGAGCAATGCCAATACCGAACTTCCCGACCTCAAACGTTGTGGGCGGGACTAAGTTCGGAATGACACCCAGGCTAACAGTTTCTACCTTAGTCAGTTAAATAACCTGCTGCCGTCATTTTGCACATTTCTGATGTTGACCTATTTTCAAATATCCTTTACTATAAAAATGTCCATAGCTTTATATTGGTTATTTATTCTCCAGGTGCACAGTTTTATATTGTTAAAACATTTTACAGTCCAGTCTTTAATTACTTTTAAACTATTTTTGTATTCTATTCTATTCTAATTACTTTGCTAAATGCTGAATCTTTCCTTGTTTAGAAACAAATCCTCTCTGTATTATTCACCATTAGGATTAGGACAGGGGTCGGTAGCCCGCGGCTCCAGAGTCGCATGCAGCTCATTAGCGCTCCCCTAATGGCTCCCTGGAGCTTTAGCAAAAATTTATGAAAAATAGAATTTGTTTTGTTTGTTTATTTTAATATGGTGTGCAGAAGGTAAAACAGACATTCATTATGTTTTCAAATGCTGTAAACATTTGTATAATAAATACATTAAAACAAAATATGTGAAAATTTATTTCAATGAAAATGTGCATCATAGCCGTAGAGATCAGTGGTCAAAGCCTGCAACACATGTCTCAGTGCGGCGCCAGGCAAAGAAAATGGAGGGTGTGTCTTAGGCCATGGATCCCAATAGACAGCTGATGAGAACAGAGGATTCAGAGAAGAATGGAGCGAATCATTTGGTCTCATTATCAATGTGGAAGGATTTCCTGCATTTTGCTTTTTAATGAGAATTTGTCAAATAATAAAAATAGTAATTTGGAAAGGCATTTCCAGGGAAGGCTAAATATGCAGCCGATCACAAAACGTTGAGTGAGAGAAAGAATGCAATTCATGAACTTCTGGATAAATTACAGGAGAGCAGAGATAGATTTAAGAAATGTTTTAAATTTCCAAACTCCACTACTGCTGCTAGTTTGGTTGCAAGCATAGAAAACCGTTCATAGATCCAACAGGTAGCGCTCTGATGCAGGGATGTGATTTTTTTTCTTCATTTTCCATTCCCCATAATCCTCAAAATATAAATCACACCAAGGAACGCTGGTGACGGAGGATGTGCGATTTCAGGGTTAGAGAGCTCTGCTCTAATGGATGTCAGTTCCTGCTTGGTTCCTAATGACCCTGTCACATGCTTGTCAGGAGGCCAAGTCTTGGACGTGGGACCCAAACCGGTTGAAGGAAGAACACATCGGCGTCGCCAGACCCCATTTACTGGGGCACGTGCCCCAGTATAAATGAGCTGTGCCCCAGTATAAATCTCATGAATATTTGCAACAGTGATACATTTTTTTAATGCATCAATTTAGATAATTCCAACGGGAGGAGACGTATATTTCTACTCAAATGCGTAGCAAGTGGGTTGTTAACTCCAAATTGAGGATGTATTAGCGCCCCCACGTCAGCGCATGTCACTGCATGAACTGCAGGTAAACTGACGCGCTGCTCTCATCTGAGTTGGATGGGACACTGTGCGGCCGCGATGCATTTTTAGTTCTGGTAACGTTTCTTACCTGTCAATTTTATTATTTTCCCAGTGAAACCACATGATTTATAGGCTACTAACTGAAAATTACTGCATTGGTTTGTAGATGGATATCAGGAAATTCCTCACATGAAGCAGAGACAGGGAAGCAGTAAAACAAGATGAGAGAGAGGGAGGTAAGGTCCCGTGATGAATTAGTGATTTAAGCTAAGCAGTTACATTAGGAACGTTATAAGCCATATGACTGATATTTACATAAATATAAATTTAAGTTTTTTAATGTTTGCTGTAGAGAATGAGAATGAAGGTGCTGGAGTAGGAAAGGGAGGAGGAGGCGAGACTGACAGGCAAGAGACAGGTGAGAGACAGGAGAGAGACAGGACCATGAAGGTGATGAGGGAGCAACAACCAGCTTCCACAAACAAGAAGGGGACATTAGTGACTTAGGGGGAAACATGATTGTCCTAAACAAGTGAAGGTGTCCCACTATCCCCAGGACAAATTTGGAGTAAAAAAACTTTAATTTAATTCAAAATGGTTTGAAAGCTTTTTATGGTTGAAAAAGAAAGCCTTGTCATCAAGGATATGCAGTGTGTTTTCAACTGCTTGATAACATGTTCCCACACTAACGCAGGTCATCCAGATCTCCTCACCATCACAATCAACAGCTGGAGTTGTGAAAGGTCATTCAGTGTGTTGAGAAGCTCCACACTTGGCTGAGGTGCACAATGGGACAAGACAGGCTCCACCATCCTGCTATTTTATAAGTTGAAAAGGAAGAACTTTCTAAGCTGAGTCACAGTCTAGTGATTGACCGCTTTGCAAAAATGAAAAATAGGAGGAACACTTTAATGCTCAAAAAATAAAAGAAAAACTTAGTTCGGGTTGAGTTAAACTTTCCCCTGAACTAAAACTCTGAAACCTAGGAATTAATGATTACTTCAGAATGTGTATAAGGACACTTTTTATTTTTAAAGTTGTTGATGTCTTATTTTTTATAGCTGCAATGTTGAAAATGTTCATGTTTGTTAAAACAAATATGCTCTTACACTCATTAATATCTCAACTGGTAATTTTGGTAGGAATTTATCAGGGTGGGGCCGTGTGCTTGTCTGTATTTGTGTATGGAAGGAGGGGCATATGCGGTAGGGGGCCAGTGTCCCAGTAAAGCTTTGTGCCTAGCAACGCCCCTGGAAGAACATGCTTTGTAGATTTTTCAGCTGACAAAACTTTAACTTCTTCTTGTGCAGGACATCAACCAAACCACACCAACCAAGAACAATGACAGACATGTTTCTTAAAGGCACACTATGCAACATTTTTCAGTTAATTAATGTGTTCCATAACGTTTTGGATGATTAAATGAGTCATTTCAGGTTGAACAAAGGTTTTCTCGGCCGCCCTGGTGGTCTGTGGGGGAAATACCGCACTTGCAATTGCAGGAACACCGACCCGCACCCACAGGCTCAGAAGTCTCGCGAGAGTCGGTCTTGCTTTACGGCGAGAACTGCTACACCCCCCAGTTAAAAGCATGCTCGTTGCTAGCACAGTGGCGATCTTTGTGCAGTGCAGCAAAAGCAGCAAAATCGCGTCTGCTGCTTCATTCTTGCTGCTTGTACCAGTTAGTTCTGACGCGCGGCTGAAGCAGCTTTGCTGCTCTGGCTGCCCGGTGCAAAAGTGTGTCTGACGCGCGTTGGGCGGAGCTTCACTATCCTTTCTCTGCCTTGCAGCTATATTTGCTGTGATCAGTGGGAATAAAGTAGTTTTAATATGTGTTTAAGTGAGAAAATCCACCTGAAAATGTAATCAGTGCAGTCAGTTCATTCAGATTATCATCCTGCCTTGCAATATTTTTTCTGTCGGAGCCGCTCAGACCCCCACATACCAGCGGTGCGCCGACAGTAGGAATCCCTTCATCAGCAGCCTCTGACCGGGTCGCCTCCTCGCGGTTCACCGCGGCAGCTGGTAGGTGTTTTTCATCTAAATAATCCAAACTGCAGGATAATAAAAGCCAACATATTCTGCCAGCAGATTTCTGCATTTTAAGTTAATTTAGGCGTCAATAAACTGTTTAAGAGTGATCTTAGCGCTCTGATCATCAGCGCTGTGTCTCTCTCCCTGCCAGCTCCCAGATCAGCTTCTCTGATTGGTTGGCGCGGCGCGTCGAGCAACAAAAATTCAATTTTTCCATCTCCAGCAGCAGCGCGTCAGATGCTTAGTCATTCGTTGCGTTCGCCTGTCTGCTAAGCTCAAAACAACCGCGCCTGGCTTGACGGAGAAACCAGGAGAACAGCTGTGCATATTTACGACAGTGCACTTTTACTTTCGCCCTCTGGGGGGAGCCTCACTGGAAAAATCAACACCGGTTGCATAGTGTACCTTTAAATAGAGGAGGAATTAAATTGGAAGAAACCATTTTCAAAAGGATGTTCAGCTTCACAAAAGAAGAAAAGGAAAATTTGGTTTAAACAAACAACTACTTAAGAAATATTTTTACCAATAAATACAGAAATAAATATTTTAATTCAATCCAAACAAATACTAAAACTCAATAAAGAAAACACAATACATCAGATCAACCTCCCCCCCTCTTCAACTATCCAATGGTACAGTCCTGTACACACCTGCTTGGAGAGTGAAACAGCAGAGGTGAGTATTTCAAAATATTTGAACTCTGTCCCTTTTATGAAGAGTTAAACAAAAACAAAATATTGTAAAGTGAAATCCATTTACCTTTTTACAAAAAAGAAAACAAGATGTGGCCAACCAAAGAACCACAACCTAAACAAATCCACTTCACCCAAAACAACAAAAATAAACCAATGTAGAAAACCAGATGCTGTGTTTAGCTGCTACTTTGGCCAATATACAAGTAACAACGGCTCATTGTTACAGATCAATCAACTCCTCCCAACAGAAACACATCCACCATAGAAAGATTCCTTTATCGCGTTTCTATAATTTCATCAATGCAGTAAAACCTATTTCCTACAAACTCGTCCCTCACCTCATGCTGCTATGTGACATTTGCTCCTAGATAAACATTTAATCATGAATGCATATTATATATTTAAGCCCACGTAGTCCGTTTTTTATAGAGGTCTAATACACCCGTGTTGCCATACGAGGCTGATAGAAGACGTTTACATTTTTGCAGCTCCAGACAGATTTAGTTTTAGTTTTTTGGTCGAACATGGCTCTTTGAGCAGTTTGGGTTGGTGACCCCCGCATTAGGATTTTCTGTTTTAACTGATAATCTGCAGAAGAAACCGACAGAATCTTGCATTTCATTCAGACCTCCAGCTGTTTCCTGTAGTTATAGTTGCTCTTAATGCCAACTGATGATGTAGTGGTCTGACAGAACGCTTTGCTCTTGGCTCTCGTTGCCATATGTCAGAGACAGACACAGCCATTAAAGATGCCATCTGTGGTCAATGGCTCAGAACAGAATCTGCACCATCACAGCAAGAAGAAAGGGTTGTACAGTCATCAGCCGAGCTGACATCCAGTAACCAGGGCCCCGCGGATGAGTCCCCCTCTCTCCACAACAAACTCAGTAAAACTCGAGAGTTTTCTGCTGCTGTTTGCTTTTTCTGGCAGGTTTCTGCAGCTTTAATCTGCAGCACTGACCCACCATCACCATTAAACGGTTTAATGTATATTTAATGGTTTTACCCTGCTCCGTTTTCAATCTATGAGAACTGCCAACGTTTAACATCTACAACAAAAGGCTTAAGGTTTAATCAATGAAATATAAACTGTGCTTTATGTGGCTCGTATTGAGGCTTGCTTTATGTAGGGGAGAGGCCAAAATCAAATTGCAGAAAACCTCAATTTTGGTCAGGTTACATTACACAGGACTAATATAACTTTTTTTTTTTTTTTATTCCAGCCATTTAGAAGGTGATAATATGTTTAAAGTGGATTTGCTGCCGCAAAAAAATGAAAGAGAAACTCTGCAATCTATGCATTAGGGGTGGAATGGTTCACAAAATCCACGGTTCGGTTCACGGTTTCGTGGTCACGGTTTTACGGTTTGGTTTGATTCGGTATATGTTGATTGTTACACCGAAATCCCATAAAAAATAATGAAATTAATGAAAAAAATCCCCAAAAAATTAATGGATTGTAATTATTTTTAATGATTCGTGGAAACCCTGGATCATTTCCGCATGTTTTGCTGCTTTGAATTTAATCATCTGGCGCATGCTCTCTACCATCTCCAAGGGACTCAGAGGGGAGCGGACGGGAGCCACAGTGGAGGCTGTAGGCTTTGCTTTGTGCAGCCGGTCTGGAGCGCAGCGGAGCGGAGCGCTGATGGAGTATGAGGGATTTCGGGGTTAGCCTGACATGTTGGTCATGTTGCTGTTAGCATAAACAAAACGTGTTGCACAATGCTCGCACACTGTTGCACTTTTATCCACAACTTTCTTCCCGCCGTCATCGTAGGTCACTCTAAATGCAAAGTGGTCCCATACAGCAGACCTATAAAGTGCTGCTGGCGCGTCTTCCAACTCCTGTTCTTTCCCACTCGCCATACCCACACAATTCTCCACAACAACTGATTTTTTTCTGCTACACCCGGCTACGCTGCTTCGCTTCTTCTTCTTTACTACTGGTGGTTGGCTTTGGTCGCAGTACCGCCATCTTCTGCTCTGGAGTGTAAACGCTTCGCCTATGAGAAAAAGGAGCAGCATGAACCGAACGAAACACACGCCAACCGAACCGAGACAGTCGAACCGAACGGTTCGGACGGTTTTTATAAACCGTTCCATCCCTACTATGCATGCAACTAGATTCAAGCACTTTACCAAACAAAGGTTACAGTAAAGTCCTGAAACATCTACATGCTTGTAGTGCAAAGGAAAATGAATAAAAACAATTGCAATATTGGTTAAAAAATATTCGCAATTTTGATTTTTGGCAAAATCATTCACCGCCAGTCACAGGGATGGACAATGGTTCAATCCTACTGTTCAATTAAAAAAAAAATTATTGTAATATCTGAAGAGACATTCTTTGTATTTGTCATTGACTTAGAAATCTGACTGACTGATTCTGTTTGTTTTTGGGTTTTCAGTTAAACTTTGATTTAGGTCATTCTGTGTTGTATTTAAGTTCGTATGTATTTCTTGTTTACTCTCTACTGCCCCCTTGTGTCAGTCTCCTTTCCCCGAGCTCCCTTCTAGATCCTTCTGTCCACACCTGCTCCCAATCAGTTGATTACTCCATTCTTTGTTCCGTTTAGGCAGCTATACTCCTCTGCAGTTACTGATGCTGGATTCTCTTCATTTCCTCTCTAACCTCTGTGTTCCCCTTTGTTCTGGTTCCTGTTGTCTTTGATCACTTATTTCTGGATTTTCGCTTCTGTTGGCACCACGGCATATTAAATCTGCAAGAAACTGCCTCAGCATTTGGGTCCTCTAGAAACCTCCACTCAACCTGACACATATCTTATTGTATGATTTCAAGTAAGGAAACTGAGGAATAGAATATTAAAACAATAAACCAGAGAAACGGTAGGTTACAGGGATTTTACTACAGCGGGGCCCAATGCAATGATGGAGTCCATACCTTAAAGCTGTTAAAAGGGTGTCCTGTCTGGCAATGTGACAATAAGAATAATTTTCTTAATGCCAAAAAGATCCCAACTGATTTTACTTTTACAAGTGAAGCAGTACGTCTATCGCCATAGTGTTCCGCTTGATTTATGCATATAAATAGCTTCATTATAATTCATGCAGGGAGTTTTACAGATTATATGGACACAGCAATTTAAGAAGAACAGAAGAGGAAAAATTGAAAAAAAAGGAGAAAAGATGAGAGAAATAGGAGATAAAAGGGAGATATTGATAAAACATTTTCAGTCTGCTTCATCACCTTCAAAGAGATGGAAAAAGAACAGCACAACCAACAGACATGGTACGAGACATACAATAAAGTAACACCTAGATACTATCGCTGAAGTAGTATTATTTAATCTGACATGTACTCTGTGTCACCTGAAGATCAGAATATGGGCTTTCTGTATGGAAGTTAATCTCTGAGTACCTGGAGCCAAGAACCTGTAGTTGTTTGTGAAAGTTGTGCATGTAAAGTTTATCCAAAGGAAAAATGCTCAATAGTGGTTGTGGAGAGCCGAAGAGACTCATTGACTCTTCAGCAATCCCTCACACTAAGCATGCTTGTAGCGACAGTGGAGAGGAAAAACCAGGCTCAGTGTGAGCGGCCATCTGCTGAGGCCGACTGGGGTTCAAGGAGACAGAAGCAGACATAGAAAAAGAAGCATAGATACAAAAGGCAACTGTCAACCAGCTCCAGGTCCAGGAAACACACAGCCAGGCAGACGAGCTCCGAGCCAGCTCCCATGTCAGAGGATGAAGAGAGCACATCCAGTTAGTCACAGTCAGAGAAACAGGACTACACTGGAAAACAGGCCAAGCTCCAACATCTAGAAACAAAGGTGTTGATGGCAGCAGCACAGCTGATATTTCTCTCCAGGATGGAGTCACAGCCAAACAGGAACAGACCAGATGAAGCTACTATGAGAAAAAGCAGAGAGAGCAGAACGTTAGAGATTGAACTAACAGATTCTGCAGAGTGGGAGAATAGAGATAGAATGAAGCAGAATGATGAAAAAGGGGTCCTGGTGACTTATTATCAATCAGTCTCTCCCGTTGCTGCTTGATTTCAGGTGGAAGGCGGAGGAAGCAGCACCATCCTCTGATTTGGCTGATTACAAACTCGTAGTATCAGGAGAGTCGATGCTAGAGGAGGGCGGGATGTTGATGTGACTGTGGGCAGGAGAGAATGATGCTGAGCTTGTTCCTGAACTGAACCTGTTAAAGAATGGATTCAGTTCATTGGCTCTGTCCAGATTTCCACCTGTCGGATCTTCCTCCTGCTTGAAGCCCGTGATCTTTTTCATCCCTGACCACACATCTCTGATATTGTTCTGCAGAAACTTGTTTTCTAGCCTTTTCCTGTTCGAATATTTGCTTTCTCTTTGCCTTTGCTTTCCTGCGATAGAAAACCTTAAACCAATCTGACTGTATGATCTGGTTGAATTGGCTCTACAAAGGGCTTTCTATAGTAATAAACTGAAATGAAATTGATTTATCTTTTACAGTAAGTCAGTGTGTTACACTTGATTCTCTCTTTCATTTGAGGTGATGAAAGTTCAGGAATTGTTCTATAATCTTGGCATTCTGCATAACCACTAGAATCCATGATTTATGACTGACGAATAAGTTTATCAAATTATGTCAATTTGGAACAACATTTTTAAAGACTAACTGCATTATCTGCCAGTAGTTGTCTGTGTTTGTCTGTAAACCAACTTGGCAATAAGAAGCTATTTATATCAAAACATAGTCTATGAATAATGGATACGTACATTTCACTTTGTTTTTGCTCTGTGATGGATTTAATACATATTTTGCCTCCCTGTAAGTTTCTAATATCCCCTGAATGCTTTTCTTCTGTCATTCCAGGTTTTACTCTGCCAGGTAATTGCCTGTTTGTTTCAGGTTTTTTCTCATATGTCAGAGTTGATTAATGAGCTTTGTTATGACTATGGAATATGTATCCCCTTCAAAATAACTGGGGGAAATGGCAGCGTTCAGCTGGTGTTCAAATGCTAAACACGGATCTGCTCACTAAGCCAACAGGATTAAAAGTCTGATGTTGCATTAGTTGAAGAGGTCATCAGCTGAGTCCCAGATTAAAGCCGTTCAGACCAGCTCTCTGCTGTGGAGGAAACTTTCAGCCGAGTGCTGACAGTAAGGTTCCTTACAATCTTTTGCTGGGCTTTTCATTTTGAAATGTTGACTGGTGTAATGGAACGTAATGGGACAACCCTAAATGTTGACTTAGGGTGAGCTGAGCGCTGGAGTGTTAAAACTGATAGTGCCATTTTGCAGGAAGGGCTCAGTGCGGTGTTCGGGGTTAATGTCGTCATCCATGCGTGGAAGAGCAAGCGGGCGGCCCTGAGAAAAACAGGCTCTTTCTTCCATTTGCCAGGCAGAATTTAGCACTTCCTCTTCAGGCATTTAATGGAGATAACAGCTTGTTTTTCTGAGGGCTCCGAATGCAGGGACACATCCGCTGTTACAGCATTGCAGATTGGAGCTCATTAACGCCTAAGCATTGTTCTCTTTCTGCTTGCTAAGGCAAACTCTTATTTTCAGCATAGATGGGAGACTGCATTCTGACATTTTTAGAAAACTTGCTAGCATAAGTCACAGTGATCTAGCTTGTAGCTAAGCTTCTTATTTAGTCTTTTTGGCAGAGATTTTTTTAACTTCTTTTTTCCAACTCCATACGTCCCTCATGGTCCAATCTGCTGGAGCTATTTAACAGTTCAGGTGTTTAAAATGGTGCCAATTGTCTCCTGCAAATATTAACAGGTAGAATGATTTGCAAGTAAAGTATCAGCAAGAAATGAAAGCAGACAGAGAACTGATAGAGGAACTGAAGGCTCAGATGAGAGAACCGTCACAAAGTACTTTTACTTAAACTGTTCTCATTCTAATTAGCATTTTTTTCCCCCAAAATCCCATCTAAGAAATTTAAAGTCGGTAAAATGTCAGCTGAAATCGGTATATTTATGGTCTGAAAGAGATTATTTTTTACATCAAAGTCTGTGCTTCTCCATCCAGAGTTACTATAATTATGTCTTAACCAGATAATCCAACATAATTGTTCCTCCTAATGTAAATATGTAATTAAAATATTTCAAAATATACTAATATATATTTTTTAAATGCGCAAGATAAATATTTAATCTTTAATGACAAGTAAATGTCACGAAACTGTGTTGGTTGGAGGACCCAAATGCAGAGGCCATAAGCAGAGGTGAATTTAAGTGGGTTTATTGAACTGAAGCAGGAATCAAAATCCAACAGAAAATAACAAACGCACCAGAACCAAGGAGACATCAGGAGTAAACCAAAACTCTAGGAGCCAGGGAGAGACGAGGAAAGCAGACAGACGATTGACGAGGATCCAGCAAACAGGAACTGAAGAAGGAGGGCTTTTAGAGGGGACAGAGACAAAGAGAGGGCTAACGAGGGGATTGAAAACAGGTGAGGGCAGAACAGAAAACAGAGCAAGGGAAAGAGGACACAAGAGGGCAGCAGAGGACAACAAATGGAAAACCAAGAAAAACAGGAACTAACAAACCAAGACTGACAGTAAAGCTGTTCTGTTCGTCATCGGATTGGTGACGTATTTCCGTAAAAAGCAGCTTTATTTGCTCACCACCTCCCTCCACAGCGCTGATGTCACAGTCGTCTATTAGAAAGTGCTGCTGATTGGCTTGACTAGGCTAACTGCATGCAGCGAGGCTAAGGCTTTATTCTGCTTCCCCCGTCTCCTTTTTCAAACGTCATTTTAGATATATACTATATACATTTTAGATTAATATACTGGTGTGATAACTTAGTATACATTTGATTGGTTGTTGGTTTACGTCTATTTTGAAGCTATAGTCCCCCCCAGCTAAATTAAGCCAATCTAAAAATCAAAGATGAAATTTAATAAGAGATGGATGATTCCTAACCCTTTCTAAGGGCGAATACTAAGGTTTCTAGGTTTGGATCTTTTTGGGGAGGAGACAGATTGCTCCACAGATTAAATGAATGCCGTTTACTCTGAGGTTCTGGAGGGTAGTGATGGGCAAGTGAAGCCTCATGAAGCAATGAAGCTTTCCAACGCAAAGTGTTGAAAAAAGTTCATTACTCGATGCTTCATTCATCACTCACTAGTGACATCTGCTGGTGAAACTGTAACAGCCTTGTTACTCAGTTGGATCATACTTCCAAATATTAGGAAATGCAATATTGTCACAAAGTTTTCATCAAACTCATGTTTAGTAAGAGGAGAATCCTATTTAAGTGTCATGTTTTAATGATTAAAATGATTTGTAGCCAATCTAATCCTTGACCATCAGTGGTGGTGTTAGGTTTTCTTTTATGTCATGGACATATTAGACAATGAAGATATGTGTTACTTTAATGTATTGAGAACTGAGTGACTGTTGCTGCAGACTCTATACTTTGAGCTTGAAACTTGCTTCCTTAAAGACAGAATTTGTTTAAAATCATCTCTTCCTAGGAGTTCTAGTTCTGATTCTTAATATTAAGTTACACATAGAGTTTGCCTCTTCTAATGGCTTTTAGTCTGGTTTTGATGTGTGATTCTGATGCATCTCCTGATTAAACAAAAGAAAATATAGAAATTTCTGGATTTTAGGTTTAATTGTTTTTATTTAGGAATAGGACTTTTTTCACTGTTTCAGGTTGTGATTGTGATCTGTCATCTCATAATCCTCCCACATATGAGAGGTTTTTCTCTTTTTTGACGGCTCCATTTCAACCACTGCTGATGAAAACTGTTCTGCTGATACCAAACCACCTACTACAACCCACGAAGCAACAGGATTCATCGCGCTTTTATTTTGAAAACCGACACGCAAAATGAAGCAGTCACGTGACCAATGCAATGCGAGGCCTCGTTTGTTGCCAGTCACGTGGTTTTCAACAAGACAACACAGGCCTCGAAGCGGGGCTTCATTGACACGCCCCCTTATTACTCGGTACAAGCCTCGAAGCCTGGCTTCAGATAGCCCATCACTACTGGAGGGATTCATACGATCATGGAGTTTCTTCTTTTGAATGGTACTGCTCTTATGTCCAGAGCTGAGACACAACAGTACTGCTCACCATTTGCACAGCTCTCCCAGGTGCATGAGTTGAGGTTTAGTCCTTCTGACTCAACAGAATGATTTAGCATTTCATGATTTAGGCACGTTGGATCAACCTCTCTAGTACTATCAGGCAGTTATCACTGACAAGTTCAAAGTCACAGCAGTACTCTAAAGAGACATTGAGAAATCCCCGCCGCAAATTGGAGAGACCAACAGACTTTGGCAATGGGCATAATCTTACTGGTGTAACGTACAGGAAATTGGACCCAGGAAACAACTCAGACAGGTCAATGGAATACAACGGATATTATTTATGACTGTGGCACAGGGAGCACGCAGGCGGCTCTTAGTCAGGAAATCCCCTGTGGCGGAGACAACAGGTTAGTGATCAGCAATAGGAAAACTAGAGAGGGAGTGAGGCTGGATAACTAACCTGTTACTGGGTCTCAGAGTGGGCGATTGGCTCCGTGTTGGGTCCGGGGCAGGAGTCCGTAAGAGGAAGGGGCTTGTGGAAGCAGTGGCCGTTGAGCGGCGGATTGTTTGCTGAGGACTGAGGCAGAGACAGTCAGTTTACTGATTCCAGTGATAGGGTCCAAGCAAAGGTACAGAGGGGCAATCCAGAAGAGAGGTTACCTGGCAGGTTAGGAGAAGCAGAGGGGTTAGGCAGACTCGGTTACTCACTGACTGAGTGGGTTTCAGGCTCACAGGCAGGCAATCCAAGGCAGAACCGATGCAGAGGTCCAGAGGCAGATCAGGTTTGGTTTCAGGGCAGGCAGACAGGATCAGATAGGGGATCAGGCAGGCAACAGGTAGGCAGGCAAAAGATTGAAATGCTGGAAGGTACTCAACGGTTGGTTTGAGACGATCTTGCACTGGGAACAGATCCAAATGAGGAATATATAGAGTTGGAACCAATTAGTGATAATAGCAGGCAAGGTGTGTCGAGTTGGGGATTAAGCCAGCACCAGTGCCAAGATCGTCACAACTGGTTAAGAGAGACATTTATAATAGTAATACACAAGTATTAAAGTTTTTGCTGATAATTTCAAAGAACAATCATTCTTTTGTATTTTTCAGTTGTAAGTTATATCTGCGGTCTCTCTTTATAGGTGTTAAAGTGAACCCAGAATCCAGGCTTTTGCAATCTTTGCTCAACTTTTGCACCCTTCTTTTTTCAATTTGGAATGCGGCATTTACATGGAGCACTTCTCCACTGAGACATTTTCCTCCCAGAAGGAACCCTTGGGGCAACTGAATCAGCAATATGTGGGATTTTAAACTGAAATGATCTACCAGCTCATCAGCAGAGTTAGAGAACGGCTGGAGGTTCAGTAAAGGAAAGGTTTCTTTGAGTTTCCTTAAGACATCATTTTGGCCAAAATCAAACTTGTAGAAATAACAGAAACATTGTCAGATGAATGATCAAGTCCAAAATACGTCCCTGTGAGAGTTTACTGTCAACATGTCGGGTTAAACCAAAGTTTCTAAGAGTATCACATTGTTCTATCGTACTTCTCATCACAGATAAAAGGTCAATAAATTCACTTATAATGTTTGTTTTGGTTTTAGGAGGCCTGTAAATATTTAAGATCATTGTTTGCTTACCTGGAGTGACAAATATTCACAAGAGTCAAATTTGCCAAGAAATACTGTTTTACTCTTCGATAATTATTTAAACAAGGTTGCCATGCCCCAAACTTTCAATAACTGTCTGCTCTAATTAAAAAAATGAAATAAAATATTTTGTAGACATTGACTCTGTGAGAATAGGTGCCACATTAAATGTAGGTTTTCATGTGTCTGGTAATAATTGATAAAAAGGATTTTACTCTCAGAGAAACGTCCGTCCATCCATCCGTCCATCCATCCATCCATCCATCCAATAAACCCAGTTTGTATGACTTGTTGGCTGATATTGGCTCTGTGTCTTGTACGTGTAACAGTTATGGGCTAGGCAGCTAACTGCGATATCAGAAAACAGTTCGTTAAGGAGCCTGAGGTGTGAATGAAAACATAAGGAAACTGTTTTAGTTGGTGTTTCGTGCAAGTGTATTATTGTTTTTCCTTGTAAACAGGGAAAAAATAAGGGGCAGGAAAAAAAACAACAAACAAAACAATTACAAATACACAAATAAACCAATTAAAGAGTCCTAGGGGTGTTGTCCTTTTTTAGCTCGCCATCAGTTGTTCAGGATCTGATCCATCATATATAAAAAAAAAAACGACCTAAAAGGCCAGAAAACCCATTGAGTGTTTTAACAAACAACACAAATGCAACAAACAAAGTCAATACAACTATCAAATATCTAATAATTAAACATTTCAATCAGGTTAAATTAACCATCATTTAAATACACGAAAAGAATAATCATTTCAAACTAATCAATTAAGTTTAAACTTGAAAAGTTGAAATCAAAGTTAACTTTCAAAATAACAAATAAAATAAATTAACTCAAATACTCAAGCAGTGTGAGGAAAATAAATTAAATAAATAAATATACTGCGCAATATCAATATAAATGTAGCTACATGATCCTATTTTAATACATTTCATTTCACAAAGTGCCCAAACACACACCATACCAGCAGTTTAGTTACCTTAAAGCAGGGAGTGGGGGGCTCAGCGATCAGCTGTGACAGCCCAGGCACAACGGCAACTGTTCTCACAAAACAATGCTCCAAATGAGCAATCAAGCAGCAATTGCATACCAGTCCGATACTGCTATGCTACGAACAAACTCACCAAGAGAGCAAATCAGTAGTTTCAGAGATTTGGATTATTTCCAGGGTGAAATGTTCAGCAGGACGCCAACAGCCAGCCACAATCACAGTGGAACAGGTGATGTAGTTTAACCTGGCTGGAGGCGGGGCTTTAAATAAGTTGAGGAGTTTGGGCAAAACAGGAAGTGGGCCCGCAAAAATAAAAGTCTTGATTGATTGACTAATTGCGGGTTACATACGGGTGCACAGATTACCGGTTTCTGGCCGATTTCTGATGATGGGGGAAATCAGGATCACAATAGATTTTCTGATTGGTGGTTTCCAGCTGTGTGCTAACTTTTGAATTCTCTTCCTTTGGTGCAAAAATTATTACTTCAGTTTTCTTTTGATTTGGCCGAAAAAAATATTTTTTCGCATTCATTTCTTCTATGCATTTACTAAGCACTTGAATCAGAATCAACAAACCCGCATTAAAAACTTAGTGCTGATGGAAAGTTCCATTTGTTTCCACTTGAATATAACCTTTGATAGGTCCTCTACTAAACATGCATGGCAAGACAGGAACCAGTAGAACAGCAGCTTTTTAATTACTTTTAGTCTGGCCAAATTTGGCAAAAACTAGACTGAATTGAATTTGCGAATTCCCCGTATAATGCGTTCGAAATGCCAAAAGAACCGTAATAATAATAATAATAAGAAACATTCGAGATACAACAGGCCTTCGCAGCGCTTTGCTGCTCGGGCCTAATAAAGGGGATCTTAATCAGAAGTACGTATGGTTTGACATCGCTAAAATGGATGCATATGTAACTTCTTCACAGTTAATTCAATACCTTTAAATTTTTTTACCAAATAGGAGACATCTGAAGTGTATTTATCTTCTTTTTCTTGCCATTTGTTCATCAGAGGCATCTCCCAGTCCCGTAAAGAACTCCCCAGAAATGTCTCCGATGATGTCGCCTCGACAGCGCCGTGACTCAGATCGTTACTGCCAGCTATGCAACGCTTGGTTCAACAACCCCGGCATGGCTCAGCAGCATTATGATGGAAAGAAGCACAAGAAGAACGCCACCAGAGCAGACCTGCTGGAACAGCTGGGCCAGACCTTCGACATGGGAGAAATGAAAGGTATGTTCCTCACAACGATGGAACTAGAATGAACTTATTTACCTTAACCGCCTCTGATGCTAATGTTTGCTGAGCTGTATGTTGCAATTTACTCTGATTTAGATGCAGATGCCTTTGAACAAATGCAGAGAGTCATCAATACAGCAATACTCATAATGCAGTTATCACTAAATCTATTACATAGAAGCTATAAAGGAAAAGTCGCTCATATTCAAAATTCAAACTTCTGAAAGTTCTTTAAATATAAAATTATTCCATCCTGTTCAATAAATGATCAGTGTTTTTAATTCAGAGTAATTTTCATGTGAATGTGCTTTACTGGAGGCCTCCATGTTTGTCAAAGAACACTACTGCCACCTACTGGTTTGTGACGTCACGGTGCGGTATCGGCTGTTGATCAAGTCCCAGTGCTGTATCTGGTGTTTGTCACAACGCGCTATTATCCAAGTCATCTTGAAAACATTCTTCTTCCAAATGTCGGCTACATATTACGGGTTTTTTCTCTGGCCAGAAGTTCGATGGCAAATCCTCCATCTTCAAGTTGGTGATCCACCTGCACAGGTTTTTTCATGCTGCTTTTATTTTAACTAAATGATATAATTAAATAAAAATTCCCTGAGGCCTCCTTACTGCCCCCTGGTGTCTCTATATGACTGATAAAAAGGAAACAACTGAGTAAATCCGTCAGGAAGAAGAGTTTTTTTTTTTGCTGCCAAAGCATTTGTCATCTTTGCAATTTTGTTTGCAAGTTTTTCTCAACTAGATTTTAGCTTTATACAGTAGTAGCCATTCAAGATTTCCCCACTTTCCTTCCTTGGCTGGTCCTTAGATGGTCCTTGGCTGGTCCTTGGCTGGTCCTTAGATGGTCCTTGGCTGGTCATTGGATGGTCCTTGGCTGGTCATTGGATGGTCCTTGGCTGGTCCTTGGCTGGTCATTGGATGGTCCTTGGCTGGTCCTTGGCTGGTCCTTGGCTGGTCCTTAGATGGTCCTTGGATGGTCCTTGGCTGGTCCTTAGATGGTCCTTGGCTGGTCATTGGATGGTCTTTAGATGGTCCTTGGCTGGTCATTGGATGGTCCTTGGCTGGTCATTGGATGGTCCTTGGCTGGTCCTTGGCTGGTCCTTAGATGGTCCTTGGCTGGTCATTGGATGGTCCTTGGCTGGTCATTGGATGGTCCTTGGCTGGTCCTTGGCTGGTCATTGGATGGTCCTTGGCTGGTCCTTGGCTGGTCCTTGGCTGGTCCTTAGATGGTCCTTGGATGGTCCTTGGCTGGTCCTTAGATGGTCCTTGGCTGGTCATTGGATGGTCTTTAGATGGTCCTTGGCTGGTCCTTGGCTGGTCCTTGGCTGGTCCTTGGATGGTCCTTGGCTGGTCCTTGGATGGTCCTTGGATGGTCCTTGGCTGGTCCTTGGATGGTCCTTGGATGGTCCTTAGATGGTCCTTGGATGGTCCTTGGCTGGTCCTTGGCTGGTCCTTAGATGGTCCTTGGCTGGTCATTGGATGGTCTTTAGATGGTCCTTGGCTGGCCCTTGGCTGGTCATTGGATGGTCTTTAGATGGTCCTTGGCTGGTCCTTGGCTGGTCCTTGGATGGTCCTTGGCTGGTCCTTGGCTGGTCCTTAGATGGTCCTTAGATGGTCCTTGGCTAGTCCTTGGCTGGCCCTTAGATGGTCCTTGGCTGGTCCTTGGCTGGTCCTTAGATGGTCCTTGGCTGGTCATTGGATGGTCCTTGGCTGGTCATTGGATGGTCCTTGGCTGGTCCTTGGCTGGTCATTGGATGGTCCTTGGCTGGTCCTTGGCTGGTCCTTGGATGGTCCTTGGCTGGTCCTTGGATGGTCCTTGGCTGGTCCTTAGATGGTCCTTGGATGGTCCTTGGCTGGTCCTTAGATGGTCCTTGGCTGGTCATTGGATGGTCCTTGGCTGGTCATTGGATGGTCCTTGGCTGGTCCTTGGCTGGTCATTGGATGGTCCTTGGCTGGTCCTTGGCTGGTCCTTGGCTGGTCCTTAGATGGTCCTTGGATGGTCCTTGGCTGGTCCTTAGATGGTCCTTGGCTGGTCATTGGATGGTCTTTAGATGGTCCTTGGCTGGTCCTTGGCTGGTCCTTGGCTGGTCCTTGGATGGTCCTTGGCTGGTCCTTGGATGGTCCTTGGATGGTCCTTGGCTGGTCCTTGGATGGTCCTTGGATGGTCCTTAGATGGTCCTTGGATGGTCCTTGGCTGGTCCTTGGCTGGTCCTTAGATGGTCCTTGGCTGGTCATTGGATGGTCTTTAGATGGTCCTTGGCTGGCCCTTGGCTGGTCATTGGATGGTCTTTAGATGGTCCTTGGCTGGTCCTTGGCTGGTCCTTGGATGGTCCTTGGCTGGTCCTTGGCTGGTCCTTAGATGGTCCTTAGATGGTCCTTGGCTAGTCCTTAGCTGGCCCTTAGATGGTCCTTGGCTGGTCCTTGGCTGGTCCTTAGATGGTCCTTGGCTGGTCATTGGATGGTCCTTGGCTGGTCATTGGATGGTCCTTGGCTGGTCCTTGGCTGGTCATTGGATGGTCCTTGGCTGGTCCTTGGCTGGTCCTTGGATGGTCCTTGGCTGGTCCTTGGATGGTCCTTGGCTGGTCCTTAGATGGTCCTTGGCTGGTCATTGGATGGTCTTTAGATGGTCCTTGGCTGGTCCTTGGCTGGTCCTTGGATGGTCCTTGGCTGGTCCTTGGATGGTCCTTGGATGGTCCTTGGCTGGTCCTTGGATGGTCCTTGGATGGTCCTTAGATGGTCCTTGGATGGTCCTTGGCTGGTCCTTGGCTGGTCCTTAGATGGTCCTTGGCTGGTCATTGGATGGTCTTTAGATGGTCCTTGGCTGGCCCTTGGCTGGTCATTGGATGGTCTTTAGATGGTCCTTGGCTGGTCCTTGGCTGGTCCTTGGATGGTCCTTGGCTGGTCCTTGGCTGGTCCTTAGATGGTCCTTAGATGGTCCTTGGCTGGTCCTTGGCTGGCCCTTAGATGGTCCTTGGCTGGTCCTTGGCTGGTCCTTAGATGGTCCTTGGCTGGTCATTGGATGGTCCTTGGCTGGTCATTGGATGGTCCTTGGCTGGTCCTTGGCTGGTCATTGGATGGTCCTTGGCTGGTCCTTGGCTGGTCCTTGGATGGTCCTTGGCTGGTCCTTAGATGGTCCTTGGATGGTCCTTGGCTGGTCCTTAGATGGTCCTTGGCTGGTCATTGGATGGTCTTTAGATGGTCCTTGGCTGGTCCTTGGCTGGTCCTTGGATGGTCCTTGGCTGGTCCTTGGATGGTCCTTGGATGGTCCTTGGCTGGTCCTTGGATGGTCCTTGGATGGTCCTTAGATGGTCCTTGGATGGTCCTTGGCTGGTCCTTGGCTGGTCCTTAGATGGTCCTTGGCTGGTCATTGGATGGTCTTTAGATGGTCCTTGGCTGGCCCTTGGCTGGTCATTGGATGGTCTTTAGATGGTCCTTGGCTGGTCCTTGGATGGTCCTTGGCTGGTCCTTGGCTGGTCCTTAGATGGTCCTTAGATGGTCCTTGGCTGGTCCTTGGCTGGTCCTTAGATGGTCCTTGGCTGGTCATTGGATGGTCTTTAGATGGTCCTTGGCTGGCCCTTGGCTGGTCATTGGATGGTCTTTAGATGGTCCTTGGCTGGTCCTTGGATGGTCCTTGGATGGTCCTTGGCTGGTCCTTAGATGGTCCTTAGATGGTCCTTGGCTGGTCCTTGGCTGGCCCTTAGATGGTCCTTGGCTGGTCCTTGGCTGGTCCTTAGATGGTCCTTGGCTGGTCATTGGATGGTCCTTGGCTGGTCATTGGATGGTCCTTGGCTGGTCCTTGGCTGGTCCTTGGATGGTCCTTGGCTGGTCCTTAGATGGTCCTTGGATGGTCCTTGGCTGGTCCTTAGATGGTCCTTGGCTGGTCCTTGGATGGTCCTTGGCTGGTCATTGGATGGTCTTTAGATGGTCCTTGGCTGGTCCTTGGCTGGTCCTTGGATGGTCCTTGGCTGGTCCTTGGATGGTCCTTGGATGGTCCTTGGCTGGTCCTTGGATGGTCCTTGGATGGTCCTTAGATGGTCCTTGGATGGTCCTTGGCTGGTCATTGGATGGTCTTTAGATGGTCCTTGGCTGGTCCTTGGCTGGTCCTTGGATGGTCCTTGGCTGGTCCTTGGATGGTCCTTGGATGGTCCTTGGCTGGTCCTTGGATGGTCCTTGGATGGTCCTTAGATGGTCCTTGGATGGTCCTTGGCTGGTCCTTGGCTGGTCCTTAGATGGTCCTTGGCTGGTCATTGGATGGTCTTTAGATGGTCCTTGGCTGGCCCTTGGCTGGTCATTGGATGGTCTTTAGATGGTCCTTGGCTGGTCCTTGGCTGGTCCTTGGATGGTCCTTGGCTGGTCCTTGGCTGGTCCTTAGATGGTCCTTAGATGGTCCTTGGCTGGTCCTTGGCTGGCCCTTAGATGGTCCTTGGCTGGTCCTTGGCTGGTCCTTAGATGGTCCTTGGCTGGTCATTGGATGGTCCTTGGCTGGTCATTGGATGGTCCTTGGCTGGTCCTTGGCTGGTCATTGGATGGTCCTTGGCTGGTCCTTGGCTGGTCCTTGGATGGTCCTTGGCTGGTCCTTAGATGGTCCTTGGATGGTCCTTGGCTGGTCCTTAGATGGTCCTTGGCTGGTCATTGGATGGTCTTTAGATGGTCCTTGGCTGGTCCTTGGCTGGTCCTTGGCTGGTCCTTGGATGGTCCTTGGCTGGTCCTTGGATGGTCCTTGGATGGTCCTTGGATGGTCCTTGGATGGTCCTTAGATGGTCCTTGGATGGTCCTTGGCTGGTCCTTGGCTGGTCCTTAGATGGTCCTTGGCTGGTCATTGGATGGTCTTTAGATGGTCCTTGGCTGGCCCTTGGCTGGTCATTGGATGGTCTTTAGATGGTCCTTGGCTGGTCCTTGGCTGGTCCTTGGATGGTCCTTGATTGGTCCTTGGCTGGTCCTTAGATGGTCCTTAGATGGTCCTTGGCTGGTCCTTGGCTGGTCCTTAGATGGTCCTTGGCTGGTCATTGGATGGTCTTTAGATGGTCCTTGGCTGGCCCTTGGCTGGTCATTGGATGGTCTTTAGATGGTCCTTGGCTGGTCCTTGGATGGTCCTTGGATGGTCCTTGGCTGGTCCTTAGATGGTCCTTAGATGGTCCTTGGCTGGTCCTTGGCTGGCCCTTAGATGGTCCTTGGCTGGTCCTTGGCTGGTCCTTAGATGGTCCTTGGCTGGTCATTGGATGGTCCTTGGCTGGTCATTGGATGGTCCTTGGCTGGTCCTTGGCTGGTCATTGGATGGTCCTTGGCTGGTCCTTGGCTGGTCCTTGGATGGTCCTTGGCTGGTCCTTAGATGGTCCTTGGATGGTCCTTGGCTGGTCCTTAGATGGTCCTTGGCTGGTCCTTGGATGTCCTTGGCTGGTCCTTGGATGGTCCTTGGCTGGTCCTTGGATGGTCCTTGGATGGTCCTTAGATGGTCCTTGGATGGTCCTTGGCTGGTCCTTGGCTGGTCCTTAGATGGTCCTTGGCTGGTCATTGGATGGTCCTTGGCTGGTCCTTAGATGGTCCTTGGCTGGTCCTTGGCTGGCCCTTAGATGGTCCTTGGCTGGTCCTTGGCTGGTCCTTAGATGGTCCTTGGCTGGTCATTGGATGGTCCTTGGCTGGTCATTGGATGGTCTTTAGATGGTCCTTGGCTGGTCCTTGGCTGGTCCTTGGATGGTCCTTGGCTGGTCCTTGGATGGTCCTTGGCTGGTCCTTGGATGGTCCTTGGATGGTCCTTAGATGGTCCTTGGATGGTCCTTGGCTGGTCCTTGGCTGGTCCTTAGATGGTCCTTGGCTGGTCATTGGATGGTCTTTAGATGGTCCTTGGCTGGCCCTTGGCTGGTCATTGGATGGTCTTTAGATGGTCCTTGGCTGGTCCTTGGCTGGTCCTTGGATGGTCCTTGGCTGGTCCTTAGATGGTCCTTAGATGGTCCTTGGCTGGTCCTTGGCTGGCCCTTAGATGGTCCTTGGCTGGTCCTTGGCTGGTCCTTAGATGGTCCTTGGCTGGTCATTGGATGGTCCTTGGCTGGTCATTGGATGGTCCTTGGCTGGTCATTGGATGGTCCTTGGCTGGTCCTTGGCTTGTCCTTGGCTGGTCCTTGGATGGTCCTTGGCTGGTCCTTAGATGGTCCTTGGATGGTCCTTGGCTGGTCCTTAGATGGTCCTTGGCTGGTCATTGGATGGTCTTTAGATGGTCCTTGGCTGGTCCTTGGCTGGTCCTTGGATGGTCCTTGGCTGGTCCTTGGATGGTCCTTGGATGGTCCTTGGCTGGTCCTTGGATGGTCCTTGGATGGTCCTTAGATGGTCCTTGGATGGTCCTTGGCTGGTCCTTGGCTGGTCCTTAGATGGTCCTTGGCTGGTCATTGGATGGTCTTTAGATGGTCCTTGGCTGGCCCTTGGCTGGTCATTGGATGGTCTTTAGATGGTCCTTGGCTGGTCCTTGGCTGGTCCTTGGATGGTCCTTGGCTGGTCCTTGGCTGGTCCTTAGATGGTCCTTAGATGGTCCTTGGCTGGTCCTTGGCTGGTCCTTAGATGGTCCTTGGCTGGTCATTGGATGGTCTTTAGATGGTCCTTGGCTGGCCCTTGGCTGGTCATTGGATGGTCTTTAGATGGTCCTTGGCTGGTCCTTGGCTGGTCCTTGGATGGTCCTTGGCTGGTCCTTGGCTGGTCCTTAGATGGTCCTTAGATGGTCCTTGGCTGGTCCTTGGCTGGTCCTTGGCTGGTCCTTAGATGGTCCTTGGCTGGTCATTGGATGGTCTTTAGATGGTCCTTGGCTGGCCCTTGGCTGGTCATTGGATGGTCTTTAGATGGTCCTTGGCTGGTCCTTGGATGGTCCTTGGATGGTCCTTGGCTGGTCCTTGGCTGGTCCTTAGATGGTCCTTAGATGGTCCTTGGCTGGTCCTTGGCTGGCCCTTAGATGGTCCTTGGCTGGTCCTTAGATGGTCCTTGGCTGGTCATTGGATGGTCCTTGGCTGGTCATTGGATGGTCCTTGGCTGGTCCTTGGCTGGTCATTGGATGGTCCTTGGCTGGTCCTTGGCTGGTCCTTGGATGGTCCTTGGCTGGTCCTTAGATGGTCCTTGGATGGTCCTTGGCTGGTCCTTAGATGGTCCTTGGCTGGTCCTTGGATGGTCCTTGGCTGGTCCTTGGATGGTCCTTGGATGGTCCTTGGCTGGTCCTTGGATGGTCCTTAGATGGTCCTTGGATGGTCCTTGGCTGGTCCTTGGCTGGTCCTTAGATGGTCCTTGGCTGGTCATTGGATGGTCCTTGGCTGGTCCTTAGATGGTCCTTGGCTGGTCCTTGGCTGGCCCTTAGATGGTCCTTGGCTGGTCCTTGGCTGGTCCTTAGATTGTCCTTGGCTGGTCATTGGATGGTCCTTGGCTGGTCATTGGATGGTCTTTAGATGGTCCTTGGCTGGTCCTTGGCTGGTCCTTGGCTGGTCCTTGGATGGTCCTTGGCTGGTCCTTGGATGGTCCTTGGCTGGTCCTTGGCTGGTCCTTAGATGGTCCTTGGATGGTCCTTGGCTGGTCCTTAGATGGTCCTTGGCTGGTCTTTAGATGGTCCTTGGCTGGTCCTTGGCTGGTCCTTGGCTGGTCCTTGGCTGGTCCTTGGATGGTCCTTGGCTGGTCCTTGGATGGTCCTTGGCTGGTCCTTGGATGGTCCTTGGATGGTCCTTAGATGGTCCTTGGATGGTCCTTGGCTGGTCCTTGGCTGGTCCTTAGATGGTCCTTGGCTGGTCATTGGATGGTCTTTAGATGGTCCTTGGCTGGTCCTTGGCTGGTCCTTGGATGGTCCTTGGCTGGTCCTTGGCTGGTCCTTGGATGGTCCTTGGATGGTCCTTAGATGGTCCTTGGATGGTCCTTGGCTGGTCCTTGGCTGGTCCTTAGATGGTCCTTGGCTGGTCATTGGATGGTCTTTAGATGGTCCTTGGCTGGTCCTTGGATGGTCCTTGGATGGTCCTTGGCTGGTCCTTGGCTGGTCCTTAGATGGTCCTTAGATGGTCCTTGGCTGGTCCTTGGCTGGTCCTTGGCTGGTCCTTAGATGGTCCTTGGCTGGTCATTGGATGGTCTTTAGATGGTCCTTGGCTGGCCCTTGGCTGGTCATTGGATGGTCTTTAGATGGTCCTTGGCTGGTCCTTGGATGGTCCTTGGCTGGTCCTTGGATGGTCCTTGGATGGTCCTTAGATGGTCCTTGGCTGGTCCTTGGAGGGTCCTTAGCTGGTCCTTGGATGGTCCTTGGCTGGTCCTTGGCTGTTCCTTAGATGGCCCTTGGCTAGTCATTGGATGGTCCTTGGATGGTCTTTAGATGGTCCTTGGCTGGTCCTTTGATGGTCCTTGGATGGTCCTTGGCTGGTCCTTGGATGGTCCTTAGATGGTCCTTGGCTGGTCCTTGGAGGGTCCTTTGCTGGTCCTTGGATGGTCCTTGGCAGGTCCTTGGCTGTTCCTTAGATGGTCCTTGGCTAGTCATTGGATGGTCCTTGGCTGGTCATTGGATGGTCTTTAGATGGTCATTGGCTGGTCCTTGGCTGGTCCTTGGATGGTCCTTGGCTGGTCCTTGGCTGGTCCTTAGATGGTCCTTAGATGGTCCTTGGCTGGTCCTTGGATGGTCTTTAGATGGTCCTTGGCTGGTCCTTTGATGGTCCTTGGATGGTCCTTGGATGGTCTTTAGATGGTCCTTGGCTGGTCCTTGGATGGTCCTTGGATGATCCTTGGATGGTCTTTAGATGGTCCTTGGCTGGTCCTTTGATGGTCCTTGGATGGTCTTTAGATGGTCCTTGGCTGGTCCTTTGATGGTCCTTGGATGGTCCTTGGATGGTCTTTAGATGGTCCTTGGCTGGTCCTTGGATGGTCCTTGGATGGTCTTTAGATGGTCCTTGGCTGGTCCTTTGATGGTCCTTGGATGGTCCTTGGATGGTCCTTGGATGGTAACGTACGGTTCAAATTTCAATCTCTGTACTAAAATATTCTCTCATGATTTGTGGACATTAAGATCTAAACAGAAGCGCCACCTCCTGGTCAGACCCTGTAGTTCAGTGAAAGGGTGGAGTTACAGTAAAAACATATGAAAGAGGGGGTCACTGCAGTGGCTGGAAGTTGGAGGGATTTTGTTGGTACTTGGAGGGAAGTGGGCCGGCCTTCAGCTGGGAAGGGCCATTTTGAATGGATGCTACTGTAGTTCATCTGAACTTTCTTACCCTTCTACTTTGTTTAGTAAGAAAA
Organism: Cyprinodon diabolis; assembly: GCA_030533445.1. NCBI lineage: Eukaryota > Metazoa > Chordata > Actinopteri > Cyprinodontiformes > Cyprinodontidae > Cyprinodon > Cyprinodon diabolis. Next base: position 1,832,227 of record CM060073.1, read on the forward strand.
AAACTTTAAAGAAGTATGTTTGAATTGAATGTAGGTGTTTTGTGTGTTTGTGTTTGCTCAACTTATTTTAATGGCTGTTTTGTATTGATGGGAACCTAAAGCTGTTTCATCTGTAATGCAGATCCTGCAGCTTCTCACAGTCGATTCATGAAATATCTTCCTGCATGTCATTAATGAAACTTCTAATCAGACACATGAGGCATTGTGGCTCATCAGGTCGGCTCTCCAGCTGGGAGTAATACATTAACATCAAATCATTTCCTTCAGGATGTGTGATTAATAAGGCGCCCCATAAAGCCAGAGGGCTTTCAGATTAGTGTTTTCTACTACGGCTGTCAGACTGATTGCTTTTGCTTCCACCAGCATAACAAGCTGTTGACGTTTTACAAGAATGGACATTTGCCTGTCTACCAGTCACAGGATGTCAATACGAGCTCCAAGTATTGTGTAAACTGGTGCAGAGCTGGCTGGAAGAAGAGGAGCAGCTAGTTAGTTAGCCATTATTGTCATGTAGGATATCTTATCTTATATAATTTTCGTTCTTTTTTTTCAGTACGTGACTTGAGTAATATCTTTTTTTTCTTATAGTTGTGTTTCAGGAATGAACAGTTTAATTATATTTTTTTTAGTCTCTTGCTGTTTAGCCACCTATCATTTCTTCTTAAACTGTAATTTTTTTTCCTGTGTCTGATGCTTAACTTTAGCAGCAGTTTTTGGTGCAGAAATTCATTTTTATATTAATAAAAATTTTAAAGGAGAAGTTCCGTCAGCAAGGAATAATCAGTGGATCATTGTTTATACCGAAAACGAATACATTTGCGGTGATTTGATAAGTTTAGCATTAATCAGTAAAAAAAACAAACAATAATTTTCGTCACGATCACGGAGTCTGGGAGCGGCCATTTTTGCCCAAATATAGTAGCCCCTCCCTCCTGCCATCTTCCAGCAGTGACGTCACGGTGCGGTAAGCCTAGCGCCATTCTCCCCGCTTTACAAGCTAAATCAATGGGAACTACTAGACACATCTGCAATCAATTTTTAGAGGACTTCACCATTGAAATTCACCAGAGCTATAGTGAAACTGACAATGCCCACGTGCATGGCAGCTGGATGCTGGAATACATCGGGTAAAAGTGATAAAAAGAGTTATTCCACCTTTCTGATTCCTGATCCTCCACGGACGGGTTGGTCGTTGGATCGCCAACTTGAAGAGGGAGGATTTGCCATCGAACTTCTGGCCAGAGAAAAAACCCGTAATATGTAGCCGACATTTGGAAGAAGAATGTTTTCAAGATGACTTGGATAATAGCGCGTTGTGACAAACACCAGATACAGCACTGGGACTTGATCAACAGCCGATACCGCACCGTGACGTCACTAACCAGTAGGTGGCAGTAGTGTTCTTTGACAAACATGGATGCCTCCAGTAAAGCACATTCACATGGAAATTACTCTGAATTAAAAACACTGATCATTTATTGAACAGGATGGAATAATTTCATATCTAAAGTCCTTTCAGAACTAGGGCTCGGTATTTTCGCCAAAGTCATGAATCGATTCGATTTTGATTCATACGGTTCTAAATCGATTCATTTCGATTCAATCTATTTTTACAATAATGAAAGCGGTTCAACTGTGTTTCAAAATACTCATGTATTTTATTTTTTCCTGTCTTATTAAACACAAAGTGCAAACTTGTAAATCAGACAATTTAAACTTGAGATGTGAACAAAACTGTCTAAAAAGTGCAAACTTGCTTGTGAAAAGTGAAAAAGTGAAGCCTCACACGAGCAAGCAGACATGCATGGGCTGCATTATCTTCTGTAGTATCAACTACAGGGTGTTTTTTTGCTCAGTCGTTAATGTCTTCAGTCAACCTATTGGCTATATTTGCGGCTGTCTGAAATAATCTGGAGTGCATCTTTCCTGCTTGTTTGAATGTGAATGTAACATGGGTCACTATAAAATGAATCTCATTCCCTAGACATCGATTTTGCAGAAATCTAAAGGAATAGATTCAAATTCGATTAAATCTATTTTTTTCCCCAGCCCTATTCAGAAGTTTGAAGTCTGAATGTGAGCTGACTTTTCCTTTAAATTTGAGGAAAAAATGAACACCATGGGTGAGCCTGCTTTAATTTGCAGCCATGTCAGACTGGAACTGCTGTTGCCACTTTAGCTCCTGAGGTGATTTCTCAGGTGTGCAAACACTTCTTCTCTCCAGGAGAAAATCCCACATCTGGTCCAAACGGTAGAGAAGATGTGCCCATCTATTTAAAAAGATCTAACAGATGCAACTCCCTAAATTCAAATGGTAGCAGCCTTTTTTCAGTAGCAGTCACTGATTTGTTTTTCCATGGCAACACTCCAGATTTAAGGCTGTATTTAGACTGCAGTGGTCGGTAAGGCTGCAGCTGACTGTGCAACCAAAGAGGTTTATTTCTGTTAGTTCCATATCTTCCAACAATGCCATGTTTAATCTGCATGAAAATGGATTTAAATCAACCAGAAAGACTGTTTTAAATTCCTTTAGGATAGAATATACTAAAAATGGATACATAAGCAAAAAAAGAAAAGAAAAAAGAATCTATTTTTATCTATTAAATGTAAGAAAATTGAATACTTTAATGAAAGTGAGCTTTTGAAGACTATCACATTCATCAGATATCATCCTTTTAACTTTTATGGAAACGTCTATATTTGATCATATCATATTGTTGTATCATCAAACTACTGTTATTGGGAATTGAAAACCTGTCGCCTTTAATCCGTACTGAACGGATCTTATGAGGTGAGTCAGTGCGCCGTATATTCATAGGTGCTTCCTCAGCCTTACCTTTGTCATTGTGTTACTGCTATGGCGGGATTATTAAACTAAGGCTAAAAATGTCAGCATGCTAGCTGTACTATTCAGCACTTGGAATAATCAGCGGTTCTCGCTGGTGATTACCGATTAGTAATGAAGTGGCAAATCTTCCCCATCAGAAAAAATCAGCGGCGTGTGCGTGTGGAGAGGAGAATTAGCCGCAGCGTGCTCAACCCTTCACCCGACACACTAACAGGATGGAGAGGTGGAGGAAGAGGAGAAAATAACCTTCTCACCATGTACTCAGTGCACTTTTCATCCTTCTTTACCTCCATCTCTTTCCGTTTATTCTCTTCTCTCTCACCACTCTACTGTCTTCTGCACACTCTATCTGACCCCCCAGCACTGTCCTCACACACCTCTCAAATAGCTGAGAAAAAGTGAAATCTGACTCTGGATGCTGCATGGGATGAAATATGCAGCAGCTCCCATAAAGGAGGCCTTCTATGCTGTATGTCCTGCTGCTGCGCAGCTATGGAAAGTTGATGGCAAAGAAACTGGAGACGGAGAGGAAAGACAAAGAGAGGGAAGTCAGGGGCAGAGCATCGGGCTCGATGAAAGGCCTTCTGGGGGTGAAACGGTCCTCCTGCTCCAGCTCAGATAACCAGACTGAACACAAACCTTTGGTTCTTATAAAGAAGAGATGGATGGATGGATGATGAATAAAAACTGTTAAGCTCTACGCTATGAAAGGAACATTTTTCTACAATTCTGGATGATAACTTCCTTTGACTTCATTTTCTTTATTTAATAACTAATGGTAACTCTGTTGCATTTTCCTTTGCATCATCTTGAAAAACTATTTATTTTGGTTTATGGTGAGCAACAAGTTGGGGCAGCACCGAGTCCAACCACAAAGAAATTAATTGTCTGGATGAAACAAAGTATTTATTTATTTATTTTTTTTTTTAATACCAACAGGCCATAAAGAAAATGATCTTAAAGGAATAGTACACCGAAAACATGATTAGCCTTCATTTTCTACTCACCCCCATGCTGAACAACACTCTGGAGTACTTTTTTGATATCTCAAATGCATCTGGAGATCTGGGAGGCTTCTTGCTGTCTGCTAACATTCAAATAATGGAGGTCTATGGCGCCCGAGGCAGAAAGGTCCATAAAAGTCCACAAAAAACGTGTCAATATTCCTCCATACTGCTCGTCCAATGTATTCCAAGTGTCCTGAGTGGGTAGCGTCCATAATTTACTCAAAACGAAGTCATTTAGAGTGTTTTTAGAGCATAAACAGTAGTGTATAGGATTTCCTAAAAGCGAGTTCACGAGTCTACGGAAACCGCGGCAGACCAAACCAGATGAAAGTGCGCATTCAGCTCGGCAAAGAACTCATGCTCTTCCTCAACACTGAAGTCCTCAGACATTTTTCTTTCGTTGTTTCTTTCTTTGCACAGGTAAACAGCACATTTCTTCTTCTACGCTTGCATTATCAAGAGCAGACGCTGAATGCGCACTTTCATCTGGTTTGGTCTGCCGCGGTTTCCGTAGGCTCGTGAACTCGCTTTTAGGAAATCCTATACACTACTGTTTATGCTCTAAAAACATTCTAAATGACTCCGTTTCGAGTAAATTATGGACGCTACCCACTCAGGACACTTGGAATACATTGGACGAGCAGTATGGAGGAATATTGACACGTTTTTTGTGGACTTTTATGGACCTTTCTGCCTCGGGCGCCATAGACCTCCATTATTTGAATGTCAGCAGACAGCAAGAAGCCTCCCAGATCTCCAGATGCATTTGAGATATCAAAAAAGTACTCCAGAGTGTTGTTCAGCATGGGGTGAGTAGAAAATGAAGGCTAATCATGTTTTGGGTGTATTATTCCTTTAAATGAAACAAAAGTCTAATTTTAAAATGTGAGGAGTAGAAGTGAAAAGCTGTCTAAACAATAATTACTACAGTAAAGTATAAATAGCTAAAATTTCTACTTAAAGTTAAAGTAAGGGAGTATTTGTACTTTATTAGTAGACACCTCTGTTCCTAAGGAGAGGAATATAAACTTCTAAATTTGGTCGGTGCTCAAATCCTGCAGAAATCAGCCACTCTATAAAAATGAACACATAAAATAAGGCTGCCACATGCTTTTTTCTCTAGTTAGTGTTGTTTAAAACAAAGCAAAAATAATGTATCTGTATTCTTTTATAAACTGATGAAGCATCCTGTCCTGTACTTAATCTGGCTTTTTACTGTCACCCATTCATCCCCCCCCTCCAATGCTTTTCCAGCGTAAAGACTCCCATGCAGCTGCTGTAGAGGAAAACCAATATTCTCTTTATTCTACATCAGTGTATTGCTCCAAATATAGAATGCTGAACATGATACTGTCGACTCTGTCATCTTTCAAATGGCGGCCGATTCAGCAGCTAATAAAAGATGAGTAGTGGCCTCTGCATCTGTTTGGTCAGAAAGATGGAAATGTCTTAAGAAAGAAACAACCCATCAGGCCATAGATTGGCTTCCAATGATAATTTTGATCATCTTCTGATGGTTAAATGCAGCAGCGGCTGGTGGAGTTTTCTCCAGAGGGGGCTGTTAATTCAAAACAGACCAAAAACCAATCAAACGTATTCTAATTTATCACACCAGTATATTTATATGAATGCCAACAACAATAAACATTACAGAAACTTTCAGAACATTATTTCATGTACAGGTTGTACATAAATCTTTGTGAAGGTTAATCTGTGTTTTCCATGGTCCAATATTATGTCAACTGAAAAAAAAATGTACCAGTATAATAATGGAGAAGCTGTTAGTCAGCTTTAGATTTTTTTTAATATATAAAAACTATTTATTTTCCGAAAATGTCTGTTTAAGAGCAACTATGCAAATTAACAAACATCTAGAAAAAGTAGACAATATTCAATTATTTTATTTTCCCCACCGCCATCAGACAGCTGAGCTGTTTGAGAAAACTCAAAATCATGTCAGAGTCTCCATCGCACTGATAACACCAAAACAAAACACTGCATAATTGCACCATATACACTCACCGGCCACTTTATTAGGTACACCTGTCCAACTGCTCGTTAACACTTAATTTCTAAGCAGCCAATCACATGGCGGCAACTCAGTGCATTTAGGCATGTAGACATGGTCAAGACAATCTCCTGCAGTTCAAACCGAGCATCAGTATGGGGAAGAAAGGTGATTTGAGTGACTTTGAACGTGGCAGGATTGTTGGTGCCAGAAGGGCTGGTCTGAGTATTTCAGAAACTGCTGATCTACTGGGATTTTCACGCACAACCATCTCTAGGGTTTACAGAGAATGGTCCGAAAAAGAAGAAAAACATCCAGTGAGCGGCAGTTCTGTGGGCGGAAATGCCTTGTTGATGCCAGAGGTCAGAGGAGAATGGCCAGACTGGTTGGAGCTGATAGAAGGGCAACAGTGACTCAAATAACCACCCGTTACAACCAAGGTGGGCAGAAGAGCATCTCTGAACGCACAGTACGTGGAACTTTGAGGCAGATGGGCTACAGCAGCAGAAGACCACACCGGGTGCCACTCCTTTCAGCTAAGAACAGGAAACTGAGGCTACAATTTGCACAAGCTCATGGAAATTGGACAATAGAAGATTGGAAAAACGTTGCCTGGTCTGATGAGTCTCGATTTCTGCTGCGACATTCGGATGGTAGGGTCAGAATTTGGCGTCTACAACATGAAAGCATGGATCCATCCTGCCTTGTATCAACGGTTCAGGCTGGTGGTGGTGGTGTCATGGTGTGGGGAATATTTTCTTGGCACTCTTTGGGCCCCTTGGTACCAATTGAGCATCGTTGCAACGCCACAGCCTACCTGAGTATTGTTGCTGACCATGTCCATCCCTTTATGACCACAATGTACCCAACTTCTGATGGCTACTTTCAGCAGGATAATGCGCCATGTCATAAAGCTGGAATCATCTCAGACTGGTTTCTTGAACATGACAATGAGTTCACTGTACTCAAATGGCCTCCACAGTCACCAGATCTCAATCCAATAGAGCATCTTTGGGATGTGGTGGAACGGGAGATTCGCATCATGGATGTGCAGCCGACAAATCTGCGGCAACTGTGTGATGCCATCATGTCAATATGGACCAAACTCCCTGAGGAATGCTTCCAGCACCTTGTTGAATCTATGCCACCAAGAATTGAGGCAGTTCTGAAGGCAAAAGGGGGTCCAACCCGTTACTAGCATGGGGCACCTAATAAAGTGGCCGGTGAGTGTATATTAATGCTCTGAACTTCCAGATCAACGCGATTTTTTGCATCGCGTGTTTTCTTCCACACTGTTTACATTTTATCACTGCTGCAATTTATAGATTGGAAATACCATGAAAGCTGTACAAAAACTATATTTCCTTTTATATATATACTCTATACAAAATAACAAAAGTTGTCTTAGTCTTTTTTCCATGTGAATCCCAGATCGTTCATTCTTCTTTGCCTTCTCTAAAAAGCGCTTTAAATCAGTCCTAGCTGTCTTAATCCATGCTGGCTCAGATTCCAATGTTTAAAAAAGGAGGCAGGGAAAGCAGGATCAAGCCTTAGCCTCGCTGCATGCAGTTAGCCTAGCCTCGGAGCTAAATAATCCTATAAACCTGTCAATCAGCAGCACTTTCTAACAGACGACGGTGACGTCAGCGCTGTGGAGGGAGGTGGTGAGCAAATAAAGCTGCTTTCAGCTCTGGGTGCAGGAGAGCTGCTCGCCAGGATGTTCCTATCTTTAGCGTTGAAGAGGAGCTACTGAGCATGGACAACTTTTAATCATCCTTTAAATCACGCTGCTAGTTAAAATATCTAATTGAAGTTAAGTCATAAATCTTGACACCTTTAAATTACTGCAAACTACTTTGTAGTTTGCAATTGAGAATGTGAGTAAAAAATGGATCTCAGCTCAGGAAAAAGAGAAAAAAGCCTCCCTAAACCGCATGCTGCGCCGTAGCGGATGCTTTCACCCTAATCCATCATAGCGGCTGCCAGGCCAAGAGCTTTACTCTGCTTCATGTCAGCCTTTGCTTCTGTTGTATCTCTTGTTTTGTAGCTGGAATGACAGAAATTCGCAGCAAATGTCATATTTTATACGCTGAGACATTTCTCAGAGGGAAGAAAATACAGATATTCCTGGAAAACGCATCTGATCATATAAAGTCATTTAACAAAAATCTGAGACTATTCTGAGTTTAATATTCTGTTTAGTTTCTTTAAAAAAATATTTTAAATAATTAAGCTGGGTAGGAATTAGAGTTTGGGTTTAAGAGACTACAGTATGTGGTTCGAGTTATTTTTTTATTGTAGCAGGACCTGATTGTAAAGCTCTGTGTCCTTTTTTAACTGTATATGTAATTCAACATGACAAGGAAATGTTAAACATTTACAAATCACATTTTGTAAAACTTAACCCCAAATATTGCAATGTTATGCAGCAGAAATTATTATAAAATCTGTATTTTTAGCCATTTTTTAAAAAAATGTTTCAGGTCCTCTTCTTCAAAAATGATAATGGAGTAATTCTGTATCAAACTATCAGAACCATTCTGAAGTTCACCTCAATAATATATGAAACAACGGTTGTGTTAGTGTCCTAAAAATTTAAATCTCTCTTCAATAAATGCAAATCTTTGGTTGTTTAGTGGATTTCCAGCTTCATTCCTGAGGTAGAAACAAGATCTTTTATTGGACTACCAGGATAACCTGTTACCTGTTTTTCAATTAAAACTTTTTAATAAAACATTTTATTGTAAATTTATCAGAGCTAGGTACATTTCCTAAACTTCAATCTTTAAATGCTCTATGCAAATGTTCAAAGTTTTCTTCACACGTGATTTACTATTTTGCAGAACAACTCAGGTGAAACGCTTGAGGACAAATAGCCCTAGAGAGGATCTCCATTTCAGCACCATGGAGAGCGCACTGTTTAAGTCATTGCCAACATGGAAAATAAGTTTAGGACGTTCTGATTTGCCATGTTTTCTGACTGTTTGTTGGTAATTTTGATATGATTGTAACACAGTCATTCAGGAATGTTTTTTGGTAGAAGAAAAGTCACAGTGAACTTCCTAAAACCGACCATGAATGAGTTGTTGAACATCAAATAGAGAAAGGAAAAACAAATCATTACACGTTTGTTTATGAAGATTTTCTGTGAGTGAAGCTCTGGAAGTTTACCTCTTAATTTTCCTTTTAGTATGACTAATACATAATTATACACATTGAGTTAATGAATAATAGCATGGTCAGTTGATTAAATATATCTTATCTTAAAGAGATCAGCAGTTCTCTTAAAATCCTTCATGCTTATTCAACAGTTACTGCAGGTCTGGGTTGTTTACTAACGTCTGGATCAGCCAGTTCAATTTCTAACACCGGATCTTAACTGGGCCATTAAAAAATTAACTTTAAAAGATAAGGACAGGTCTAGCTTGGTTCCTGTATGCCACAGTTGATCCTTAATAACGAATCAAATGTCTGCCCTACCTCCTCAGTATGCAGACTCCAGAGTCCTGCTAATGACCTGGATATTTGATTAATGTGTGTTAAAGCAGAGACACAGTTCTGGAACTGAAGACCCCTGCTTTAAATGTTTTATGAACGCGTAAATATATATGAGTCCTGCTTGATGTTTTGTTTTACATTTCTTCATCCCTTATGTGGTGAAATTCTTTGTTCTTTTTATTGTTTTTAATTTTAGAGGCTAAACTCACTTTTGTAAGAACTGCACAATGTGGTTGTTAAAAGACAAACCTAAAACCTGTGCAAACTAAAGTCAGCGATAGCGTTCAACTCATGACTGAATGAAAGATAGGAGGTAGGTTTTCCACACTGTAAAAAATTGAAATCTCAAGATGTCATTTTTTCTTACGGAAAAATAAGTGGATTTTTCTTTTAAAAGAGGTTATTTAGACACGTTGTCAATGGAACAAGACGATTTACATTTAAAGTAAAAAAATATATAGTCTTGTTCAGAGCATGTGAGCAGAGAGGAGCAGAGCAGAAGAAATATGGTGGAGCGCAGAGCAGGTTTTCAGTTCAAAGGCTGGAGCGAAGATTTGGCTCCGCTCCGCTCCAGTTCGTGGAATGTCGGATTATAACATTTGTAAAATAATGTTTATTTGATTTAAGTTTGATTTTTTGACAATTAATAATTAAATAGGAAACCCGGGGCAACATGAATAGAGCGAGGTATTAGGTTCACAGCTGGGAAATAATTTAACAGCCAGTTAAATAAGATAATCCTCACGTATCGGTCACATCATTAAATCAAACGCCGTGTGGCTCTGGCATCTTTACATGTAGGAAAAATGTCAGAAAATAACATCTCCTGAAAATTTGAGCGCAATCCTGGCGCAACTTTGAGCAGCGGAGCGAATGAGCGAACATCCTCCTGAGGGGGGAGCCGGAATTGTGCGGCGTTCCACTCAGTTTGCATGCTCTGGTCTTGTTTCAACTGCATATTATCTTATTTTAAGAGTAAAACATTCATTCCATTGGCAAATCATCTTATTTACCTGCTCAGATTAAGGGTAAATACACCTAATTTAAGACATTTTGAGTTCCTTCTAGATCATTTTTGCAGTGCAGGTGAATAATTTTGGTCCTTTTTGCAGGAAGGGGTCCAACAGCTACATATAATAAGTGAGAGGTTGGTGGGGGCTGTACTGTTATTCCAAACTGAGTTAGAAGCATGCTTTTATTTTACCAGCAAATTTGGGGGGTTAGGGTTGAAATTTAATTAATATCCATCTTAGTAACATGAATTTAAAACTGGTTCTTGTTCAAGCTTAATTGGCCCAAAACATTGTGACTCTGACCCTGTTTTTTTGGACCACAGGTTGCCCTGTTTTTAACTGTGATTTAACAGAAAAATGTCCACCTGAGTGCTTCAGCAGAAAAATGGTGGTTTTACAGCTGGAGGGAAGCTCACCAGATAACATTAAAGAGCAGGGCATTATACGTTCTCTGAACTTTATCAGTTATGGATCAAGCTGCAGGCTCTGTCCTCCTCTCTAGTGGCCCTCTGTGTTTTTTGCTTCCTTATTTTATCAATGCTCCCAGGAGACAGCGAAGGTTAGACTGCAGACTTTCTTGTTAAACATCCCAACGATATATTGTGTTTTCTCTGAACTCATTACGACTCTTAATTGGAGATGCAGTTCTGGCAGACATGATTTATCACATTGTATCTCCCTTTTTCAGACATCCTCACGGATGCTGTTATCTAGGTGCTCTCGGCAGTGCTTTATATTTACCGATGCTCCTGATAATAAAACAGATCTATTACAGCCTTAATGGTGGACTTGGAGGTGTGGAAATTACACCGAGCTGATCAAGGTCCTCTTTATAAGAAGACGAAGGACAAGGCATGTTCACTCAGTCTCTCACTTGTAAGATATTTCTGGCCAATACTCAACCTCTTCAACATATTTCATCCCTGCTTTCTGTCCAATTTCTAAAACCAATCTTATCTGGGATTCTCTGAGTGCAGCAGCCATTTTATTTCTTCAAGTGGGGATGAAGATAGAATTGAGTGATGATTTTATTATGGAAGTCCATTTCTTCCTACAGTTTACTCTAAAATATCTCACTCATTTCATTCAGCTATGAATATTTTTTCGATCCTAATTCAGATTTAGCATATGCTGTTTCAGTCGGGGTGCCTTGCTGCAGAATGAGCTCATCTTCCAGTCTGGGAATGGGCCAGATTGCTGCTGGTTAATTTAGCATGAACCCTGGTCCAGCAGCACCTTTATAAACACTCTACACGGAGGAGCGCACTGTTGATCAGTCACACTGCCAACATGCTCCCTGCAAGCCGCTAAGTTAAAAGGTCTCAATTAGCTGAGAGGAAACAAGATAGTCCAGCTATTGCAGAACAAGTAAGGAGTCTTAACTGAGTGTCGGTACAGGCGATAACATGAAGCACGGATATAGAATAAACTCAATAGTTTTAGGTGACATGTGGGGAGATTAAAAACTCTTTATAACAAAAAACATATTGTTATGGTTCTCCCCTTTGGGACTCTCAGTGCTCAGTTATTCTGTTTTGTTGTTCATTGGTTTATTTTCTATCATATTCAGCAGTCTTTAGTTGCCCTCTGCTGCCCCCTTGTGCTTGTTTCCTTTCCCCTTGGCTTCCTTCTAGTAAGTTCCACCCACACCTGCTCCATATTCAGCTCATTAGTCCATCCTTTGTTCTGTTCCCCTTATATACTCCACCTCTGCAGTCATTCAGTGCTGGTTCCTTGTTGTTGTTTGTTGCTTCCTCATTTTAGTGAAATAAACTCAAGCAGACAGTAAAAGTGTTTGTGCAAACTGGGCAATCAGAATCAGAAATACTTTAATAATCCCAGAGGGAAATTACTTTGATGAGCAATGATGAGAAAAATGAAAGGTGTTAGTTATTTTTATTCAAACATGATAGTTTTTCCACGTTTTTTGGTTTTAATCAGGTTGGAAGTTTTGTTCAACCAATCTTTTGACTAAACCGACCTAATTTACCCAATCTATATTTTTACCCGGGCAAAACAATGCAAATTAGTCTCATCAACCAGTTTAATCGCAATTTTCAAAAGTCAAAGACAGGTCTTGAACCATCAACTTCTAGAGTGAGAGCCTGTCTCTTACAGATGACGCCGCCTATGTAGATGACCATAACAGGGAGAAAATACTTCTTAACACCAACGTGTTAACACTGACTTTGTCTGGTGGTTTGCTCAAATTTTGATCATTACATTGTTTATTCTAACCAAATTAGTTTTAAGCAACTAGATTGGTTGGAAAAACAACCAATCTATTCTTAGAATCTATCCAAACTTTATCCAGCAGTTCTTGACTGAACACTGAAGCTGTTTAGATGCCTTTCAAAATTCTTGCGCTTCCCGAACCACTTCCCAAAGCGGTCACACGGTATCACGGTAGCGAGGCCTCGGACGTCATTAATTTTGGCCCCGCCTCTAAATGAATCAGCCTCAGCTCATCTCATAACATCACTAGTATTTATGAATTACAGTTTGCAAATCAATTTCCATTTTTTCATAAAGATAATATTGTCACACAAGTCCCTTCATCTGTTAAAAAATGCAAAGAAGATTTAGGAAATAATCTATTATTAATAATACAGTATTTTTCTATACGCCTGTTCAACTCTGTTCTTAAACACACTTTTATTTGACTTAATTCTCTTACTGTACTTTATACATTCTTATATATAGTTATTTACAATGCTGGAACATGACAAAGAACATTTCATTTTTTTATGCTGGGGAAGATTCTCAGTCATTCAGGTCAAAGTCATTCCAAAAAAAAGTAAAGCAACAGCAGGTATTCATTGTTTGCCCCGCCCCTTAATGGCCGCCATCATTGGAAACTAGAGGCTCAGACCTTTCCAAGGAGGGGTCAGAGGTCATTGTGTGACCATTTCAGGTGATGTAAGCGGCATGCGTTACATAAGCTGATTTTATTGGTAAATTTCAATGAAACAACTAAATCTTAGGAGCAAAGGCTTTGCTTTATGCAGAAGGTCTCCAATAATGGAAATCAGCATATTTGCCTGAGCAGATTCCCTTTTATGAGTGGAAATATGCATTTTTGCAGTTTCGGCACCACTGTGCCAAAATCCCATTTCCTTCTAGCACTCTCCCCACTAAAACCTTTGTGGAACAAACATGCTTCTACTTATTCAATCCAAATTTGCTTGACTTATAGTCAAGATGTGGAAGTATAAAGTCTGAGGTTCACCCACAGTTTAAAATGGGCTTTCATGGTGTTTTGCAGTTTTTATTTTTGAAAGAAAATTGGCAAGGCTAAATATATTTCATTTTCTTTGTTTAATCACCTATAAATCAGACATAGTGGCATTTAAAATAGTGGTTCCACCTGAAAGATATTCCTCAATGTCTTTCTGTCACACAATGGCCATAGGCTTTAACATCTGCTCTCCAGCTTTGAATTTGAACTTTCTTTGTAGTTTTTCTTTAGCTTTAGCATTTGGTCACTTTGTCCATAAATTTAGCTGGGAATCAGAAACAGATGGAAGACATCAGAAGAAATCTGTTTCCACATTCATCAGCTCCACAATCTGTTTTCATATAGAAACATAATTCCAGCCTAATCCATATAAATGACACCACCGAGCACATTTTTCATCCCCTGCATCCTCTCCTGAGGTGCCTCTCCTTTCAAAACTCAACAAACAAGATTCCAGTGACTCATCTGCAACACTTGGGAGGGTAGAAAGTAAAGGTGATGGAGGGTGGAAACTACCGAGGCCTCAGGGCTGCTGGTGTTTCATTTCTCATGCAGCATAGCATCAAAAGAGAGACTACAGGTGGAAGTATCGCTGATACCGAAGCCGCTGTATAATATTTCAGCCTTTCAAAAAGAGTTTGAGAAGCAGCCAGAGAGCATGACCATAATACCTGCTGCTGAACTTTAGTGTCATCTGCTAACGCTGTCCTGAGACGACGGTGCGAAATTGAAATCTCAGGACAGCTGGAAGCCCCACTGACAGAAGGGTTATTGTGCAGCTTATCAGCCGGGGAAGTGAAAGGGAGAGATTTGCTGCTCACTCCAGGGGAAATATTGCCCTCCATCAAAATGTTGGAGGAAAACAGCTGACATCGCCATCTCAGAGGAAAACTGTTACTAAGTGCAGATTTCCAGCTCCTCCTGCCAAAAAGCCAGAGGAAGAAAGAATACGCCTTTCTTCTTAAATTCCAGCTACTCAATCTTCGGAGACACAATTCAGTAAATGTTTTATCACTCAGGGAATCAGTTGCAGGAGGATATGAAGATGTGACTCAGTGAGACGACGCTGACATTTATTTTCTCTTGGCCTTTGCTCTGAGGCAGATGGATGAGAAAGCTAACTTAATTTAGAGAGCGAGGCAATTAAGAGGGACATTATTCATCCCTCAATAAGATTACTACAACATGATGGCGATTATACAGGATGCTCAGTTTTCAGCATCTGACTCAGTGCATATATCATTCCAGTGAAAAGGCTGCTGTTGTTTGATTAATGAAGGAAATTAGAAATTATCAACATTTATGGGTGTCAAATAATGTTGACGACTCCAGCTCACAGAAATGGTCCACAATTAAATTTTCCTTTGCTGTGAAGATGGAGCTTAGTTTCAGATTATGAGTAGCTCTGCTATAAATCAATCGATTACTTTATTGTACACTACAGTTTGAATTCTAATTGAGATTTCAGTTTCAGTACAAACCGTTCATCACATACAGGACATACATTGGGCTGACGGGGGAACGATTTACTGAGGCCATGCGTGCCGCAGAATGCTGCTGTTGGCGAGGTCTTATGGCTGCCAAGGGCATTTCATTCTGAAATTAAATGAAATTTGTTCAATTTCTCCATTAATGCTGTCTACAGGCCATTTGCTGGAGAGGGGGGGGAGCAGTGTGGGCTCCTCTGCCATAACATCCAGGGGAGGTTAGGTAAAGGGGAGGCCGAATCCAAAATAACTCTTATTGTTTTGAGAGCAGGCTGCACAGGAATTTTCCATCAACCTTGAGTCTTTTCTTGCTGGCTCCACATGTCGAATCCAATATTCCAAATTTGTTGGGCTTTTCCACCTTGCAGCAGGCGTGCATATCCAAGATATTGTCCCATCTCACATAAGTTCAACGACCGCAGCCAGCCTGCGATAAATCGCACTCAGCATATGGCTCAGCTCACGGTCCTGCCCTTTCACAGCCTTTGTGAGAGCGTCAATCTCTGCCAGCATTCTGATAAGTGTCCAAATTGCCGTCAACATCCTCTGTAATTGTAGTTGGATAAGGTGTCCTCCAAATTATCAAACAGAAGAAATCTGAGTATCAGAAACCCGAAAATCCACACACCTTCGATATCCTCCACTGAAAACATTGTAAAACACACCATCCTCCAAGCCGTCCATGAGTCCATGGCATATCCCACAAAGTATTTCCCACCAAGACAGGAAGGGCCCCCTTTTCCCTGCCTTCCAGGTGAAAAAGTTTTATCACTTGCATTGAGTAACCAGCTGACCAGATCCATTGTTTGAATTTGGGTTATATGAAGAGAGAGCTCAGAAAAGACAAGACACAGCAAAGCAGGGGCAGATCAGGGAGGAACAGGAGCAGCATGGAAATGCGACCTCCTCCTGATTTCACCAGATTTTTTCTTTTTCTTATTTGGACACTTGTTATAACTTGATTTTTTACATCCTTTACATCCAGAAGCAGCTAATTAACATCTGTTAAGCTGAAATAATACATCAACTACTCCTGCAAGTACCAGCTACGTTGAAAGCTGAGAAGGTGCTGGGGATGCAGAGCAGGAGCAAGGAGATCCCTTCGAGATTAAAAGCCTCTTTTTCAAGGGAGTCCTGGCCAAGAGGCAGCAAAGTTACATAAGATACATTAAAATAAATGACAGGTACATAAAAAAAATATATCAAGTAAAACAATTACATATCATTGAGGCTGCCTCAAATTCCTTCACTTTGAACTTAAAAGCATTTAAAGATTAAAACTCAGTCAACTTCCAGTTTCTTTGTAAAATATTCCACTCAGAAGGAGCTGCATAGCTAAAGGCTTTCTTCCCCAGTTCTGTTCGGGCAAAAGGAGCAGAGAGCAGCAGCTGATGGTTGGATCTGAGGGCAGAAGAAGCCATGCTTTGCTGTGGAAGTAAGGTACAAAGGTAAGAGATCAGAAATCCAAGAAGGGCCTTGGAATTAAACGTGTACCAATGACACTGCCTTCTCATAGCAGGCAGGTCTGTTCTAGAAGATATCGACAGCATTTTCATTTTAAAAGAGGAACAGAGAAACGCGATCAAGGCTCATCTTCTTATTCTAGGCGT
The DNA here is from genome assembly GCA_030533445.1 of Cyprinodon diabolis. NCBI lineage: Eukaryota > Metazoa > Chordata > Actinopteri > Cyprinodontiformes > Cyprinodontidae > Cyprinodon > Cyprinodon diabolis. The sequence goes on from CM060073.1 coordinate 1,848,936, forward strand.
GCAACTGCACGCTTTGATTTTTGTTGACAACAACTATGCGTCGCTTAACATACGCCACGCACTCCGTTGCTCTTATTGGTTGTAGGTCTATCCAATTGAGTGCAGAGGCATTTTTTCCTGGTTCGTTCGAAACACGCCCCATAATCACAGCTCTATGGAGCAGCATCAGACTCACTCTGACTAGAATTGAGTAGGACTACGTCAGGCTATAAAAGATCTGCCTCCCATTCTACTTTTAGAAATTCTAGGAACCACTAGTAAACCTGCAGATTGAGAGCGAAGTGCTCTGTTAGGAACATAAGGAACAATCAGATCTCTGATGATCTCTCTTTTTCATTTTCATCATAACTCTAGCTGCAGCATTTTGGATCAGCTGAACTTCCTGATCAGAAATTCACAAAATGTGAAATCAAACTTTTTATTTATAAAGGAACAATGTAGCATATCTGTACAAAAACAACAGTATACTATACTTTAAATCAATGCAAATAGATCATAACCAATAAGGTCAATAGGCAAGTTCTCACAAGATAGATACGACTCATGAAACAGCAGACAAAGACTTGAAATTTGCAGTTGCTGTAGGCCTGGACCTTCAGGTCACCATCAACACCTGGCCTATTCCGTAGTTTATTGTCTCACACAAACAGTTTTTTTTTCCATCTCACCTCGGCTAAGTAGTTAACTTCTGCAGCTCTGCTTCTCCCAACATGCCTTAATGTTTCATACTTCCCAACTCCAACTAATATACCTAGCTGATAGGATGTGGTACATGTGAGCCTGACACTCAACAGTAATTGGCTGTGTAGTAATGAGGGGATGGAAGTTAAAAAATTACACAGATTTAATCACTGGGATCTTTCTCCATTATCTAAACATGTAACAGGAAATCACTGGGATTTACACCCGGGTCACAACAAGTCCTGTTTTGTTTTCAGCTTGTTTATAATTTAATTAATTTTCTTCTGCTGGACTGTGAGTAGTCATACTGACCGTTCTTATGACAAGTCTTTTTAATTAAAACTTAGACTCTTTGTCCTTTCATCATCGGACTGTTCCAAGTATCAGACCTGACATGGGGACGAAGGCTTTTAAATATCCACCATCTCTGCAGTGAAGGAATTCCAGAAAGACTCCATGATGAGAAAACTGATGACTGTTGGTGAATTCAAAGCACTCCTAAAAGAGTGGGAGAGACAGAAATACCTCAATCGCAAAGAGGATTTTCCTGGTTGAAAGAGGGTCACATTTAAAGAGGAAAAAAAGCCACTTTTTGGGGAGACTTTAACTGTACGTACAGATCTAATAGATTTCGCCAGCAGTCTGTGATAGGGGAAAATTCACCTGCAAAATGAAAAGCTATTTGCATAAATCAATCTTTTCTCTCATATTTTTCCTGAAGAAAAGGTGCCTGGCTCTGATGCATTGATGATATACTGACCGAGTGGAAGAGAGTGGAACTCAGATTTCCATATCATGATTTAAAACATGTCACTTCGGTATAATGAAGGATGGAAAGCAGCCTGTGTGTGTTTTGTGGATTGATTCATTTCTTGTGTTTGTGTTTGGTTCCAGGCCTGAAGCGAAGCTACACCTGTGAAGTGTGCAGCGTCACACTCAACTCGGTGGCACAGTACCACGCACATCTCCAGGGCTCCAAGCACCAAAACAAGTGAGTGCACCCCTCAGCCGCCGCCGCCGCCGCCGCCGCCGCTCCTTACCGGGAACACATTAGGAAGAGCTAAAGGCTTCGGCACTCAATCAACATCAAAATATGTTGTCTCTGCTTTCATCTGCCTCCCATGCGCTTCAAATGCAGCACATGCATAAATGATGGGAGGATTGTAATGAGCTACCAGGCTCAAACACAGATTTCAGATAGGCTCATTTTGCTCTAATTGACTCTACTTTTCTAGTCATGCTGGATTTAACTGGTGACTCTTGCATCCACAGGAGACACGCTGAGAGTCAACAAGCTTTTATATTTCAGTCACAGCAAACAGGCAATGTGTTAGGCCTGGCGTTCTACTCCACTGCTTTCTAGAAATAAGTTAAAAAGAACTTTGCAAAGCTCCGCAAGCCTGTTCACAATTTTATAGAAAGCAATTAAATGGACTGAAGGAAGCTGCCCTAAAAATCTATAAAAAGTTTATGCATTCATCAGTTTGGTTGACATTTGTAGTGGAATCTGAAATACATGTTTCTCCCCCAAACATCAGACGTCATTTAGAAGTTGGTCTTTACGCTAAATCTGGTCAATCCGTCATAAACTTTATTTAGTCCAGAAATATTTGCTGAAAATTGGGCTGTGTTTGGTCGGTCTGATTTTGGCTCACTTTAGTCCCAAAACAGACGCTGAAAAGATGTTGCAAAACCCAGTTTTTAACATCTAAAAAATGATGTATTTTCATCTTTCATTTCTCAATCAAATTCAAGTTTGGACGTAAATCACGTCATCTTTTCAATGCCTTTTTAACCCTTTTTTGCTCAGTGGGATAGGTGTTAAGGAAGGTTCTGTGTTTCCAACTTGAAGCTTTATCTGTCTGGTTCTTTTCATGAGAAGAGATCACTTGGGACAAACTCTTTAAATAAGACTTCATGATGTTTATGTATTGAATAACCAGGACACAAGACATCAGATTCTGATAGAAATTATAATCTTACTCAGATCAGAGAAGTTGCTTATTGTTGCAGAAGGCAGCTGCTTACCAACGGGGCTCACTTCTCCTGAATCAGTAGACAATGCAGGTGAAGTGTCTTGCCCAAGGACACTGAAAGTCGGAGTCGGGGCTTGAACCGTCAACCCTTCGATTTCAGGGCAAACTCCTACATCCAACGCCACTGTCGCCCCTATAAGAATACACCACGATACGATTTGATTCGATTAATTGGTTCAATTTTTATTTTTTTTACACCTTACAGGCTAGACAATGTTTCAAATTTGAAATAAATCAATGAAAGCTGTAATATCATTGTGCATTTTTTTTTGAGAAACAACAGCAAATAACAGAAGTAGAAAAGTTTTACTCCACCTATTCCTATTAAAACCTCATTCATTGAAAAATAATAATACCCTTGCGTTATAGATTGTGAAAGGCTTTGAATCAAAAAATACTGCACAAAATCAGTGCAATGAGTGCAATGCAATACCTCGCCTCCAGACGTCCCGCCCCCCTCCACAGACGCTCCGCTGCTCCTCTCCCAGATTGTATCTGACCGCAGACAGTGGCGCACACAGGAGGCCGGCTTGTTTTGTTTTTATGACCGAAATTGTGGAAAACAACTCGTGAAGTTTGACCCGCTAGAAGAGCGAGGTGCGCGAGAACGCTGCAACCCTTTTTCCACCTGGATCTCCGCTCTTTTTGGCCCTCATGTCCCTCCGTAGTCGGACTAAACTCGCCCCCACTTCCTCACCGCCTTGGCCGTATCTAGACCCACAGCGTGTTGCGCAGACCACGCTTCAATATTGAGCATTGAGCACTGCGACACACTGCTGTAAGAGTATAACCAGGAAGCGAGGTAGGAGGGCAAAATAGGGTTATCGCCACCGCAGCACGGGAAAAAATATGTTCAGGAGCAAATGGATAAAAATAGACCGGAGGGAAAAAAAAACATTAATCTATTCTCCTGCGGACGAATCGATGCATCGGATCGTCGGCTGTTGGATCGATCCATCGATACAAAACGATTATTATTTACACCCCTAATCATCACATCAATACATCATCAAATCATTACGTCATCACGTCATCGGTTCATCAAATCATTACATCATTACATCACACACGTTTGCAGATGAGGAAGAGTCCATGGCTCCAGCCTTATCAAAATCTTACACTTTGTTCTTTGATCAGAGACACGGATCTAGTTCCATTCCCATATATTTACCACATACATAATGAAGATGATAACTGTATAGTCGGACGGAGGAACTGTCCTGATTAGATAAACTACTTGGGAAAGCCTTAGTTCTGACAGGCCGATATTAGGGTTTAACAGGCTCTTACATAATTAATAAGAATAATAATCCAAACATAGATTAGCTGAACAGAATTATTGCAACCTTTACTTTCTGCAGACAGACTAGATTCTCTGAGAGTTACTTGTTTTACTCAAAGAGGAAAAACTAGAATGTTTTAAATCCTTTAAATCAGGGGTCTTCAACGTTTTCCAGGCCAAGGACCCCCAAACTGATGACAAGATGGAGCGGGGACCCCCTAATTATATATATTGTATGAAATTGTGTTATATCAACCTGGTCCTATAGTCACTCTATTACAGATGGAGTAATGTAAGGAAAGTCATTTCTCCCTGGGATTATTAAAGTAAATCTGATTCTGATTCCTGGTTGATGGGACAGGTGTTGTGAATGAAACGGTGCCCAGCTTGAAAGATTTCCTGTGTGTCTCTGAATGTGAGCATTGATGACTGAAAGACATCTTTTGCCTCCATTTATCTGTTTACTACCGTGTGTTGAATTCATGTTAATGTGGATTTAAAGACATTTCAATTCAGGAGGGAATATAAAAAAAAAAAAATGAATCAACCAAAAGTTTCGCGACCCCCATGCAGTACCTCCGCGGACCCCCTAGGGGTCACGGACCCCCTGTTGAAGAGCTCTGCTTTAAATCTTTAAACTATTTTGCATGGACCCATTTGTCTTGTTGCCAACAACAATCAGCTGCAGTAGCAACTTGACCTCTAGCAGTTTCAGCAGTAGGAGAGGGACTGTGACTTGGGTGGGAGTTTGAGTTGGTCCCTGGGAAGTGACTCGGATTACATGCCGCATGTCATTGAATTGTCTTGACTGGTCGCTTTCTGGCTGCAACCATCCTAACAAATGCTGGGATCAGGAGAGGTGGCATGTGCTTTAACAGCCACCCCCATTTAGGCACGGGTGTCTGTTCCACTTTGTCAGAGCATTTGGATCCATCCAGGGACACAAGTATTAGTGGTGAGAGTCAGAGAGCAGAGGTCTGGCCTCCTTCATGCATCCCAGTTACTAGGATTTCATTCCCATATTAAACAGTTTAACTGCTCACCTGCTGAAGCTGCTTTAGTAAATTAGTTTCATTGATTTTAATTTACAGAATATTTTTTTTAAATAAAAGCTAAAAATATGTCCAATTTAAAATGGGTAATTTCCCTTAGTATTAGAAAATCATCTGTGGAAAAATATTTGTAATGATTTGTGTAAATAATGCCCCATGCTGGCTTTTTTGAAAGAATTAATCTACATTCTGGCGCTTTTTAAAACCATAATACGTTATCCTTCTCTAAGATACTCAAAGTACTTTTCCTTAAAGGAAAAGTCTGTTCAGCAGGAATAATCAATGGATCCCTATTTATACATAAAACTAATCCGTTTGCCTTGATTTAATGAATTTAGCGTTAATCAGTAAAAAAATAAAAACAATATATTTTTTTTTGCGATCACTGAGTCTGGGAGTGGCCATTTTTGCCCAAATATAGTAGCCCCTCCCTCCTGCCATCTTCCAGCAGTGACGTCACGGTGCGGTAAGCCTAGCGCCATTCTCCCCGCTTTACAAGCTAAATCAATGGGAACTACTAGACACATCTGCAATCAACAACAATTATTGAAGATTTCCAGAGGACTTCACCATTGAAATTCACCAGAGCTATAGTGAAACTGACAATGCCCACGTGCATGGCAGCTGGATGCTGGAATACATCGGGTAAAAGTGAAAAAAAGAGTTATTCCACCTTTCTGATTCCTGATCCTCCACGGACGGGTTGGTCGTTGGATCGCCAACTTGAAGAGGGAGGATTTACCATCGAACTTCTGGCCAGAGAAAAAACCCGTAATATGTAGCCAACATTTGGAAGAAGAATGTTTTCAAGACGACTTGGATAATAGCGCGTTGTGACAAACACCAGATACAGCACTGGGACTTGATCAACAGCCGATACCGCACCGTGACAATGTCACTAACCAGTAGGTGGCAGTAGTGTTCTTTGACAAACATGGATGCCTCCAGTAAAGCACATTCACATGGAAATTACTCTGAATTAAAAACACTTATTTATTGAACAGGATGGAATCATTTCATATTTAAAAGACTTTCAGAAGTTTGAAATTTGAATTCTGAATATGAGAATTCTTTTTTAAATCATCCAAATATTCTTAGAAACTAAAAATTGGGAGACACCCTAACTGACAAAAAAAAAAAATAATATTTTTGTTTCAGTTTCTCCAAAAAAAAAGCATCATTTCCTCAAAGAGAAAATCTGGATATTAACTTCATATACCGGAATACCTTCTGCACATAATCACATCATTTCATTTTGTTGTTTTTTTTTTTAAGAAAACTGTTCTTGTTTTCAAGTTTACAAAATAAAATGAAAGCCTTTAACCTAAAACTAAGACTAAAACTGAGATGTCTTTGTTTAAACATTTACAAACTGAAGCCACAGAGGGTTTTTACATTTCAGCTTAACAGCTTAAATTCCATTAGTTTCATCTGATGCCATTTTAATGCATCTGGCTTGGAAAAGGTAAACCTCTGAGAGGTTGTTGTTGCAGCAGGTACTGAGTTTGTTAACGATTTAAAATCATCCTGGTTAACAACTGGAAGATATTCAGAGCAGCTAGCATTCCCGGGTCAGGCTGTCCAGGCAAGTTCAGGGGCGGATTTAGAAAATGTGGGGCCCTAGGCAAAGACAGGCAGGGGCCCCTCTGAATAGAGAAGACAGCAGATAAAACAGCCCCATTCTACAGATAGAGAAATGTTAATAGAATAGACATCCATGATCTGTTCTAGGTTGTGTCCCTCTCTTCTTGTCTCTTTTCTTCTTGTTTTCCTCTCTATGTTTTGTACTCAGCTGACTTTTCATGCTGTCTCTAAAGGAATGAAAGATTTTTTCCAAGCACTAAGCTCACTTAGCTGATTGCTCCTTCCTGTGTTTCCAAAAAGGCCAAAGTAAATAACCCAGTCCTTCTTTTCACTGTAGACAAGCCATGATCTGCTTATCTGTTCTCCATTTTTCATTTGGATGAAATAATAGCTGCATGAATCATGACAGCAGACAAGATAGAGGAGAGCAGGAGGCGGGGTTACCAATCTACTTGCTCTGGAGAGCAGAGTTCGCTGCTTTTAGATGTTGTCTCCAAAGTCTCCACTAGCAGAAAAAAGTCTCTAGATTTGGCGCTAGGAGCTTTTTAGAAATCAAAGTGCTAGAGGGGTCTGAAAAGTGGCTAAATATAGCGACTAAAGCGCTAAGTTGGCAACACTGCTCTTTGCATGGTTTGTTTTCAAATGGTTTGCTGCTGTCTGTTTGGACCTTTCTGAACATGTGCAGCAAATGGACTGATCCAATATGGTGGACACTGAAGGGGGGGGGGGGGGGGGGCTGAGACACATTTATTATTATCAGCGTTCTGATGGAATTTTAGTGAAAGGATTTTTATCAAAAACATAATTAATGTGCACAAATAAGGAATAGTTGTATTAACCTTACATGGAAAAGGAGTTTTATTGGGGCCCCCAGGAACTAGGGGCCCTAGCCAACTGCCCAGTTTGGCCTAATGGTAAATCTGCCCCTGTGAAAGTTCCCCCCGAAAGCAGGCTGCAGGATCCTAACTGAAGTCTCCTAAATCCCTGCAGCAGGCTCTCTGAGAGACGATGACAGAAAGGTCAGAAACATACTTGAGCAGTTTACCTTCGTTGGCAGCCGGAAGACAAATTTGCTCTGGAAGAAAAACAAGAAAGTTAAATTAAAGATTGTCTGAGAGAACATGAACAAAAACACATTTATTATATCAAGTGATAATTCACAGAATATTGAAAATATGGGATGTTTAGTTCCGATGTGAAGGGAAACCATGGAGCACGACTTAAACTTGTTGGTTTTCTTAAACTTACAAAACTTCATCCATTCTGTAACCTGCAGCTTAAAGGAGGAACATTTTGCATTCAGTGTTTAATGCATCCTTAAATCAAATAAAATAATTTCCTAATTTAATCATAGCAGATTTCAAATGTAAACATGTCGGAGTAACGCAGAGTAATTGTAGCGTATGTGGAACCTACAGTTTCAGGCAAATTTATGGCAAACATGCTAAGGATGTCTGCCAAGGCCTTAAAACAAATTAATCTTATACTCCAGTAGCATAATATCAATCTAGAGGTTTTTGAAAATTCAGAGATTTATTCAGTGGAGAAAAAGAAGAAATAAATATTTGCATAAAAACTGTTTGGTTCTTTTTTCTATCTCAGCTTCTTCTCTTCAACAGATTATTGCTAAAGCACCTTTTTCAAGTTGTGTGGAAGTTTTATTTTGCTCATGCAATCATGAGCTCGATGTATTATCATGGTTTTATCTGAAATGATTTAGACTCGTCACCTAAGGTTGAGTCCTTGATGTTTACTGTCATGTACGAACAGTCTAGTCATTAGACCATCACCTCCATCCAAGTCGTCCATCCATCCATTTTCTCTGCGTGTAAAAATGAACGCCCAGCCGCATATATCTGCATACAGCTGAGGTGAAGCAGCAGAGACTCATAAACCACTGAGGACCCACTGGTGACACTTTTCCACACCTCCTGACAGAATGACAAAGAACCGGTATTTCTAAGTAAGGAGGCTGCAAACCTTTCTCACTTCTACATGTTCGGTCATAAGGAATGATCCAGAAACCTTTGGAAGGATATCTAGAAAGACCGTTCTGGGACAGCCAGGTCTGAAGGCACAAAAGCTTGTCTTTTACACTACAAAAAACATCTAGAAATAAGTCAATTAAGTCTTTCTTAAATTAAGTGTATTCACCCTTAATTTCAGAAGATAAATAATATGATCTGTGATCAGTATTTTTACTCTTAAAATAATATGATTAGATAATATGCACTTGAAATATCCATGCATTTATTATCCGGGGCGTGTCCTGGGCCTTCCACCAGGCCTCCTTCCAATGGGACATGCCTGGAACACCTCCTGAGGGAGGCGACAGGGAGGCGTCCTGAACAGATGCCCGAGCCTCCTTAGCTGGCTCCTTTCGACACAGAGGAGCAACGACTCTACTCTGAGCTCCTCACCCGATCTGGAAGGGTGCTCCCACCCACCCTGCGAAGGAAACTCATTTCCGCCGCTTGTAATCGGATTCTTGTCCTTTCGGCCATTACCCAGATCTCATGACCATAGGTGAGGGTGGGAACGTAGATCCATCGGTTAATGGAGAGCTTTCCCCCCGACTCACCACGACCAGGGAAGGATCTAGGATTCTAGGAGATCAGGGGCCCTGAGGGTGAACATGAGAGAGAAGACTTTCTGCTAAATCCTGTTCTAATGTAAAATATGACAGATTACTGGATTAAAGACATTTCTAGTATACTACATGCTATCACACATAAGATTTCCTACGGAAGAGGATTAGGGCCACTGAAAAAAAAAAAAAGTTTACTGATTTAAAAATTTTATTTCAATTTAGTATTGGAAAAAAGTCAGAATTCTGACTTTTTTCTCAGAATTCTGACAGCTAACAAACATGTTAGCATCAAGCCATAGGCATGTCTGTTTTAGAGACTAGCTCTCTTGTTTTAATGACCTTCTGCTCCTCCATTAATGAGGGGACCCCTCGGGCACGTTAAAATTTGCCTAATTCCGTCATTTTCCTACAATGTGTCACTGGCCACCTCAAACAACTCACATCTATGTCAGTGAAGCTGAGTGCTCCCATATCTCTTCCTTCACGGTGCCCATCTACATTAAGATCAGTTAAATTAAAAACAATTAAAGTCAGAACTATGAGAAAAAAGTCAGAATTCTGAGATTAAAGTCAGAATTCTGACTTTTTTCCAATACTAAATTGAAATAAAACTTTTAAATCAGTAAACTTTTTTTTTTCAGTGGCCCTAATCCTCTTCCGTAAATTCCCCCTCCATAACATGGGAAGAAATTAATTTACCTGCAAGTCTTTAACTGTGTTTATTCCTCTCTTCATCAACAACAAACTCTGTGGATTTGGTGACATTTGATCATTATTTTCCAGAGTTAAGGGTAATGAAATAATTTTGCCACTTGATATAATCCGTTTCCCCATAACATAGGGAAAAATTAACAAATCCTGTGAAATTTGAAACCGTCATAATTTTTCTATATTATGTTTGAACATTTATTATTTTATATCTTGAAATCCAAAATAGTTCAAATAAATATGACTGTTGGTTTGATGATCTTTATGAAATGTTCTTTAAATTCTCAAAATAAAATATCTGGAGTAGCATTTCTGGATGGAAAGAGAAACATCTTTAAACTTGGAAAACAAAGTTCAGAGGTTTCGGTTTGAACTTTTCTGGGAATAGTTGTAAATTGTTAGATAAACATTTAAGCAGAGTGTAGGAGCTATTTCTCCATTTTTAGTTAAATCTTAGAATTTGGATTATTTGGTTTGATTTGTTATTTAGAAAAAGATTTGCTTAGTGATTCAGTTAATTAGTTAATTAGTTTTAGCTTGCAAGGTGGGTGTTTCACAGTATAAATAGGAGGTCTTAGGTAGCTCATTTTGTTCATTGGTGGTCATATGGTTTTTCTTTTACCAGTTCTCAGTTTTCAGCCAGTCAATTAATCAGTCAGTCAATTTAAGAACAGGTGCAGGAATCAGAGTGAGAGCAATAGCATAATCCTGGGAAGCCTGTAACCTGTTTTGTCTGTACGGAGAATAAAGCGAGCGAAGAACTAGATTTCTAACCCTTTTTGATGTTTTTGGACGGCGTAAGCCAGAATCCACGGTGCATCAGGTGGCTGTTTTGCAAGCGGCAAAACACAGTTACATAGCCAAAAACAAATTAACAAAAGACCGCTACACCGAAAGGGAATGTCCCAGTGGCCGGATGTGACGTCACGATTACCCTGACTTGTAGTACAAACAGCTCAATCTGTAGTCCTCCTGCTTCACGTGAAAAGTCAGCGGCGATTTTAGATGGAAAGAATTGCACTGAAGCTGTTTTTCTTAAGTTTACGCTAACCGAACAATGTTTTGCCCTTATTGTGGTCTCTGGAACTTTTACGGGACACGGACCAGGTGGCAGGACCAAGCAGCAGGGCCGAGCTCAATTCGTGGCAGTGGCTACGTTGCAGCAGTTCCGGTGGTCCTGCCACCTGGTCCGTGTCCCGTAAAAGTTCCACAGACCGTCCGCACGAAGAACAAAATGGTGTAAATTGGCTGAAATTTGCCCCACAATAATAAAATCGCCGCAAACTTTTCACGTGAAGCAGGAGGACTACAGATTGAGCTGTTTGTACTACAAGTCAGGGTAATCGTGACGTCACATCCGGCCACTGGGACATTCCCTTTCCGTGTAGCCGTCAACACACCGCGCACAGAATCAACCCAAGAGCAGAAAAGCCGCCCGGCGCAAAACCGCAAGAAGAGCAGACCGCAGACCGCAGCTCCGCCATGCCTCCAAGAGGGAAAACCCACCCGAATACCCAATCAGCGCAGCCAGCCCGCCCACACCGGCCCCACGGTTATATGAGCAAATCAAAGTTAATTATAGCTTTGATTTGCTTTGATTTGCTCATATTCTAAGAATATATTTTTGTAAATGCCATATTGCAAATTTAATCTAGCAAATGTGATAAACTCCGTACCTTCAGTTAAATGATCCAGATAGTTAATACCTTTATTCTTCCAGTACGGAAAGTTCATCACATTATTGTTTTGTAGAATGTCAGGGTTATTCCAGATGGGTGTACGACTGCAAGGGATAAGTGATGACTTCGTTATTTTTAGAAATTCCCACCATGCTGTCAGGGAAGAGCTGATGTTAATATTTTTAAAACATGGGTGCCGCTTGATATTAGAGCTAATAAACAGCAAATCTGAGATTATGATATTACTGCATATATCCTGTTCTGTGTCTATCCAGGGCTCATCTAAGGGATTATGTTTTATCCATTTAGAGATGTATTGTAATCTATTTGCTAAGTAGTAGTGTTGGAAGTTAGGTAAATCTAGTCCCCCTCTGTCTTTAGTTTTCTGTAGTGTCTTTAAGCTGATACGAGGGGGTTTGTCCTTCCAAAGAAATTTAGAGATGGACGAATCCAGAGATTTAAACCATTCGGCTGATGGTTTATTTGGGATCATTGAAAATAGGTAGTTAATTCTGGGTAAGACCATCATTTTAAATGAGGCTACCCGACCCATAAGGGAGATCGGAAGCGATTTCCATCTTTCTAGGTCCTCTTCTATTTTCTTTAAAAGAGGGATGTGGTTGAGTTTTGGTAACTCAGCTAGTTTAGATGACACGGTAATTCCCAAATATTTGATATTTCCTGATTGCAATTGTAGACCTGAGGGATTCTGTAGAGAGCAATTAATTGGTAGTATTACAGATTTAGACCAATTTATAGAGTAATCTGAGACTTTTGAGAAAGATTCTAGTAATCTAATAACTTGATAGAGGCAAGTGTCTGAGTGCTGGAGATAAAGTAATACATCATCTGCGTAAAGACTAATTTTATGCTCTATTTTCATGCCTTTTATACCTTTAACCACATTAGTTTGTCTGATTGTAGCAGCTAGAGGCTCAATGAAAATGGCAGAAAGTGAGGGTGAGAGCAGGCATCCCTGTCTGGTGCCCCTCTGGAGACAAAAGCTGGAAGATGTTTGATTATTTGTCCTGACACAGGCTGTTGGGAAGCTGTATAAGATTTTTAACCAATTTATAAAGGAATTGCCAAAACCAAATTTATGTAGAGTAGCAAATAAAAATGTCCAGTTTACTCTATCGAATGCTTTTTCTGCATCTAAAGACAATAAATAGGATTTAAGATTTTTACTGTAGGAATAATCTATTAAATTCAGCAGTCTGCGTGTGTTAGCAGCTGACTGCCTTCCTTTAATGAAACCAGTTTGATCAGGGTGGATTGAGAGGAGTGACTTTATCTAATCGTTTTGCTAAAGCTTTACAGATTATTTTAATATCCACATTAATTAAGGATATGGGACGATAGCTGGTCGGAAACATAGGATCTTTGCCTGGTTTAAGCAGGAGACTAATGGTGGCAGAATTCATATTAACTGGAAATTTGCCATTATCTCGAGTTTCCTGCAGCATTCTGTGGAACGTTGGGGCCAGAATGTCCCAGAATTCTTTATAGAACTCAGTAGGGAACCCGTCTGGACCTGGCGCTTTATTGTTTGGCATGTTTTTTAATGCTTCCTGAACTTCAGCTGTAGACAGCGGTGAGTCCAGGGTCGCTCTTTGACTCTCTGATAATTTAGGAAGAGTTATTTTATCCAGAAATTGCTTAATATCTTTATCTGATGGATTTAACTGTGATGTGTATAAAGATTTATAGAAATCTTGGAAAGCATTGTTAATATCCTCCGGATCCTGTAATGTATTACCAATTGAATCTGTAACTGCAAATATAGTCGTTTTTTCTTTGTTTATTTTTAGCTGATTAGCTAAGAAACTTCCTGACTTATTGCTAAGTTCAAAGTTGTCAATTCGAAGTCTTTGAATTAAAAATTTATTTTGTTTTTCAATAAATTTGTTTAGTTCTAGTTTTATTTTACGGATTTCCCCTAATTTTTCCTCATCTAGCGAGCTTTCTAGTAACTTTATTTTTCCCTCTAATTCCTGGATCTTTTTTTGTTCTAACTTTTTTTTATGAGATGAGAATGAAATAATTTTACCCCTCATCACTGCTTTCCCTGCTTCCCATAGTATAGATGCTGATGTTCCTGGTAAATCATTGCACACCAAGTATGATGCCCACTCTTCCTTGAAAAATTTGAGAAACTCTTCATCTTTAAGCAGTGATGTATTTAATCTCCAGCTCTTGTTTTGTGGGGCTATTTTTTTATTTATTAGGGTTAAAGTAACAGGAGCATGATCACTGACAGCAATAGGATTGATTACAGCATCTGAGACATCAGACAGCAGCGAGCTGCTGATTAGGAAATAGTCCAAACAAGAGTAGGAATGATGGATATTAGTCCCTGTTGCATTCAACCTGTCCATTTCTCCATTTAGACCAAAGTTGAGGTCACCCCAATAATTAGAGAACAGTCCCCGTGCTTTGAAAGTGCATGAAAAACTTTGTGGAAGAATGAGGGGTCGTCAACATTTGGACCATATATGCTAACAATACACCACTTTTGGTTATAAATAGATATTTTAATTATGATGAATCTGCCTTCAGGATCTATAATTTTGTCTAATAAAGTAAAACTGAGGTTTTTGTGGATTAAAATTGCTGCTCCTCTCTGTCTAGAGTTATAGCAGGCTGCAAACACATCAGGGAACTCAGGGGAGTTAAGATCACTTATAGATGCCGCTGATTTATGGGTTTCTTGCAATAAGACAACATCTGCATTTAATCTTTTAAGCTGGTTAAAAATCTTAAGCTGTTTCTCTCTGGTGCCAGCTCCATGCACATTCCATGTCACAAACCTTACATTCACCATAGAAGTGATTGAGAAGATGAAAAGTACATGCCTCTGAATAAATAGTTATACCTAGACCCAGGTAGCATCAAACCGTGTGCTTGTGATTGTGTGGACCACAGGGAAGAAGCAGACGAATAAGGAAAAGGAAGACAGAAAATTAAGAGAGTGCAAAGAGTAAGAAAAGGTGAAAGAAGAAGAACCCCAGCCCATGCATTCTGTACCCAGCTGTAACTAGCAGTCATACCGTGCAAATGTGCTCTAGAGCTGTGCATATATTTCATTTATCACCGTGAAATGTTCTATACACTTTAATCAGGTGTCGCATGCTTTTAAACCCGCCTGTTGTGCATCTAATAAAGCCAAGGAGTGATCTTGTGATCCCTGAACAACTGACCATTAATATAAAGTTTGTCAACTGCTGCTGTAGCTCTGACGCCTTCACCGATGTATTTCTTCCTGATTGGGAATAACGCTCGCCTGCGATCTAATATTTCCTTTGGATACTGGTCATTGACGCTGAAATCTGTTCCTCTCAGCTCTCTGCCCTGACTCCTGACCTGCTCTTTCTGCTTGTAATGCTCAAACTTAGCTACAATTGGTCTAGGACGGGATTTATCAGGCTTCTTACCTCCGAGCCGGTGAACGCGATGGAAGGTGATGTTTTTTACCTGGTCCGCCGGGATTTTCAGCTTCTTCTGGAGGAACTCACGTACTATCGTCTCAGGGTCCTCGTCCTGCTGTTCAGCGATTCCAGCGAAGAAGAGATTGTCTCTCATGCTCCGCGACTGAATGTCCAGAATGGATTCCTTCATCTTTCTATTTTCGCCGGACAGCTGGATCATCCCCTCGGCAAGTTTGGTGACTTCCCCCTTCAGCGCTTCATTCTCGGCGGTGACGGAGGCCAGCTGAGCTTTGCTGAATTCCAGCGACTCTCTCAAAGCTTGAAACTCCTTATGCAGGACTTCTACCAGGGCAAGGCGGGCGTCCAAGCTAGTTAGCTTTTTGTTGATGGATTCCAGGACGTCGCTGTAGCTCCTGTCTGGAGACAAAGTAGATGTAGAAGCAGCACTGGTTGAACTAGACCGACATCGTTTGGTAGACGGTGTGTTTGTGGATGTGGGATTCCTCGGCTTCCCCATTACGATGTTGTCAAAACACTCGTCCAGGTAGCTCTCCAGGCTCGTCAAGGTCTCGTCCTCCAGTTTGTTCCCTCGGAAATACGGTACAATTGTCAAAGTTTAAATCTGCTTGTTTTATTTACATTTATTGGCTTACTTACCAGGACTGGAATTGTTTGTTTTCAATTACATGCATGTCGCCATTTTTACTTACGCACACGCAAACTCTCGCGATATCTCAGCCGCTCATCCTCCTCCTCCTATTTTTCAAAAATACATTTGTTTCATAAAATATAATTTTGTTTCTTCAAATGTTATTTTGTTTTTTATTTGTTAATGTGTTTTTGGATTGTAATTGTGTTTTGCACTTCTCAGCCACCGTACTGAAGTGACAGAAGTTGGAAAAACCCACATTCTCTTTGGGTTTAAAATAACACAAAATAGGTTAAAAAGGACCATGTCTATTTATTTATTTATTTATTCATTTTACAATTTTATAAACAACAGCTGCTGATTAAAGTGAAAAAATTACTAGTGAAAATGGTCCCATCCTCCATGTCCGCCTCTCTGGCGTCAATGCGTCTCCCGACACAAGGGGAACAGAATATTCTACAACACCGGGACAAAGAACACCTTGGGGGAGTGGGGGCCTAGTGGTCAGGGCATAGGGCTTTGAATCCTAAGGTTGTGAGTTTGATCCCCCACTCCCACAGACTGCCACTTTGGGTCCCTGAGCAAGACCCTTAACCTCACATTGCACATTTTACTTATATCAGCTCAGAAACGAAATCCGGGGCTCTGGTGGCTGTAGCCGCCCCCTAAATCCGCCAATGGTAATGGTAAATGGTAAATGTCCTGTACTTATATACAGTGATGGGACTAACGGCGTTGAAAGTAACGGCGTTACTAACGCCGTTACCTTGTTTTAGTAACGAGTAATCTAACTAATTACTTTGACTGTAACTATAACGCAGTTACCATTGCAGACACCCCGTTACTGCGCGTTACTCAGGTCGCACAATGAACCTTTTTTCATGATAGGACTCGTGCGCAGCTGCGTGAAGCTGACACCCCACCCACGTCAAAAAACTCTGCAAATAGACTGAATGGTTAGTGCAACGTTAGTGCAGATTTGTGCAGAAAAAAATATTGTTTGTGCTACTTTTGTTTAAGAGATATTAAAGATTATTTTTTAGGTCATCCAGAGGTGCGCGCCTTGTCATGAGAGAGGGGAGGATGAGAATGGCTGATGTATAGTGAGATTCCGTCTGTCAGTTGGGTAGGTGGGTGTTTCTGCTGGCGGGTGTTAACGTACAGCACACACAGAGAGATGGAGAGTGAGGAGGATCCAGCAGCAAAACAACGTTTTCCACATGGAAATACCGGTGTTACGTCGAGCTGCGTTTCCCCATCACATACGGTTTCCTCTGCATCTCCGCACAGCGCAGGCGGCACGAGTCCCCGCGCAAGCGACAGGAAACGCGCATGCTCGCTAAAGGCGCGCACCAGTCGCCCAGTGCTCGCGCCACAGGAGAACTATGGAGAGCGTGAACGATCAAATGATAGCCTATATGAAGAAAGGGAGAAATCTGGATGGATGGATGGATGGATGGATGGATGGATGGATGGATGGATGGATGGATGGATGGATGGATGGATGGATGGATACTCTGCCTTCTCAACCTACTGTATTTTTTATTTTAAACATTATTTGATGGCCTTTGTGGCAGGGATGGAGATCCATATTTTATGTCACACACAGAGTATAGATCTAGATAGATAGATAGATAGATAGATGTTGCAGTATCTATAACAACCCAAACACACAGGATTTCAGAATTAGACATCCCCAGTTATTAATTTCTATATATATACTCACCAGATCTGAATGCCCTGTTAAAAAACTTCACATGGCGTTCCCCCCTGATGTCATTTACGTTGAGTTGCAATAAATGCTAAACTCTCTGCAGGTTCTTGTCTTTGTCGTCCGCACTATTCAGCTGGCTTTGAAACACACGGCGAGAAGGTGGGGGCTGGGTGGGGAGGGTTACGGGGGCGAGAAACGCAAAAGTAACGCAATAGTTACTTTTACTAGTAACTAGTTACTTTTATTGTGGAGTAACTCAGTTAGTAACTCAGTTACTTTTTGGGAGAAGTAACTAGTAACTATAACTAATTACTTTTTCAAAGTAACGTGCCCAACACTGCTTATATAGCGCCTTTATTCAAGTTAGGAGACTTGACCAAAGCGCTTTACACTACATTCATTCACCCATTCACACACACACACTCACACACTGATGGTGGCAAGCTACATTGTAGCCACAGCTGCTCTGGGGCTCACTGACAGAAGCGGGGCTGCCGTACACTGGCGCCACCGAGCCCTCTGACCACCATCAGTAGACAATGCAGGTGAAGTGTCTTGCCCAAGGACACAACGACACAGAAAGTCGGAGTCGGGGCTTGAACCGTCAATCCTTCGATTTCAGGGCAAACTCCTACATCCAACGCCACTGTCGCCAATGACCACAACAGTCTGATACAGCGACCGCATAAATGCAGAGGCCGCACCAGTCCATCTATCGATCTCACGCTCCATCCGTCCCCCACTCATGAACAAGACCCCGAGATTCTTGAACTCCTCCACTTGAGACAAGGACTCTCCTCCGACCTGAAGAGGAGAGTCCACCTTTCTCCAGTGGAGAACACGGCCTCGGATTTGGAGGTGCTGATCCTCATCCCCGCCGCTTCACACTCTGCTGCAAACCGCCCCACTGCACCCTGATGGTCCTGGTTTGATGAGGCCAACAGGACAACATCATCTGCAAACAGCAGAGATGATATCCTGAGGTTCCCAAACCACACACTTGGTCCTTACTTGCACCTGGAAATTCTGTCCATAAATATAATGAACAGAGCTGATGACAAAGGGCAGCACTGGCGGAGACCAACATGCACTCGAAATAAGAAAATGGAATTTTTTTGTTCTTATTTTAGATGTAAATTGTCTTGTTCCCACTTACCTCCTCAGTTCAAGAATGCACTTATTTTAAAAAGAATTATTTAGATTTAAAATTTTTGTAGTGTAGAAAGTGTACGTAAATATATGTTACTTAGAAGTTAGGTCAAAGCTGAGATTTCAGCGTCACATGATCAGAATACCTACAGAGGATTCTCTTCTAGGAACCCAGTGAAAAATAGATTTTTCATTTTAAGCTGTCTAAACAATGCTGCCTTCTGTTTCACCGCAGCTTGACTAAAAATACCCCTTAAGACAGCGTGTCTGAGTTCCACTGGCTTTTTTAATTCACTACGATGGCATGACTCAGTAGATGTCATGCTTCATGCAGGTTGCTGGGCTCTGACTCATGCTGTATTTCTGCTCCTGAAAGGAAAACCGGGTATCGATGCTAAACACATCCAGGCAGGTCAAATCTGCCCCGCTACGCGCTCCGACAGCTGCAGCAGCATCCCCCATTGTTCATCCATGTCTTCTAATGTCATTCTCAAAGCAACCATATGAAGCTCCATGGTTTCCTCCTTCTGTTTGCTGTCGGGCAGATCAGAGGAATCAACACATTAAACCAGGCCTCGATTATGAAAATTAGCTTTTATCAAACTGATTTTATTCAACTACATTTTTAAAACTTCGCTCTTTTGGAATTTCCTTTTTAAGGGAAATTCTAGACATTATTTTAGACCAAGTTTAAGGTTTCTGACAAAGTCAAAGCAAAAAGAAATAAGTGCAAAGCCTTAAATTTTGCTGGATGATTCTCCTAATTCACACAAGGTGAAAACTCTGTAATCCTCCCTGCGAACATCACGACTCTGTGCTGGAATCAGCAGCACCAGAAAGGCCAACATTAAGCATCGCTTTGAACAGATACGGTGCACAGGTTTCACCAGCAACCTCCTCCTCCTCACACTCCGCTCTCTCTTGTTGTTGTCTGCGCAATCACAATAGTTCTAAACCGCACCTGATGCATGAATTATTGTATTGCCTGCTCGCTCTCACTCGCATTAAAAAAACACCACCTCACAGAGTCTAAAATGCGGGATAATTTATCCGACTCGAGGGAAGCTATTTTACATCAGACACCGGAGCAGATGAAGGGCCTGCTGTTGGGAACATGTCAGTCAGTTTGTCTCATTTCGCAGCGTCCGTTTGAAGAACTTGTTTCTTTGCGTTTCGTATCCATTACTACTGTGAACAGTGCTGGCTGCACAAAGTTCCAATGGAGAGTGAAGGTGTTTTTCTACTTTCTGATTGGCCTAGCCCTTTAGACTGTCAGGGATAATAACCAATGGGCTGCAGGAGCCTGTGGTAAGGGCCGGTGTAGGTACCAGATTGACTCGGGCTGCCAGATTGACTCGGGGGCCTGCGCCTTTTGATGACGTCACAATACATAATTGTTTTAACGTTTGCACAATTGCGCAAAACATTTTGATTGGTCTGGACAGCTTACTAAAGTAATTATAGCGGGGTGTAGGTTTTATTCGAAAGCGGGATTGCGGTTTGTAAACGGACAATTTTACGAAGAAATTCTCCATGGTCCCTGCGCCTCCCGATGACGTCACATTATGGCAATGCCACTCAAACAAACTACATTGAGCCCGCGGTCTGCATTTGTAACGAGAATAAATTCAGGACATTGAAAGTAAAGGGATACAAAAAATAAACTTGTAATATAACAAAAACAAAAATACTACGAATACAAAGTATATTCAGAGATTAAAGTCCCTCTGATACCATGGATCATTTTTACGAAGAAATTCTTCATTATCTAGAATAGTGTTTGAACTGAAAAAAATATATACCCATTTCCTGTAATCTGTAAAAAAATTAATGAAAAATTAATGTTTTAATGTATTATAGGTATTTGGTCAATTAACGGACAGTGCCAAACGATTACCGTTTATTGGCTAAATAAAATCGATTTGTGACAAATAGAGATCGCAGGCGCAATGTAGTTTGTTTGAGTGGAGTTGCCATATAGTGTGACGGGCGGAGTTGCCATATTATGACGTCATCAAAAGGCGCAGGCCCCCGAGTCAATCTGGTACCTACACCGGATGATCGGAACAGACTCTTGCACTGCTGATTTTATTTTTCTTCATGAATTATGCAAATACAACGAGGCCGATATATAACAACAACAACAACAATAATACATATTATTAATATACATGTCGGGTCTGCCGGCCCAAACAGCACGTCGGCCCACCGGGCGAATGCCAGGTACGCCCGATTACCAGTCCATGCCTGCATACAATTATTTGCCACCAAAAATACAATAAACAAACAAATGTAAGTAGAAATTAAATTATACAGTGAGACATAAATGTATATAACTCTTTTAATTAGCTTCTTTATTTATTTGCCTTTGTAATATTTACCTTATTTATTTTTTTGTCCTTTATAATCTTCAACTTTTTTAAGTATTTATTTAGTATTCTTCCTTTGTATTTTTTACCCTAGTTATTTCTTCGCCGCTATTTATTTCTGCCTGCCCTTTTTACATTTCTGTAAGCATTTCTGCCTCTTTATGCAAATGAGGAGGGGGCGTGTCCTACAGAGTCAACTTCTGCTCTGAGGAGAGTTTAGTGTCGGAGGTCGTGGATGAGTCTCCTCCGTCATCCATTTTTTATTTAGAGGAGGAAAGCGGGGATGACGATGTTGTGGAAGAGGACGCCAGGGCGGCAGAAGCTTGGTTTGGTGTAGAAGGCTTCCAGCCGTACATGTTTGAGCCCTTGCCTCGCAACGCTGCCAGTTCTGTTAGCTCTACGCCTGCCGAAGACACAGACGTCCATCCCCGTGGACACTGGGACGCAACTCAATGGGAAAGGAAAGGATTCTGGTTTCAACCGTTGCGTATATTAGCTGCGACATATGAATCAAGATGCTATGACCGCAAGAATGTGATTGACAGATGACCGTTGATATATGATTGGCCGAATTTAGGTGTTCAGGCTGACGTAGAACTAACTGGCCTGCAGAAGATAACGAAAAAAAACACAGATTGTAAAACAGGATTTTATTAAAAATAGAAATTTTCTACCTTTTGGGACAATATGGTCTGATAAAGAGAACATTTATATACATGTTTTAACCAGAATGATTTGACATTTAAATATTATTTCCCTACGACTTTAAGGGGTTAAAATAGATATAAAGAAAACCAAAACCGTGAGAAAGACTGTATATGAAGCCCACAGCAGAATACTGTATTAAGGATGACTTTTGTTTTCCCATGTTTATAAAAAGATGGTCAGAGTTGAATGTCTGAGTCCCTAACAGCTTATTCTGCTTTTATCTCGGTCATGGGAATATCTGAGAGGTCATGGAGCGGGTAACCCGTTCAGCCACTCAAGTGTCAGGGCTCATAGACTGAGCGGTTTTCTGCGTGTTTATTGTTTGTTTTTTTACCCACAGCAGACAATCCTGTTTTTCTCAAACAATGACTGACCTTCATCATTAGATCTGTTCCCGCTGATAGTAATGATATATGAGGTGAAACCTTTGGAATCTGATTGTTGGGAGCATTCATCAGCCCCGCTACAGACCTTAGGCTCAGAGTGACCAACACATTGATGTCGAGCTGTATGAGACCAAACTGGTCATCAGCATGAGGAGGAAGACCCAGGCTGTTTGTTCTGACTGAAAATTCAAAATGAGACCAGGATAGGCTGAAGTCATGCTCTGTCTGTTAGCCTTCCTGTTAGTTGCCCTAAGTTTTACACTCTTTTTACCTTCAGTAAATAAGAAGCAGCCATCGTGTGGAAAATTCAACAATGTTTAAAACTAAACAGACGCTGAAATAAGGCAAAATCTAAACCGTTTCACCTGCAACAGCAACTACAGTTCCATGAGGTGCATTTAGAAAAAAAAAATACGCTTATATTCAGAATTCAAACTTCTGAGAGTACATTAAATATAAAATTACTACTTACTGTTCAATAAATAAGTGTTTTTAATTCAGAGTAATTTTCATGTGAATGTGCTTTACTGGAGGCATCCATGTTTGTCAAAGAACACTACTGCCACCTACTGGTTTGTGACGTCACGGTGCGGTATCGGCTGTTGATCAAGTCCCAGTGCTGTATCTGGTGTTTGTCACAACGCGCTATTATCCAAGTCATCTTGAAAACATTCTTCTTCCAAATGTTGGCTACATATTACGGGTTTTTTCTCTGGCCAGAAGTTCGATGGCAAATCCTCCCTCTTCAAGTTGGCGATCCAACGACCAACCCGTCCGTGGAGGATCAGGAATCAGAAAGGTGGAATAACTCTTTTTTTCACTTTTACCCGATGTATTCCAGCATCCAGCTGCCATGCACGTGGGCATTGTCAGTTTCACTATAGCTCTGGTGAATTTCAATGGTGAAGTCCTCTGGAAATCTTCAATAATTGTTGTTGATTGCAGATGTGTCTAGTAGTTCCCATTGATTTAGCTTGTAAAGCGGGAGAATGGCGCTAGGCTTACCGCACCGTGACGTCACTGCTGGAAGATGGCAGGAGGGAGGGGTCACTATATTTGGGCTGACCAGACTTTTCCTTTAAATTCTTTGATTATAGTCACCACTCTGATCGCCTTTTTGGGAACTTTGGTGATATACAATAAAGCGCAAGCATGACTATAAAACAGTATCACAAATGAATTTCAATAAAATAAAATCATTTTCAGACTTTGACCTTTTAAAAAATGGTATTCCATCAAAAACCTTGCTCATAATTTTTCATACTTTGAGAGAATTTCAGATTCTTTGGCTGGATATGCAAACCTATGAGAACATCTGTAATTAGTGCTGAGGGGTCCAAAGATAAACACAAGATCAAAAATCTGTGATCAGAAATCCACTCAGGTTTATGTGTCTCAGTTACAAAAAGATAAACCAAAAACAACATTGTGATAATATGTTAAAAACGGGAGTCTGTGTAAAGGAGACGCCTTGGTATTTTGTATTTCCAGGGGCCCGATCCCCGCCATGTTCCGGTTCTGACCCCAGTCTGAGGTGATAGATGATTTCCAGTCTGAATGAAAGGGAACAAAGAGAAAAGGCCATTGCTCTCCAGTGAACGATGGAGAATTAAATGGATGAGTGCTGCAATCTTGCCTAGCAGGCCCCAGGGAGACTTTCAGCAGAACAATCAGAGGAAAAGACGGCGAGGTGACAAGAACTCACCCCGCTCTGATTCTGACAGTCAGCTGGGTCTCTGGCCTGTCCTGCTGTGCTGATGGGAATAATCAAAGGCTCAATAAAAACCATGAGAGGTTTGCTTCCTGTTTAACATGTCCTCTTCAAGCTGTGATGATTATCCTCCCTGTGAGCGGCTTTTGTCATCGATATCTTCCCACCACACGGCTATAAGAGCCTGGGAGAAACTCCTTCACTGAGCAGCTAATGGGTGCACAGTGTAACTCACACCCGGTCCTTTTCAGATCCCCTGTAGGAAATAACAGAGCTATTACATGGAGTATGACTCTGGAGAAAATATGGGAGCGAAAACCCTTCATGTTTTTCTGCTTCAGCACACAATCCACTGTACATGTTGAATAGCTGGACTCCCTGTTTCCGTTTCGATATACTGCAGGTCGTTTTCCACAGCTTCCTACCTATAGGACCATCACAGGGCGTTTATTTAACCTTCATTCATTCATTTAAGTATTTTCTTTTCAGGTGCAGGTTGTTATAGTTCACCATTAATGCGGGGTGTCAGAGTTCAGTCATCTGTTTCACTCTTGGTTCAAGTTTTAGTGAGATGACTGCTAATGTAGGGCTGCTCGGTGGAGCAGTGGGTAGGACTGCTGCCTTTCAGCAAGAAGCTTCCCGGGTTCCATTCCTGGCCCGGGGTCTGCTGCATGGAGTTTGCATGTTCTCCTTGAGCAGGGCTGGACTGGGAGATTTTTTCAGGCCAGGAGTGACATGACTGATTTCTTAGGTAGTAAAATAAAATACTGCAGTACATCTACACCTTATGGACAAAGGACATTCTTTGGAGGACCAGAATGTTCACAGTTTGGACAAAGAAGACAGTTGGTTTGAGAGGGATGTGAAGGAAGCCATCTATGATCTTCATGTACTGTAACCAACCAAAAGCAAATAAATATTCTGTCAACTGAGTTGTAGAATCCTCTCCCTATAAATATTTAAGTCTGTTGGACCACAGCTTCAGACCAAACTTCGTTACGTATTCTGCATATCCATGCATTGAAGAATAATATGCAAATGCTCTGCAAAAACCATCTAGAAATAAGTACAAATCTCTTAAATTAAGTTTATTTCGCCTTAATTTGAGTAGGTAAATAAGATGATCTGTCAATGGAATGAGTGTTTTTACTCTTAAAATAGGCTAATTAGATAATATACACTTGAAATAAGGCAATTAAATAGTTTTTTTTCCTTATTTTAAATGTAAATTGTCTTGTTCCATTGGCAAAATGTCTCACTTACCTCCCCAATTCAAGAAAAAATGATTTTCCAGTGTGAGATTTGATGGAGTTACAATTATAAAATTAATGTGTGGGCATATGAAACATTCTGGTTCTGGTTCTATCCTGTGACTCAATCAGGAGGGTCATAAACTTTTATGACCTGCATCCAGTAGGTCATGAGGCAGAGTCACACGGTTGTGTGACTTCCATCCAGCCAGATGGTCATTTCACACTGTCCTATGTCCTGCATCCTGCCAGATAATCATTACTGGGTTTTCTGTTTAAGGCCCGCCCTATTATGTTGTTAATAAAACTGTTAATAAAAGGCTTTGCTGTGAAGGGATCTGAGAGAAAGTGTGCTGGTTTTGAGCCAGCAGCTTCTCTCCCCTGTGCAGAGGTTTCAAAATCCCTGTCTGTGTTTGATCATTTCGTCCTCTTAATCTTTTAAACTCACATTTCTCTGGATTAAAACCCAACCAGATTCTTGACCAAACCACCTTTTATTTAGGCTGAAACAGACAGCAGGTGATGTTTTTGGTAAATATGAAGGTCAGATGGAAACTCAGAGAAAAATCTCTGCAGCTGCTGGGACCATGAGGAAGCCATTGTGAAGATGACAGGATGGAGAGAGAGGCAGCTTTTTACAGACTGCATCTGAAGTACAGGTGGATGGTAGGAAATTTCCTTTGGGCCTAGTTTGGTTGACATATATCAGGTCCCGCAGGTGATGCGAGGCATTAGATTCATCATCAGCTTTTCTATGTTTAATGGCTGATAGTTAGCTCATAGTTTTAC
The DNA here is from genome assembly GCA_030533445.1 of Cyprinodon diabolis. Taxonomy (NCBI): domain Eukaryota; kingdom Metazoa; phylum Chordata; class Actinopteri; order Cyprinodontiformes; family Cyprinodontidae; genus Cyprinodon; species Cyprinodon diabolis. The sequence goes on from CM060073.1 coordinate 1,874,701, forward strand.
TTTTATTTTCACCTTATTTTTATTTTTACTTTAGTTTGTAGTCATTTGAGGTATTTATATCAAAATTGCAATTTAAATAATGTTTAACATAACCTTTCAATAATTACAGTATTGTCATTATTACCCCCAAACTTCAACTTTCCTTTACAGTCACTCTTAAACTCTCGAGCCGTTTCTCAATATCTGTACTTGTGCGTTCTCATGCGCTTGTGTCCTCGTGAAACGTACAGATCATCTACAGCCCGCCCAGTTATCTTTCTGTCCTGCTTAAGCACTTTAGTGCTCCTTATTGGCAATGCTTAAAGATCAAACCCACAGAGTTCATTACAGGTAGGTGAGCTGTTCTTCATGGGATTTATGAAAGCAATCGGCACTTACCTCAGACAAGGCAAGGAAAGAACAGGGTCGAGAGGCAAGTTAAGACTTTTTTCATTTAGGCTTTTATTTTTTCTTAGGCCCCTGTCTGCCTGATGTCCCAGAATCTCCTCAAACGCTGGCATATGCTGAACTTTCTCTGTATTTTTTCAATTTTGCGTTTATATATAGAGTATTCATAACGAGTCCAGAACTTACGTCCAATGACAGCCGAAGTTATGCATAACGCACGGCAGCGTAATGCCCATGAAATGATGCAAAAGCCCTGAGGGGGGCAGCGATGCGCCTGGTCTGCAGAAAAAGATGTCTTTGATCGCGGTATTAACCTAGCTGCTGTTTACCACCCGCCAAAAAAATTTATAAATGAGAAGAAAAATGAAAAAGAAAGAAGGTTTGCAGATTGAGCATCATGTCTGCTAGGAAGTGTGTTGGTGGTGGGCGTGAACGCAGGGAGGATCCATCACTCACCTTCTGGCTCCCCCTATGATGGGGATGAAGTCTGGAGGAGAACTGACGGTTTCCTCCTGTGAACCCCCTTTATACCAAAACGCTGCCAATACGCCATTATACAGTAGCTGGAAGCTAGAAACACGTTCAGCGCTCGTCTGGAACACGTCAGATACGCTGATATGCGTTGGAGAGAAGTTCTGGATAAGTTATGCAGAAGTTACTCACAAGTTACTCAGAGGTTTAGGATAAGCTAGACGCCACGACTGATGAGGAACTGACACTGAACGGATGTCAACCATCAGATAACTGACCTGGAACTGTTGGACCATGGATGAGCATATGCCAGGAATTTTTCTTGATATATGCCATATGCATACCAGCGTGTTTCAGTGTATATCAGCATATTCATAACTTATACAAAACTGACCCATAACTAATTTATGGCAGCGTTTTTAGCCAGATTTTTGGTACGTCAGGCATACGCTGGCCTAAATCACCAAGATGTGACAGGAGCTTTAATGAAAACAGAACTACAAGTCATCTCCTCTTAAAGGGAATATTATATAATACCTGAGGTGTTTCCCATTAAGCACTGGAGGATTTGCTTTTGTTCTCCTTGTTTTACTGTTTTACACACTAAACTCTTTAGATGTGATTCTTTCCTATAGCTTAATGCTTTAGAGGCAAATTGTTTGGGACAGGTGACTCTTCCAATAACGACTATCAGCTCCTGCACAGCTGGAGCTGGCAAGGACGTTTATCATAAAAAAGGAATTAACTTCAAAGACGTCCATGTAGAATGAGGGTTCGGGGATGAATTATGCATTAGAAATGCTGCACTAGAATAATGTGCTGACACAATTTGTCACACGCCACAAAAATGCATAAGTAGCAGGGTTTGGGGCGCTGATACGGGCCGCTTGGATCGTTGCGATGGTTCAAAAACTCTGCAATCTAAACTATGTAAATAACCATGGTGATGTTTTCTTTTTTTTTACAATATAGTTTCTAAAATGTAACTTCCCAAATCTGTGTGAGCGTAATATAAAACTGCTGCAGTGCTGAAAGGCTGGATGGGAGGTGTGCATCGTCCCCATGCTCCCTTAAAAGCATGCCCTTCTGTCAGCGTGGGGAGGATACACATTTGAGAGCTTACAATTAAATGGAGCGGAAAACAAACAGCAGCAGGGATTTGTAGATCCCCCCCTCAAGAAAAGCAACATCAAGAGACCTCAAAGACCTTTTATATACACGTGGAGTTACTTGTGTGGATGCAGGTTTTAATGTTACATGTGTTGCTGTAAGTGAGTCATTTTGAAATTTGACTGACAAATGAATAATGGGGAAAATGTGAGGATAATCATATATCTTCAAAATGACGCATAGCAGAAAAAGCTTTTTAAAAAAGGTCAGTTTTTATCAGTTCACCAAATTACCACCAATTAAAAGAAAATGTAACCGAAAGAGAAATATAGAAATAATTTATGTGACATTCAGTCCATCAATCCAATTTATTCTAATACAATCTTGTAATAAGAGCAAGAATCAGATCATCACATGCAGTCCAAACTATAAGGCAGAACAGCCATTTTTAAAACACAGTTATGATTTTTGATCCAAGGCTTTGAACAGCTCTCAGAGCACCGTTCAACCATCCAAGAAAAAAAAAAAAATGCTGCTATAGGCTTAGTCTGCTGGAGGACATAGGGACCCCTTTTCTGCATCATTCTGCTTCATTCTGTCTCTGCTCTCCCACTCTGCAGAATCTGTTAGTTCAATCTCTAACGTTCTGCTCTCTCTGCTTTTTCTCATAGTAGCTTCATCTGGTCTGTTCCTGTTTGGCTGTGACTCCATCCTGGAGAGAAATATCAGCTGTGCTGCTGCCATCAACACCTTTGTTTCTAGATGTTGGAGCTTGGCCTGTTTTCCAGTGTAGTCCTGTTTCTCTGACTTTGACTAACTGGATGTGCTCTCTTCATCCTCTGACATGGGAGCTGGCTCGGAGCTCGTCTGCCTGGCTGTGTGTTTCCTGGACGGGGCCGCCTGTGGAGCTGGTTGACAGTTGCCTTTTGTATCTATGCTTCTTTTTCTATGTCTGCTTCTGTCTCCTTGAACCCCAGTGGGCCTCGGCAGATGGCCGCTCACACTGAGCCTGGTTCTGCTGGAGGTTTCTTCCTGTTCAAAGGGAGTTTTTCCTCTCCACTGTCGCTACAAGCATGCTTAGTGTGAGGGATTGCTGAAGAGTCAATGAGTCGATGCAATCAGCTGGTTTTCCTTAGATAGAAAACTTTGAACCAAACAGACTGTTTGATCTGGTGAACTGGAAAGTGCCTTGAGATGACAAGTGGTGTGAATTGGGGCTATGGAAACAAACTGAATTTAATTTAATTGAATTTAGGCTCAACAGCAAAACTTTCAGAGCCTGGAGACATACCTGAACTAACGGCGTCCAGCTGTGTCCTGAAGGGCACATGTCATGGCACACAGAAAACCTAATACTGTTTTTTTTTGTACCTTTATGGAAAATAAATCTATTGTGTGTGTGAATTGAGCCTCCGGACAAACCGTCTTCCCTGAGCAACATGGTGGTGGCCGCATCATGTTCTCTTTTTTTTGGCAGGGACAGAAAATCTGCTTATAATTGATGGGAAGCCTTTTCATGAAACCTGGTTACTTAGTTGAAAATTTCCTATAGTATACAATAATAAAACCAATGGAATAAGTTAAATGCATTTTCTTTAAACAGGAGTACAGCCCCACCAGAAACATGTTTTGAAGAATCTATTGAAAACATATTGAAGAAACTACAGTAGTAGCCATTTAAAATCTCCCCACTTTCCTTGATGGTTCCCTGGCTAGTCCCTGGCTGGTTCTTGGCTGGTCCTCTACTGGTTCTTGGCTGGTCCTTTACTTGTCCCTGGCTTATCCTCTGCTGGTCATTGGCTGCACTTTGGCTGGTCCAAGGCTGTTCCTAGGCTGGTCCTTGGCTGGTCATTGACAGGACCTTGGCTGGTCATCAACTGGACCTTGGCTAACCTTGACTGGACCTTGGCTGGTCCTTGGCTGGTCATTGACTGTACCTTGGCTAGTCCTTGGGTGGTCATTGACTGGACCTTGGCTGGTCCTTGGCTGGTCATTGACAGGACCTTGGTTGGTCCTTGGCTGGTCATCGTCTGGACCTTGGCTGGTCCTTGGCTGGTCATTGACTGGACCTTGGCTAACCTTGACTGGACCTTGGCTGGTAGTTGGCTGGTCATTGACTGTACCTTGGCTGGTCCTTGGCTGGTCATTGACTGGACCTTGGCTAACCTTGACTGGACCTTGGCTGGTCATTGACTGTACCTTGGCTGGTCCTTGGCTTGTCATTGACAGGACCTTGGTTGGTCCTTGGCTGGTCATCGTCTGGACCTTGGCTGGTCATTGACTGGACCTTGGCTAACCTTGACTGGACCTTGGCTGGTCCTTGGCTGGTCATTGACTGTACCTTGGCTGGTCCTTGGCTGGTCATCAACTGGACCTTGGCTAACCTTGACTGGACCTTGGCTGGTCCTTGGCTGGTCATTGACTGTACCTTGGCTAGTCCTTGGGTGGTCATTGACTGGACCTTGGCTGGTCCTTGGCTGGTCATTGACAGGACCTTGGTTGGTCCTTGGCTGGTCATCGTCTGGACCTTGGCTGGTCCTTGGCTGGTCATTGACTGGACCTTGGCTAACCTTGACTGGATCTTGGCTGGTCCTTGGCTGGTCATTGACTGTACCTTGGCTGGTCCTTGGCTGGTCATTGACTGGACCTTGGCTAACCTTGACTGGACCTTGGATGGTCCTTGGCTGGTCATTGACTGTACCTTGGCTGGTCCTTGGCTGGTCATTGACTGGACCGTGGTTGGTCCTTGGCTGGTCATTGACTGGACCTTGGCTAACCTTGACTGGACCTTGGATGGTCCTTGGCTGGTCATTGACTGTACCTTGGCTGGTCCTTGGCTGGTCATTGACTGGACCTTGGATGGTCCTTGGCTGGTCATTGACTGGACCTTGGATGGTCCTTGGCTGGTCATTGACTGTACCTTGGCTGGTCCTTGGCTGGTCATTGACTGGACCGTGGCTGGTCCTTGGCTGGTCCCCTACAATTCCTTTTTTAAACATCAATCTTTGTCGATTTGTGGACATTAAGAACTAAGGAGGAGCGTCATCTCCTGCTCACACCCTGTAATTCAGTGAAAGGGTGGAGTAAAAAGATATGCCAGAGGGGGGGTCACTCCTGGGCCTTTTTGAATGGCTGCTACTGTAAATAGAACTCAGGCTTTTCCATTGACACTACATTAATCAAATTAAGGCATTTCTAAACACCCAACAAAAAAAGTAAAACCTTTTGATAAAATGTTCTGAATATTTCTGCCTTTACATTTAAAGCATAGATCTGTGCTTCGTGAACATAAACATTTATCCAGGTCAACTTTAGCCTCTCTTTTTTTGAGACTAGAGACATATTTTTGTTTTGTTTTCTTAATCAGGCTGTATTTCCTGTAGGTTAGGGTTCAAATGCCAAGCCTAAAACGAGACTTCATGTTTGTTTGTTTTTAAGTAGTTGTGTGAAAGTGATTATGTGCATCTCTAAGCTCCTGTATAAGAATCTATACTGATAAATAAGCCTGAATATCAGCTGTGTGTTGGACAGGCGCAGTGGGATGCTCCTGTTACAGAGCAGACGTCCTTACTCTGCTTACATCACTGGATAACATCTTGTAATTCTGTTTGATGTCACTGAAACTGCAAATTATGTGCTGCAAAAATAAACAATTTGCAAGTTTTCGACCCCTTTTCCCCACCGTTCACACCCACAGTCCGTCTCCACTGAGACCTGTGGGATATCTTACAATCTGTGCCACTGATCATCCATCTTTTCTAGGGTTTATTCTCCCAGTGACGCATGCAGCAGGTGAAAGAACTGAACCTTTGAGTCCATCAGAGACGCCGACTCACGGATGCATGAAGTAAATGTGGTTGTGGCGCTCCACAGCGCTTCAGAGCACACTGATTAACTGACTGAGTGGCCATTTTGACATTTATCAGCTTGACTGAATATGTATATGTGATATCTGAAATACATTTTTAGACAATCAGATGCAAAGAATGTGATTTTGTTTGGTATGGTCATTTTGACAAAGAAAAATCTGTTTTTCAGATATCAGGAATACATATTGAGCTCCCCATGGCCTTTTGTGACTACAATAACATTTCATGAGAAAATAGTTAACTGTTTGAATAGTAGTGGATAAATGTATCTACTGTATTGAGGTGAAATCACCTGGCAGCAGATGATGTCTAAAAACATTCTTCTAACATTTAGAACCTGGGCATCATCTCATGGGTTCCTCCTCAGCTTGATTCTGTCTTCCATCACACAATAAAACTAAGTGGATTTGTGCAATAACTTCTAATGTTATCATCCCAATAAATGCTCGTTATTAGCGGTTATCAAGTCCATAGAATGGCTTCAGATTGTGGCTTCTATATACCAGTACAGTTTAGGTACATTGTGACAAATAAATGAAAACTATATAATAGGTAAATAGTAAATAAACGTACGGTTTTAAATACAGCAGAAGCAATTGTTCTCAATGATAAGCTGCCATTATCAGCCTTTAGAAACCTACTAGAAGGTAGAGGAGGCAAAGTGTGAAGCCATTCTATGGGACTAATGCTGTCTGAATGTGCAGTTTTTTTCTATGATGCTGTTATCATACATCAATGTTCTCTTTCTGATATTTAGTTCTGTTAAATATCTGTTAAAGAACTCTGTCTAATGCTGCAGATGTGAGAACAGATGCATTTTGAGGTGATACGATGACGCTCATAAAGATAAACTTCTGAACAAGAAAGCTGTGCAGTCTGATGACCCTCGCATTATAAATATTTTATTCTCTGCAAGTTATTGTCGCTCAATCTTTAACTGGATCCTAAGGGACATGCTATGTTTGTGTTTTTAAAGGAGAAGTCAGGTCAGCAAGGAATAATCAATGCATCATTATCTATACCTATAAGCAATACGTTTGCAGTGATTTAATGAATTTAGCATTAATCGGTAAGAAAATTAAAACAAGTATTTTCAAGTGTGATCACTGAGTCTGGGAGCGGCCATTTTTGCCCAAATATAGTAACCCCTCCCTCCTGCCATCTTCCAGCAGTGACGTCACGGTGCGGTAAGCCTAGCGCCATTCTCCCCGCTTTACAAGCTAAATCAATGGGAACTACTAGACACATCTGCAATCAACAACAATTATTGAAGATTTCCAGAGGACTTCACCATTGAAATTCACCAGAGCTATAGTGAAACTGACAATGCCCACGTGCATGGCAGCTGGATGCTGGAATACATCGAGTAAAAGTGATAAAAAGAGTTATTCCACCTTTCTGATTCCTGATCCTCCACGGACGGGTTGGTCGTTGGATCGCCAACTTGAAGAGGGAGGATTTTAACCTGACTCCGCCAGATGGATTTGCTCCGCATATCCATCTGGAAACCTTCCGTAGAAGTAATTTTGGGAAGGGGCGAAAATACTGGTTAGCCGATTGGCCTATGTTGGTGATAGACGGGCCAAATAAACCAATCAGATCAACGAAGCATATGACGTACTAACAGAGCGACGAGGAAGAGGAGCCAATTGATAGATCAAACTCTTGCCGAAACCAGTCGGGAGAAGAGCAAAAACATCTTTTCCTCTGAGAAAAGCCTCCAGAGCAGTGTTTTGCTCTTCTTTCAGTGAAGAAATACTCTGTAATTCTGATAAAACTTGCTCGATAGCCACGCTAACGCTAGTTTCATCGGCTGAAGCCGCCATGTTCTTTAGACTGAACTGTAGCGCTTCTCGTTGCGTCACACCTCAACCCGCCTCAAAGCCAACGCTGATTGGACGTTCGTTTGGTGAACGGCTCCAAATTTTCTTTAACGGAGAGTCTCCAGACTGATTAGCGAGTGAAATCTTGAAAGCTCGCGAGATCAGGATGGTCTCACGAGGCTAGGAAGATTTGCCATCGAACTTCTGGCCAGAGAAAAAACCCGTAATATGTAGCCAACATTTGGAAGAAGAATGTTTTCAAGATGACTTGGATAATAGCGCGTTGTGACAAACACCAGATACAGCACTGGGACTTGATCAACAGCCGATACCGCACCGTGACGTCCCTAACCAGTAGGTGGCAGTAGTGTTCTTTGACAGACAACTTTGACAAACTTTTCATTGTTTACACAGAAATATGGCAGACCACTGTTGACTAAATTAGAAAATAGAGCATGATTATCTTTAGGGAGAGCGGAAAGAGAGGACACTCTGAATTTACTGAATAAAACCTGCTTCTGACTAGGCCAAGTTCACTGAAGAAAAAAATAAAAGGTTTTTTCTTTCTTTTTTCAGTCACCCAGCAACTGTAGTTATCATAAAATATTGTGGATAACATTGATGTTGAATTAGAGGAACAGACCTATAATAAAGAAGAAAATTGCAGTTTAATCTTCCTGTGATTAATATCATTGTATTTCGATCTTTTTACTTACAGCCAAAATAATTCTTCTTTCCTCTAAATTTAAATCCAACAACAGTCTTTAAAAATAATGGGCCTGTACGATATCAACGCTAAAAGCAAATTATTCTATTTGAAGAACCATTGCCGCCTGCGGATTTATTTAATCCTTGTAACTGTGAGAAATGGAACAATAAAGTTTGCTGATAGTGCAGCCACTCAGATGGAGCAATTGTTCATATTGCAGAATAAGTAGATTTCTTAAAGGTCATCCCAAATGTGCCACTGTCTGTACCTCAGAGGGACGTCTGCTGACATTTGTGGATGATGAAATCCATTGCAAGCTAGTCGGGCAACCAACAATCATGAAAACTAGAGTAGGATTTGGAAAAACAAAGCATTGTGATTTACCTCACAGTTAGCTCCCCTCAGCAGATGCTGGAGGCTTGGCAACACAGAGGTGGCGAGCTCATTAATGGAAATTAGAAGCACTAAAAAAGGAAAAACTCCTTTAGCTTCGATGGCAAATATCCAACCTGCAGAAAAAGTCTTTCTGCACTGGAAAAACAATCTAGAAATAAGTAAAATAATTCTTAAATTAAGTGTATTTACCCTTAATTTGAGTAGGTAAACGAGATAGTTTGCCAATGGAATGAGTACTTTTACTCTTAAAATAAGATAATTAGATCAAATGCACTTAATTGCCTTGTTCCATTGGCAAAATGTCTCTTTTATCTCCTCAATCCAATAACAAGTGTGTGGCATATATATATACTATATATATATATATGTATATATACATATATATAGTTTATATATATATATATGCAAATCTATATATCTATACATATAGATATATAGATTTGTTGTTTGTTTTTTTTTTACAGGGGGGACGATTTTCCATAAATCTTAGCACATGGTGGGGACCGGGTGTTCTGAATGAGGTTGTTAGGCTCGGGAGTTAGTTTTAGGACTAAATTGCGAACTGAGTTTAGGTTAGGATTAGGTATGAACCCGTAATGGTTAGGGTTAGGCTGTAGAAATGGGTTAGAAATGAATGGAAGTCAGTTGAAGGTATAGAGAAACATGCTTCAGTGTTTGTGTGTGTGTGTGTGGGGGGGGGGGGGGGGTTACCTGTCTATCCCTCATTTTTCCAATTTCACCATCAGATTGAGGACCAGTTGTTGCTAAGTGAGGACATTTTTGCCAGTCCTCACATGCTATTTTGCTAATGGTTAGGTTAAGGGCTAAGGTGTCAATTGGTTAGGTGAAGGACTAGTGTCACAATGACATCCCTCTAATTCAGTTCATTGACCGAAAAAGGTATGGTTCAGAGAGTCAACGGCAAGGCACAGGCCGACGTATGTCACTCAAGAGCCTATCTCCTTTTGTTTAGCCCAGGTAGGAGGTACATAGTACAAACACTCTAAAAGAAATAAAGTTATTGTTGTATGGTTAGTTTTAGGGTTAGGGCATAGAAAGGGTTGAAAATAATTGAAAATCAATGTGAGTTAACACATGTTCCTCACTAAGATGGCAGAACGAGGGTGTGTGTGTGTGTAAAGATATACATATATGTAAACTTTAACATATATGTATATATATATATATATATATATATATATACATATATATATATATACATGTACACATACACAGTCACCCTCTTCTTGGTATTTGCTATTGATTTTCAGTCATTTTAAAACATTTTTATGTTCTTACCCTAAAAGCAGATGTGTCAAAGATATTGAAGTGCAACACAAACTGTCTTCAGCAGCCAAACAGCTCCCCTCAACACTGCCTCCTTGTGGTAGAGGACAAAATTTGCTACCAGCTGCTTGGGGAAAAAAAAGATATTTTATTTAAATAAAGTCTTCAAACTCAATTACTTAGCAACTATTATCAGAAAAGTAATTTCCCTCAGAGCAAAGCACCTTAGTAAAAATAAGACTTAGTATTCAATGTCCTTATTTAAAAGCTGAGTCACCCTCATAGCACTTTTCACCTGTGGTGTGAAATGAGTTTCACCTTTAAGCTAATATTCTCACTGAGACCGGCAGACTCTCAGATGAAGCCTTTGGGTGTTTTTCTGGTTCCTTGCATTAAATTTTCTTTAAAGCTTATCCTCTTATCATTAATGTGTTTTATTAGTGATTTATCTTTCCAAAAATGAGACAGTAAACCAGCAGTCTGCAACCTTTCATATCTAAGGAGTCATCTTGCCCTAAGTCTGGTTAATTAAAAGTCACTTAGATATAATATTATAAGACTTTTTAATAAAAAGAACCTAATATTTTTGTTAAATATCAGCAATAGGAATTTTTTGCCATTTAAAGCAACATACAGTTTATTGGTATTTTTAGCTTTTGAAATATTTGTAAAAATTTAAAGAAAAATAGCACTTTGCTACATGTCACACTACTGTTATGAAAATTCAATTCAAATATTCTTTATAAAAGCCAATACAGCTTCTAAGACAGGTATTTGTTATGGTACTTTAGATAGTATCACTGTTAGCCACTATTAAGAGCCACTGGAGAGGATCCAAAGAGCCACATGTGGTTTAAGAGCCGCAGGTTGCAGACCCCTGCAGTAAACCTCATTTTGTTTTTAGGTGGCCTTCTAACGTTTACTAGATTAATGGGAAACACAATAGCTACTCTGAACTTACTGCTCACCTCTTCTAACCTTTGTGTTTCCATGTAGAAAATTCCCCTCTGTCGTCTCAATGGAGCACAGATTGTCACAGGATCCTTCATTTTTCTATGACTGAATAAAACTACCAGTCACAGATTAACTGCAGCGCTCAGGTTCAATTCTATTCAGTTTATTTCTATAGCGCCAATTCACAACACATCATCTTAAGGCACTTTCCATTTCACCAGATCATCCAGTCAGATTGATTCAAAGTGTTCTATCTAAGGAAAACCAGCTGATTGCATCGACTAATTGACTCTTCAGCAATCCCTCACACTAAGCATGCTTGTAGCGACAGTGGAGAGGAAAAACTCCCTTTGAACAGGAAGAAACCTCCAGCAGAACCAGGCTCAGTGTTAGCGGCCATCTGCTGAGGCCCACTGGGGTTCAAGGAGACAGAAGCAGACATAGAAAAAGAAGCATAGATACAAAAGGCAACTTTCAACCAGCTCCACAGGCGGCCCCGTCCAGGAAACACACAGCCAGGCAGACGAGCTCCGAGCCAGCTCCCATGTCAGAGGATGAAGAGAGCACATCCAGTTAGTCACAGTCAGAGAAACAGGACTACACTGAAAAACAGGCAGACCTGGAACATCTATAAAAATGGTGTTGATGTCAGCAGCACAGCTGATATTTCTCTCCAGGATGGAGTCACAGCCAAACAGGAACAGACCAGATGAAGCTACTATGAGAAAAAGCAGAGAGAGCAGAACGTTAGAGATTGAACTAACAGATTCTGCAGAGTGGGAGAATAGAGATAGAATGAAGCAGAATGATGAAAAAGGGGTCCCTATGTCCTCCAGCAGTCTAAGCCTATAGCAGCAGAACTATAGAGATAGATCAGGATAACCTGAGCCACTCTAACTAGAAGCTTTATTTATGTTGGGAATTCAAATCAAGTCTGAAACTTCTGGATTTAATTATCATCAGTGGATATCGGGTTTAAAATGCTAACCTTCGAGTATCATTATATAAAAATATGACTGCTACCATACAGCAGCAGCAGCTGGACTGAAATTAAGTAGCTGCAAAGTTAATCCAGATGAATAAAGGATAACGAATATTGCATCCCACTATTTGATGCCTGTTACCCATAATATATAATGATTGGTTAAATTGAAGCTTTCTGTGCTTATTTTTTAAACACAGAAACTTGCTGAGCTGTATGATGCAGGATTTTATATTTATCTGCTTGAATTTAGCTGTGTGTATAACATGCTGTTATTAATGAGCTTTCTACTCTGTTTGTTTTTTCCCACCAGTCTGAAGAATCAGATATGTGTCCAGTGAACCACGGACGAAGATAAACACACCAACTACTGGATTGATGTCAGACAAGCTGTGGTCAGCTTGCCCTGCTTTTTCTGCCTCTGCTCCGCTCCACTCGCCTCGCCATCATTTCTATTCTTTTTTTTTTTTTTTTTTGAATCTCGCTTTTTTTCTCGCTGCTCGCAGTATTCCGGCTAAGAAGGGATTCAAAGGAGGGTTTTATTTGGGACAACTTCCGCATGACCGTCTCCACTATCAGAATAAAAGAGCTTCAGCTTTCGTCCACTTTACCAGGCACTCTGATGGTTGATCTCTGACATTCCACTGGAACCGCGTACTTCCTTTTTCTTTCCATCCACTTTTAGCCTGAAAGCATTGAAGTGGATCTTACACTCAGCAGCCTTTTTACAATGCATGAACAAAACTCTACTTTTTTCAACAGAATGTCAAGTACTTTATGTTGGACGTTTAACTGAGGAAATGAGGGTTTGTTTGTCTTACTTGAAAGAAATGGAACATTTCTAATGATAAATTCAGTGTTTAATATTGATTCTTCACTGTCTTTCGTCTCTGCACACAGGGAATTTTACTAGATACACTGCATTCCTGTTGTAGACCTAAACCCATTTGCAGCTTGAAATAGATCGATAGCAATAATAATACTGGTTCAATTCTAACTATGTTGTAAAGTGTAACTGTCTGTTTACTATGCTGAGCATAAAGCAGGATACGTGTAACTGTCGTCCTAGAAATCCCTACATCTCTTCTTATATGCTCGTATTTTTTTCTTTTTGTGGATCAATCTGTTAGGAAACATTCCTGGATTCTGGGTCAAATTTTATATTTTACCCACAATACTCTGATAAATTAAATCAGGAGAGAAATTGAGTCTCAACATATTTTGATGTGTCGTCTTTATCAGGTTGTTAGCAGAGCTTTAAAGCACAAAAAGAAGAAACAGCAGCAGGAGACCAAAGCAGATACGGTAGTAGCCATTCAAAATTGGATGGGCCCTTGGCTGGTCCCCTACGATTCCTATTTAGACATCAATCTTTGTACTAAAATATTCTTTCTGTCATGATTTGTGGACATTAAGATCTCCAGAGAAGTGTCATCTCCTGGTCAGAACCTGTAATTCAGCGAAAAGAGGGAGTCAGAGTAAGAAATGTGCAAGAGGGGGTCAGTGGTTGAAGGGGATTTTGCTGGGAGTTGCAGGGGAGTCTGCTGCCATTCGGCTGGCGTTTGCCTGGGAAGGACCATTTTGAATGGCTGGGACTGTAGTATAGATAAGCTTTTAAATGCAGTTTCTCTAAATTGCCTTCCCTATTTGATTTCTTTCATGCTTCTGTTTTCCTTCTGCTTTTTAAAGCTCAGCTTCCATCCAGCAGAATGATGCAGGAATCCTTGACCTTTAAAACAAAAAAAAGACCCAACATGTTTTCTCCTATTCTAAAGGATCTGGTCACATTAAGATTTTTTTGTTAGAGAATAAAGTTCTCTTTCAACAATCTTTTTTTTTTTTTATGTAATGGCATTTATTTTTGTCACAGGAAATGGGAATAGAGAGAGGGGGAAACCAGTAGACACCAGGCCAGGATTCAAACCTGTGACTGCGTAGGGACCAGATCTGCTTGGGTTCCTGCTTCTGCTGATGATGTCATTATATGGCAAAACCACTCAGACAAACTGTAGTAGCCATTCAAAATTTCCCCACTTTCCTTGATGGGTCCTTGGCTGGTCGCCTACAATTCCTTTTAAAACATCAATCTTTGTAGTAAAATATTCTTTCTATCATGATTTGTGTACATTAAGATCTAAAGAGAAGCGCCATCTCCTGGTAAGACCCTGTAATTCAATGAATGGTTGGAGTAAAAAAATATGCAAAACATATAGCCTGACGTAGTCCGACTCAATTCTAGTCAGAATGAGTCTGATGCTGCTCCATAGAGCTGTGATTATGGGGCGTGTTTCGAACGAACCAGGGAAAAGAATTCCTCTGCACTCAATTGGATAGACCTACAACCAATAAGAGCAACTGAGTGCGTGACGTATGTTAAGCGACGCATAGTTGTTGTCAACAAAAATCAAAGCGTGCAGTTGCACGCCTAGAATAAGAAGATGAGCCTTGATGGCGTTTCTCTGTTCCTCTTTTAAAATTAATTTGCTGTCGATATCTTCTAGAACAGACCTAATAGCAGAATCTACTCACCTCAACTCTCCAGCGGCAGCCATTGTTGTTGTCACCCAAGCGCGCTTTGGTGACGTGGTTGATTACGTTACTGTTGATCATCTGTCCATCATCGTATAAAGCCCGCCCTGACAATTTGATTGGATCGCCAGAGAGTGGGCGATCATACTCGCGCTACTATGGAGCAATGCCAGACCGAACTTCCCGACCTCATACCTTGTGGGCGGGACTAAGTTCGGAATGACACCCAGGCTACAAAAAATATGGAGGGGATTTTGTAGGGAGTTGTAGGGAAGTGGGCTGCCATTCGGCTGGTATTTCACAGGGAAGGGCCATTTTGAATGTCTGTTGCTGTGTAGCCGTTTCTTAGGAATCGGATCTCCTGGAGTCTCAACATCCATCAATCCGTCTTCTAACACGCTTAATCCCAAATGGGGTCGCGAGGGGTGCTGTCAATGGGTGAGAGGCGGGGTCCACCCTGGACAAAGAGGCGGGGTCCACCCTGGACAGGTCTCTAGTCCATCGCAGGGCAACACAGAGAAAACAGGACAAACAACCATTCACACACACACCTAAGGAGAATTTAGAGAAGCTAATTAACTTAACACAGTCTCAAAATATCATTCCCCTTTTTTGCTTTTATTTTTATGTTTCATCTGCAATATAAAGTAGCCAAAAGTAGTAAACAATCATTCTCAGTCTTGAAGGAAATCACTTTTAACAAGGTGACACAAAAAGTCTAAGAGCTTCTTTTTATTAGGAGATTTTAGACAAAGAAAGCAACATATATTCGACTTTGTTGACACAAAGTTAAAAGTAGTGTAGCTTAATATGGCTAACTGACCGAGCTAAAAGGAGCTAACATGTTAGCCACTGGGCACAGCTGTCATCCTTTAGATCAGGGGTCACCTACGTGGTGCCCGTGGGCACCAAGGGGCCCTCTAGGACAACATGGGGTGCCCCCATCTTTTGAAAACAGAACAATTCACCAGAGGACTAAATCTGAAATGTTATTTTTTACTGAAGCTCTTATTTTGAAGCATTTATGAAGCATTTTATCATATCAATAAATTAGAACATTTGAGGATTTATATGGATTTCATAATGAAAATATCTAAAAGCAAATTAAAAATGAAAAGAAACAATAGAAATATGTTTATTATCTATGAAGTTCAGATGAATGCCGACTCCTCTAGTTCATAGGTCAGTATTGGTAGCCCGTCCTATGACTCAGTACCCATAAAGTAGCCCTCAGCCTTAAAAAAGTTAGTGACCCCTGCTTTAGATCATGTTTTGCAGTTACTGTGTTTTCAATCAGGTAAAACGTCATCGGTCATTAGACGAGCTAACCATTACAGATGCTCCAGACGCGCCACATGCACTCTGGATTGTTATTATCGTTTTCTGGGCAACCACAGAGTTTTCAGTCATGTGGCAACGTTGAGCTAATCAAATAGCGTAACGTCATTAGTATGCGCAGGGAGCAGCAGATCTGGTACCTACAGCAGCCGCGTCAAGGACCACGACCTCTGTACATGGGTCACACGCTTAACCCCTGCACCACCGCCAAAACGCCTTAGTTAAGAGTTTTTAAAGTTTTTTTTAATCTAAGGTTGAGAAGATATGAAGGAAAAGCAGTTGCAGAATTTCAGTTCAGATAATTCAGCTGGAAAGCCCAATAGGGTCGATATTCAGATTTCTCAAGTCAGTGATTTCCTAACATGCCTTTACGCAGCGCGCCGCATTAGATATAGCCTCAGTTGGGCACCTTTGGGTCCGCTTATTTTGCTGATTTGAAACCAGTGTGGTTTGACACAAACTTTTTCAAATCTTTGTGGACCTTGGTGGCGTTAATGTAAATCCCTTTACTGACCCACAATGGGGAAATCTGTTCTCTGCATTTTGACCCATCGCCTTGTGGAGCACTGGACTGCCATTGTGTGGCGCCCGCGGAGCAATCAGAGGTTGAGGGTCTTTTTCATTGCCCCAGAGTGGAGTCTTGGGGGATCAAACCGGGTACCTGCAACTCTCTCAACACTCCCCTGGGCTTTTTCTTATTTATAGTTTGATTTGACATTCTGGTAATGATCAAAGCAGTAACCAGGTCAGAGAAAACCAGATCATCAGTCATATCCCAAACAGAGCTGTCCATTCTGAAGTTGTAATACTAAGAGAATAAAGTCGTCATACTATAACCCGTTTCAAAAAGAAAGCTTCAAGCTCCGACCAGCTCCACCAATCAGCAACCAGAGTCCACTTTGACATCCTGCCCAGTTTGATGCTGCTGCTAAAAGATTTCCTTATTTGTTAAACTGATGCCAAAGTATAACTTCACATGATGCTCCACATTCCTCACTTTAGGCAAGATGGTACTGCTTGTAAGAGTTGTCATAAAATACAACTTTAATCTCATAATTTTACGACTTTATTCTTGTAATTTTATGACTTTATTGTCACAACGTTACGACTTTATTCTCGTTATGTTGCTTTTTTTATCTCGTAATTTTACAACTTGATTCTCGTAATATTATGATTTTATTCTCATAATTTGAATACTACTCACAATTTTAATAATAATAATAATAATGAATTTTATTTATAACGCACTTTACATTTGACTTCAAATCTCAAAGTGCTACATAAAAAAATGGAAAATTAAAACAATTTTAAAAGACCATAACATTAAAAACAGAGTAAAAAGACAGTCATTAAAATCAATACATTAAAAGGCATACGTAGCCTATTAAAAAATCTAAAATCAACAATTGTAGGCATTTCTAAAAAGGAAAGTTTTCAGTCCTTTCTTAAAACAATCCACCGTCTGTGGGGCCCTAAGGTGGTCTGGGAGGGCATTCCACAGACGGGGAGCTGCGGCTTCGAAGGCCCTGTCGCCCATTGTTTTTAGCCGTGTCCTGGGTGGGGCCAGACGGTGCTGTTGGCCTGACCGGGTCCGGGAAGAGGTGTGTGGTGTGAGCAGTTCAGTGAGATAGGTGGGGGCCGCACCGTGCACACAGTGATGGGTGTGCAGAAGAATCTTGTACTCTATACGGGCGTGAATAGGGAGCCAGTGTAAAGTGTGAAGGATGGGAGTGATGTGCTGGTGTTTCCTCACCCTCATCAGGACCCTGGCAGCGCTGTTCTGTACGTACTGGAGCTTCTGAAGGCTCCTGCCAGAGATCCCGATGAGGAGAGCGTTGCAGTAATCCAGCCTGGAGGAGACGAAGGCGTGGACGAGCTTCTCTGCAGCAGGGAGGGATAGGGAGGGGCGGAGTTTGGAAATATTACGGAGGTGAAAGAAGGACGTTTTGCAGATGGAGGTGACATGATTGTCAAAGGAGAGGTGGGGGTCAAGCTTGACCCCAAGGCTTGTAACAGAGGGAGACAGGGGAATGGTATGAGCACAGAATGAAACAGAGGTGAGAGGAAAGGAACGAAGTTGATGAGGAGTACCAGTTTGGATGGCCTCTGTTTTTGAGGCATTAAGCTGCAGGAAGTTTTGACTCATCCATGCCTTTATATCCTCCAATCTGGAGTTGTTACTGTATTCACATAATGTTACAACTTTATTGTCACAATTTTATGAATTTAGTCTCGCAATTTTACGACTTTATTTTCGTAATTTTATGACCATTCTCGTTTCAACTTCATTCTGGTATTTTTATTACTTAATTCTTTTAATGTTATGACTTTAAAAAAAAATCTCTAGCCCAGGCCTAATACTCCGTCGTAAGGTATGTAGATGTGAACAACATTTGTTGTACTTTTTTGAAGAGTTGGGCGAACTCTATCTGCATAGAGAGCCACGGTCATCGGTTGGATAAATGTTTGTCCTGTTTTTAGTTTTCTAGTTTTTCTTTACCTCTTGTCCCACTCCCATTAAAGTGGAAATGAAACATTCAACCAAACTAACTTTATTCAAGCGATTGTGTCTTACTATTATCAACAGTTATATTAAAAATTCTGAAAAATATAAATGTAAAAGAACAAATTAATGTTGGTTTCATTATTTTTTGGTAAGGGTGCTGCCATGGTGGTGATGTCAGCGGGTTGGTCGATGCTTCTGCAAGCAATTGAATTCACTGGATATTATACCCGGAATACATCACAACCATAAAACCTGAAACCATTGGAATGATGAAAGACGAAGCTGAAACTACCTTGAAGTATCTAAATGACATAGCTTATGCTTCGGAGCCTATTCACCGTGTGACTGGAACTGTAGGAAGGAGAAAACAGGCAGTTTTGGAGACGGGGTTCTGAATCTCCCTCCTATCCCACCTGCTGGGAAAATATGTAAAGATGAAGACTTTTGAGTCTGGCAAGCTAGCGGTCCATCGGACAGCCACTAAATCCTGATTGGTTCTTAGGCAAGACCCTTCACGCTAATGCCCAGTTTGGGGAGTGGTGACCTAGTAGTAAGGGCATAGAGCTTAGAAGGTTCTGAGTTTGAGCCCCACTGCCACTCTGGCTCTCTGAGCAAGACCCTTAACCCCACACAATGCCGCACAATGGCGACCCCCCAAGGGATGGGTTAAAATTATAAATTATAAGACAAAGCCTTGTTTTTTCTTTAACGTTTATATTTTGTGATATAATTATTGATAATAGTAAGACAGTGTCTTGAATGAAGTTAGGTTCGTTGAACGTTTCGTTTCCACTTTAAGGCTCCACTAAACTGTAAAACCCTGGTAACCACCCATGACCCCTCCACTCCCACACCTTTCTCGCAACCCTGGGACACAGTTCAAGTTTTCTATTGATAACACTACAGATTTATTTCTTTTTTTAATCTAAGGAACAACTATTAGTGTGGAGAGGCATTCCTGGCTTTTAAAATAAATTTTTGTTGTTTAAATATTAATAAATGTGTCAAATTAAATGAAACCATTAAAGGAATAGTACACCCAAAACATGATTAGCCTTCATTTTCTACTCACCCCCATGCTGAACAACACTCTGGAGTACTTTTTTGATATCTCAAATGCATCTGGAGATCTGGGAGGCTTCTTGCTGTCTGCTGACATTCAAATAATGGAGGTCTATGGCGCCCGAGGCAGAAAGGTCCATAAAAGTCCACAAAAAACGTGTCAATATTCCTCCATACTGCTCGTCCAATGTATTCCAAGTGTCCTGAGTGGGTAGCGTCCATAATTTACTCAAAACGAAGTCATTTAGAATGTTTTTAGAGCATAAACAGTAGTGTATAGGATTCCCTAAAAGTGCGCGCCTGCGAGTTCACGAGCCTACGGAAACCGCGGCAGATCAAACCAGATGAAAGTGCGCATTCAGCGTCTGCTCTTGATAATGCAAGCGTAGAAGAAGAAATGTGCTGTTTACCTGTGCAAAGAAAGAAACAACGAAAGAAAAATGTCTGAGGACTTCAGTGTTGAGGAAGAGCATGAGTTCTTTGCCGAGCTGAATGCGCACTTTCATCTGGTTTGGTCTGCCGCGGTTTCCGTAGACTCGTGAACTCGCTTTTAGGAAATCCTATACACTACTGTTTATGCTCTAAAAACATTCTAAATGACTTCGTTTTGAGTAAATTATGGACGCTACCCACTCAGGACACTTGGAATACATTGGACGAGCAGTATGGAGGAATATTGACACGTTTTTTGTGGACTTTTATGGACCTTTCTGCCTCGGGCGCCATAGACCTCCATTATTTGAATGTCAGCAGACAGCAAGAAGCCTCCCAGATCTCCAGATGCATTTGAGATATCAAAAAAGTACTCCAGAGTGTTGTTCAGCATGGGGGTGAGTAGAAAATGAAGGCTAATCATGTTTTGGGTGTACTATTCCTTTAATGTTCCAGTTTTCTAATTTCATCTTGATGAGATGTATTTCTCTTTATCTAGGAGCTGGAAATTTCCCTAGATTAGATTTCTGAAATCTGCTCACCTTAATATTGATTAGTTGGAGCAACATCTAACTTAATCTGGTAAAATGAATGTTAGAAATTCTTTTGGACCTCAGATATAACAATGAGAGGATTTTATCTAAAAGAAGCTGCCAATAGTTGCACTTTTTGTGACAGTATTTCTTGGATAGCGACTGTTAGCCATCACAAAAAAGGCCAAAAATCTGAGGCAACCACACTTTTCAGTTTTTTAAACGTTTCCACACCTTTTCAGAAGTCTTTGGCTACGTTCATGCAGCACCTTGAAGTGGCCCAAATCCAATTCCTTTGCCCACATGCGACCTGGATCTGATCTTTTCATGACAGTCTGAACAACACAGATCCGATTTTTCTAGACCACTGGGCTCTGTTGTCCTGAATCCGATACAAATAGTTGCTGTTTTTCTTTCATCTTCAGCGTAGCAAGACGCAGAACAGTGACCTGTGTTGAGTGTTTTCACCTTTGACGTCGGCTTAATGCACCTTCAGACACCGGTCGCATTTATCCGACGTAAATAGCATTAATGCTCAACAAATCAGGGGCGGATCTAGGATTCTAGGAGATCAGGGACTTAGCCCTGAGGGTGAAGATGAGACTTTCTGGTAAATCCAGTTCAAATGTAAAATATGACAGATTACTGGATTAAGGAAATTTTGAGTATACTACATGCTATCATACTAACAATTTTTGGGAAAATGGTCAGATCTGCCAGATCCGCCTCTCTGGCTTCAATGCTCCTGACGCAGGGGGAAAACATTTTCACAGGGGAGATTTTCACCGGGACAAACAACGTCTCAAAGTCAGTCAAAACTTCACATACCTGCGCATCAGTCAGTTTAGAAGCAGCTGTTTGTGCTGCTGGTGGCTTTTTGAAAAAGCTTCTGATATCCATTGATATCCGCCACTGGCCTATCCGTTTAAAATATGCCACTGAGGCGCTCAACTCCTAAAAGCTGGCAGCGACGAGAGGGAAACACTTCCTCTTCTGCAGGGGAATGCTGTAGGCTTCTTTCCTGTGCATGCTGTCACCCTCAGATGACTTCCAGTACTGCACATTTTATTCAGACCAGCTCAGAAGGGATATCTGGGCTCTTGGGCAAACATCCGGGGCTGTAGCCCAAGTAGCCGCCCTCTAAATCCGCCACTGCAACACAGGTCACTTTTCTTTGTTTTTCTATGCTGAAGATGGAAGAAAAACAACTATGGCGGACAATGATACGGAGAGCAGTCTTTATTTTCAACCATCTTGACAAGATGTGACAGAAATTAAAGATTTCTAGATGCACTCCAGCGCTACAATCCATGTTTACTTCCATAAACACATAAATGCTGATTCTAAAATCATGGCTTCCTCTACTGCGCATGTGGGACACTTAAGCTGTATGAATGATTCACAGAGGAGATCACATGCAAGTCGCATATATTTGGAAATGTGAACGACCACACAGAAGAATCAGATTTCACAAAAAAATCGTAATTGATCATAAAGACCTGCAGTGGGAACCTAGCTTTTGTCAACTCTGTCGGCTCCACCAGAGCAATCTGGAGCTGTTTTTAAGCAACATGGAGGTCAGTCCTCTTAAGCACATTCTCTGTCAGATGCAAATGTCAGTCCATCCTGGATTGTTGGAGTCTTTTTTGTGTGTCTGGGTTTTGTGTTTGAGCACTTGAGTCATGATAGGAGATCTTATGTAACTTCTTTGGATTAAGTTCCAGCACTGAATTGCTCTTTGGAATCCGCTGTCCTCTCTGTCCAAAATCTGGACATGTTGGTCTTCAAAGGTGTGTGCTTTGTTGTTGAGTTCCAGCTGAATCTTGCTCCGTTACTGGCTCTGCTATGCTGCTCTGTGTGTCTGCGTAGTTGTTTTTTTAGCCTGTATGTGTAGGTTTCTGGTAAACCTCAGTATTCAGACTCTCCCTGTCATCAGAGTTCTAACTACAGATCACACTGGTGGAGTTGACAGAATTGACAGAGTCCTGGATAGGTGTGGTCATCTTCGAAAAAATTGAGCTTCCGATTTTAGCCTGTTTTGTAGTTTCTTTTGACCCGGATGACTGAGAATTCGCACAGGCAGACTGTGAGGCTTTTGAGTTAATCTGCCTGGTAGCTATATCATTTATGGACTTCAGGGCGGTTTCACCTTTTTATATTGTGCTGGGACTTCTTGATTGGATTCTCTATGGTAAAAGATCTAAAACACTTAAACTGAGAGGAGATGGCATACACTGAATCGAGGGTCCTTAGAGCAAGGTTTTATCAAAATGAAGAACTGTAATACCCTTCTTGCATCATCGCTACCTTAGAATAAAGGAAACTTTCATATTTGGACTAGTTAAAGCTTTGATGAGATGAAAATGAAGATTCTTATTCTCCCGAAAATGTTTCTATAATATCTTCTCTTCCTCAAAGGTCGTTCAGAGCCTAAACTCTCCATACAGTCTGCAAAATCTAAGATTTGGTCATCTTAGCATAAACATCGGACGGTACAGCTCACGCTCCTCATCCCTGCTATCCTCTCATGTGGTCAACACTCTATAAACTAGGTCATTTTAAGTCCTTTAAATGTTTAGAATATTTCATATGATATCTGGTGTATGTTTTATCCTGGGGGGGGTATTTTGCTGTGTAAAGCAACGTATTTACAGCTGTCAGTGCTACGGTTAGAATTAAATATAGCGTTATTCTCAGGGAGGACAAACTGGTTGCTTTTTAGGAAATAAACACTGCTGCTAAGGGTGAAAAAGTCATCTTTATTAAATCCATTTCCTTTTAGAGCTTAATAAACTGTGTACAAGGGAAGGACTCAGTCATAATTGTAATGGCTTTGTAAAATATTGATGTTGTGGAACAGTAGGGGGAAAGCTAATTCATATATATATATATATATGAGTATGTATATATGTTTGTATCCTTAGCTTATATAGCACCTTCCTTTCTTTTTCTAGATGTCATCTTAATAAAAATGTTGACCTTAGGGCCATTTATCCAATATTTATGATTTTATGGATCAAATAATGTTGTTATTGCTATCTGTTTACAAAAGAAAGGATTTTATTCTCTATCAATTTTATTGGTGGATCAACTGCAGACTTGTGTTCGATGAAAATGTAGCTTCGACTGTTGTCATAAAAAGTGCTTTTTTTTGCAAAAATTCTTTATTTCCCGACCGCTGGAACAACTTGAACTTAGAGGTCGACTGTTTTTGAGAGAGAACTCCTTATTATAGACCGAGCACCAGATACCGTTGGCTGATGTCACAGTTGCCAGAAGGTGGAAGAGGTCCCAACACCGATGACATTAGGGAAAATTTCTAGGTGGGATTTTGATATGAAAAGTACAATTTGCACGTCTGATTTGTTATCACAATCAAAAAAAAGTCTCAAATTAACTGCTTTGCTTATCTGTAAAGATAACTCAGTTCCAATGTTGCTTTAATTAGCTGCTTCTCATGCACCCTTTCCTTTGTGCTCTGGGTTATGTATTCTATTGTCTGAGGAAAAAATAAAAAACCCTGCAACATTAAATCTGAGTCATTTTCCATTCACATTACATTTCCTATTTTATTATTCAGGCAGACATATGGTAAACTAGGGGATTTTGTAGAATTCAAGAAAAGCAATGGTATATGTCTACGGTAGGAATAACAGAGCTGTGTGGAAGTTATCTCAGAATCCACAGAATTATGAAGCAATGGGACAGATGTTAGGCTAAGAAAGCAGGAAAAGCCTCAGCAAGAGTATGTTGCAGGTTTTATTTATTAACAGTTAGCTCTTAGCCTTCCAACCTCCCTGCAATTGAAATTAAAGAAATTATAACTCACAACGTTATAATTTCTTTTTCAAATTTCCAAACAATACAGAGAATATAACATGGTCTGAATGAATACTCACTTCTGATTGGCTACAGGATGTCAATTAAAAGGTATCATTGTACATGTAGCAAATACAATGCTGCAAATATATCAATTAGCAACTGTTATCTGTGGGCTAGTACCATATGTCTAAATTTGGCTCAGAGCAAAATGGTGGGCTCAATAATACACAGACAACAAATTGGATTGCATAGTTGTGCTGTATTGTGTTTTTTCCCACAGTGAATGTTTGCAAGGAATATTTACAAAATGTACACAGTGCACCAGGGCAAGAAATAATAATATCCTCTCTGAATTTCAAGACGCCAATGTATCAAGGTTCCAAGAAGTTCATAGATGGTTCAGACTGTATAAAATTGCAACGACCAGTTTTACTCCAAATTTCAAAGTCCAATCCACAGTCCAAATTCACAGTTCTTGAATGGGCAAAATGAGATAGTATAAGTTCTGTAAAATCAAAGCACACCAATATTCACTGCTAGGAGAGCAACGGGGGTGTGAGTGGGGAGAAAGAGGGTGGCTACAGAGCCTCCTACGACATTGGCAGAGCTGCTCTTTGAATCTTTAGCTCGTTAAACTTTTCTTTCAGTTCAAAACCATGTACATGGCATGTGGCGGCCTAGTGGTTAGGGCAGAGAGCTTGGAATCTTGAGGTTTAGAGTTCGAGCCCCACTCCCTCAGACTGCCACTCTGGGTCCCTGAGTAAGACCCTTAACCCCACACTGCTCCTCGGGTGGTAGAGGTACTTCACCATCAGGTAAAATTACTTCAGGTACAGTAGCAGCCATTCAAAATGGCCCTTCCTAGTCAAACACCAGCCAAATGACAGCCAACTTCCCTGAAACTCTCAGCGAAATCCCCTCCAACTTCCAGCCAAAGGAGTGACCTCCTCCTCCTGGGCGTGCATATCTTTTTACTCTGCTCCAACCTTTCACTGAATTACAGGGTCTGACCAAGAGACGATACTTCTCTTTAGCTCTTAATGTCCACAAATCATGACAGAAAGAATATTTTAGTGCAAAAATTGATGTTTAAAAAGGAATTGTAGGGGACCAGCCAAGGGTACATCAAGGAAAGTGGGGAAATTTTGAATTGCTACTACTGTAGGTAGTTTTTCTTCTACTGCTAGATTAAGTTGTCTCTCCACAGGTTAGTTCACAGATTCAGGTGCGTCATTTTCAGGAGTGTTCTCTTCAACCACTTTAACAGGAATGACTGACTCACCGCGGAAAATGGGCAGGTCTTCACCTGGGGCTGA
Source organism: Cyprinodon diabolis (assembly GCA_030533445.1). NCBI lineage: Eukaryota > Metazoa > Chordata > Actinopteri > Cyprinodontiformes > Cyprinodontidae > Cyprinodon > Cyprinodon diabolis. Next base: position 1,900,227 of record CM060073.1, read on the forward strand.
TGTGGACTGCACAACTCAGATAAGTGGGAGATCTTTTAGTTTCATAGATCTTTAACACTGATTCCAGGTTTGTCACTTTTTCCAAACTAAACTTGATTGGGGACTGAGGAGTACTTCCAAAGGTCACAAGATCAGCTACCTCATCCTCCTCCTCCAACATATCATCAGTATCAGACAAGTTTTGACTCTGGCTTTGAGTGTGTGGTCTTGAAACAGGAGAGGTCCCTGGTGTATCTTTAAATATACTTGCTAAAAAAATACCCCAAATGGGAAAAGAAGGTCATAATAGACTTTGTGGGCAGGTCCAGGCACTTGGGTTTAACAGTGTAGACTGGAAGATCCCCTGCCCATTCAACAACAACATACATTTTCTGCTCCCACTTACCTTAAAGTTTATGTTTTCCTTGAAGTCGAACATTTGAAGCAAGGAATGTCCCCAACTTCCAAGCTTGCTAGTTTTCCACGCTTATTTGGCATGTTTTTTGTTTGTTTGTTTTTTTAGCAGACTTTTTGATATTCTCATGTGCAGGTAAGTAAAAGACAAATCTACGGGGAGCTGAGGTGACCACAAAAAAAGGAGTTCATAGGATATAAACCCTATCTACTCATTCTGTGTACAATTGTATGGATGGACAAGTGGTTTAAGGTACTCCTTTAACTTTGACCTTTGCTTATTCTCAAGCATTCCCAGCATGCATAGCAGAGCCCGGTTAAACCACTTGAATGGGATTCCCCTTCAATGGTATGAAGTTGTTCTCGATTTCATAATTCCAGCAACGTCAAATAGCTCTTTGATCAATCGAGACTCAAAATCTACAGTAGGTCTTGATGAGAATGTAGGCGCTCTGGAATACTGTTATGGATCACAAAGTCGTTCCATAAGCACTTCATCACATTTTTAGCCTTCTTGTTCGCAGTTGGAAAAGCAACAGCATACTTGGTGAAGTGGTCAGTAAGCATCAATATGTCTTTTGTGATGCTATTTTCAGGTTAAACTGTTAGAAAGTCCATACATTTTAGCTCAAAGGGACAGCTAGTTTGAATGTTCTCCAATGGAGGTGCGTTCTCTGGCAGGGTCTTACGCAAGAGTCACAGGTCACTACATCAGTTGACCTCTTCGGTCGAAAGAACCGCTGCTAGACCAGATCCAGAGTACACTCTATGCCCATGTTCCCTATATAGCTGTGTAGACTCGTCAGGACAGTAGGATGCACAGCCAGGGGCAGGACCAGATGTAGGACAATTTATCATCTTCCTGTCTCTGCCGATACAGTACTCCATCAGCTGGCTCCAACAGATTCAACTTCCGTAATAGCAGAAGAAGCTCAGGGAGTTCCTTGCTAACAAATTTTTCTCTCCTGAGGTGATCTGGTGGATGATTTCAGGGGTCAACCGGTCAGCTTGCTGTTCATCCTTCAGGTCGACAGCTGATGAAGATTAAATAACCGGTAGCCCATTCAACGCTTCTTCACAGAATCCTTCCAGAAATGCATCAGCAGGGGGGAATGAGGACTTGACTAAAGATAGCCCAGATGACACTGGCCCAGATTGATGGTAGCCCCTCAACATACCTCTCTGGCAGACTGCATTAACTATGTTGTGTTAGATCTCTGCCGTTTCGTCTGGACACGACTTCTCAACAAAGCAGTCGCCAGAATCACACTCCTCAATTTGTTGATAGTGTGGCTAACCTATGATGGCTGCTAGCATTCAACTTATAAGATGTCAACACATATGTAGGAGGGGCGTTATCTGTAACTAGTGAGAATTTAGCTCCATAAAGTTAATCATGGATTTTTTTCACAGACACTTCATTTTAATGAAAGGAAGCTTTTGAGCATGGTACTGAAACTCACTTTGAGATAGTCCTCTGCTAGCATAAGCAATAACATGGAGATGTCAGTCTATTTGCTGGTATAACACTGCACCTATCCCTGTTTTGTCCTCATGGATGTGCAGAATGTAGAGCAACTTTGGATTCACAAAGCCAAGCACAGGTGCAGATGTTAGTTTTGCAATCACAGTGTCAAAAGCAACTTGGCACTCATTAGTCCATCTATCTTAAAAGGACAGTATTGGATCTAGGAACTTTGCATTGGCAAATTTGGCCTTGGAGGACGGGTGCATAGCCATAAGTGAGGGTGTTGAAAGGCTTCACTGTGGTTGCATAATCTTTTATGAACCTCCGATACTATCCAGCAAAACCCAGAATTTGTTTTAGATGAAGATCCCCAGACACATCTGCATAAGTCTCTGGAAAGTACTGGGAGCATTGGTTACTCCCTGGTGCATCCTATGCCACTGCCAGAATCCACGAGTTGTGACAAAGCAGTCTTTTATTTGTCATTGTCAGCCATCTACGTAAATGTGAAAATATCCAGATTTCAAGTCTAGGACAGGAAACTACTTTGAACCCGTAAGAGCAATAAGAGAGATAACTGCTGGGTTTCAACACCATTTATGTGGGAGAGACTTGATTTAAAAAACAACCATTCAATAAAAGTCATCTCTTGCGTGCCAAATAGGAAGATTCTTTTAATCAACAGCCTTCATAATCACGTACATTTCCTTCAGAGATCTTCAAAATATCAGAGAGTGTCTTGCCACTATATACAATTACTTCAAAAACATGTAAATGTTCTCGGCCAGTGAGGTTATTTGGTAAACATCTTAACTCTTGCAGGCTCCATCCGTTCTCCTGTAACTGGAGCCACAGCTTGATTATTATAGATGGACCTGTTCACCACTGTTTATCTTTAGCACACATGAGTACTGGGCCGATTCTATCTGTTTTCAGGGCCAGAGAACTTTTGACAGAACAATCTGTATTTCCCTTGAAAAAGGATTCCTTTCTTAACTAGAACCAGATTTTAAGTACGTGCATATTCAAACATAGCAACTAGGCCAAAGTAAACTCTCTATATAAAAATAGAGATAACCTTTTGATATTTGTCACTAATTGCCCCTGGACATCAGCTATCTGTTGTGCGAGATGCTGAGTAATAGTGGTCAAGACATCCATCTTGAGGCTCAGGATGTGCAAACTGGACATGAATAGTGGCCTTTTAACTTGAACACCCTAGATGTTAATTTATGCATGCAGTCTTCACAGGCTTCCTGTCTTCCTCAGTAGATAAGAGGAAGGAGTGGCTCAGCAAAAGTGGGTGGTTGAGATTTTCTCAGTCTCATAGGCAGAGCTAAAGGTACACTGAAGGCATAGTACCTAAATGTTTCACCGTGTCTGCAGCTTGAAAGCAAGATTGGACACAGCTGGAAGAGGCACAGGCATCCGAAACTGTTGTCGGAAAATTTAAATTTCTCTCTTATTATACATTAATTGATTCTATTTACTCTCTATAAAAGTTTTCACTCATTCTGTTTCACCTTGAAGGCCACATCATTTTCTGCAAGATGGTGTTTGTAGACCAGAAAAACCTTCTTCCCATAACAAACCAGATTCTTTCTCAAGGTTTATCCATAACACGTTACTGTTTAACCAAAGTGTCTGTAATTTGATTTGACTCTGACTACTTTCCATTGTTGTAAGTAAGGAGGAACAAATGCTGCTCTAGCAGAACAGAGCAGAATGCTGTGTCATAAAGGCTGTATAATGAGCTGTTCTCTCTTTGCAAAGATATGAATAAATGTGCCGACTGAGTGAAATCCATCGATCTCTGTTTATTTAACTAGGATGAATAGTTGAATATTTTTTTCCCACGACAAAAACCCAGGCCCTAGGTCCAGATTTCCAGAACGACCAAGGCTAAGTCATGATGGTTGACATTTTAGAACCAAACTGCAGCAAAACAGACTGTTTGCAACATTTTTCTCAAAGTTTCAGAACCTTTAGATGCTGGCTGGATGTGGGAGCTTCAAAAGGAGGAGCTTCTCCTGATGTGTGACTGAAACAAAGGAAAAGCCCTGCAGTTAGCCTGCCATGCTAGGCTGCTAGATGCCGGAGGAAACTCAAGCTTTCCAAAACGGATATGTGCAGAGGTACAAGTTCTGGCACAAGTCAGGGTGAGTCTATCGAAATCACTTGTTTCCTTTTGATGATTTGTGTTAACTGTTGAGTAAAGAAAAAGATGGACCACATGGTATGCTATGCTTATATCTTTGAGCTGTTGTTTATAGCGCTAAAACAAGCTTCATTTCACTGACAGTTTGAACACTGATATTAGGGCTAGAGATGTTTTTATTTTTATTTCAAGAATTAAGTCGTAATATTATGAGAATAAAGTCATAAAATTACGAGAATAAAGTCGTAATGACTAGAGTTATAAAATTTCCAGAATAAAGTCGTAAAATTACGACAACAAAGTCAGTAAGTTACGAGAATAAAGCCGCAATGAGACTAGTCATTCATTTAAGACAATAAAGTCATAACAATACGAGAATAAAGTCATAACATTCTGAAAATAAGTCATAATATTACAAGAATAAAGGCATAAAATCAAAAGAATAAAGCTGTAACATTATGAGAAAGTCATAAATGTCGTAATATTACGAGAAAAAAGTTGTAATGAGAATAATCATAAAATTCCAAGAATAAAGTCATAAAATTATGAGAATAAAGTCCTAAAATTACTAGAATAAAGTCATAACATTATGAGAATTAAGTCGTTAATTTACGTGAATAACGTCGCAACTAGAATAGTCATAAAATCATGAGAATAAAGTAGTAACAAAACGAGAATAAAACCGGATCATTACGAGAATGAAGTCATAATATTACAAGAATAAAGTCATAATAATACGTGAACAAAGCCGTAATATTATAAGAATAAAGTTTTATTTTATAACAACTCCTACAAGAATCCCTTTCTGCCCTAAAATGAGGAATGTTAAGCATTATGTGAGGTTCTACTTTGGCATCGGTTCGAAAAAGAAGGAAATGATGCGCACCAGCGTTAAATTGGGAAGGATGTCCAAGTGGACTCAGGTTGTTGTTTGGTCGGCCGTTATAAGCTTTCTTTCTGGGTTGTGGAATGATTATTTCATTCTCGTTATTTTTCAACTATTCTCATAATATTAAGACTTTTTTCACGTAATATTGCAACTTTATTCTCGATAGATTACGAATTTATTCTCGAAATAGAAAAAAATTAATCTCTAGCCATGCCTTAATTCTCCGTCGTACTATTATAACATTACATTTCCTGGGTTTTTCTCATATGCTCATTCCATTCTGTTCACCATATTATCGTTAAAAGGCATTTGATGAGAACCGTCATGTCTGCTGATTCTAGTTTATTCAAACAAGGTAAAGAATCACATCTAATTCCTTATGGTTTTCAACCATGTTTTCCCTCACTCTTTACATATTCATTTAGTTTAGTGGAGTTTCATTAGTTTTTAGTTAAGAGTTTTTAACTGAAATATGTTTATCATTGAGCTGAATAATTTTGTGGTGAATTTATTCCATATATTTGCAGTTATCTGTTTGACCATGATTTCAGCTCGATTTGAACTTTCATTTGTTCATAAAAAATATAAAACATTTTTTGAATAAATAATATATTTTCCAGCCCTACTGGGAAAGGCAGTAAACATATTAAAGTTGTAGGGCTGTAAAGATAATTGCTTTGATCTGATCCTTTCTTTTTTCAAGGAAATGTTCAGATGGAGCTGCGCTTCTTGTCACCTGACTTCTGAAGATAGATTATCCTAATTAGGCTGTTGAGGCAACATCTACTCATCAGGAAGCAAGTCTTATTAATTCAATCTTACACATTTTGAATATTAAGATGAAGTTGAGACGTTGTGAAAGAGTCTCTGAAAAGTTTGTGCTTAAGCAGAGCAACCGCTGCTGATTCTTGCTGGATCGTTGAAATCTTCTTTACATGAAGTTATGGTCCTCATTCACCAGGTTGACAATGACAATCTAAATGAATACAATTAGTAAGAAGGCTGATTTCAATCTAACAGAAAATTATTTGACAGATCTGGTAGCTAACAGAGTAAACCCAACTGGAGTGGATCATTTATGTTGACAGATTTTGTTCTTAGAAAGATATTTTGTCTCAGTTTTCCCATCTCTCTTTCCAGGAAATTAAAATCCCTCTTCTAGAACAGATACCTCAGAATGGGACATCTAGCATCAAAGTCTATGTTTACATCAGAGACCATAAGTGTCATGATCTGGCCTGATAGCTTCAGCTTAATTGTTAATTTCACTCACCTGCCTAGTTCTGCCCAGTTCCTGATTTTCACTCATCTTTTCCACCTGCGTCTGTGCTTTATATTCGGTCCAGCCCAAGTGATCGGGGCCAGATCTTTATTTTGTGGTCTGTTTAGTTAGTTTTAGTTAGATTCCATGGTTCATGTCCTGGTCCCTGGTGGCCTGTGGATTGAGAGGGTTTTCTGTGTTTGTCCTGTCCTTTTCCAGGGAGCCTTTAGGTTTTTGGCTCGGATCGCAAAGAGGGTCAGTTTTATTACCGTAAGCCCAGCTCCTAGGAGGAGACCAGTTCAAAGTCCTGCTGAAATCATGGTACTACATCTTGTCTCTGTTTTCTCACCCACTGAGTCTGCCCGTCTGCATCTGTGCGTGTCTGTGTGGCACGCTTCTGCACCCGTCTGACTCTGGACTCTGAACCTGCCTGAACGCTCTGTGGATTCCTGGAGGTCTGGATCCTTCTGTTCCTGTTTGGGTCGGAACTTCAGATCAGCTGAGGAGTCTTGGATCCCTGGACTGTTCCGGCCTGCTCTGTTTTCCCCTGACCTGGATTGGCCTCCTTTATGTTCTCTGAGGCTGCAGCACCTGAGACACTCAGGGCGGCGCCTGCCCATCAGCTGGATCTCACCTCTTTCGAAAAGGATGGATTGAAATGTTAAAACGTGTAAGCGATTGGACGGTGTCCTGCTCCTCTTTCCCCGCAGTCACTGCAGGTCCACAGATCCTCAGCAGCCCGTTTCTGTTCTATTTCAGTTCTGTTTTGTTTTAATAAACGTTTTGAACTTTGCTACTGACTGTCTCACCTTGAATACTGGGTCCATCTGTTCCCATTTGACAATAAGTAAAAGCGGAGTTCATAGAAATCTTTGTTTTTCTCTCACAGAGAAATTTCAGCCAGATTCCCGTAATCCAATCCAGTCCAATCCACTTTATTCATATGCCGCATTTAAAAACAATTTTTTTGTGCAATGTGCTGTACATACAAACAAATAAAAAAAAACACACACAAAATCAGAAAGAGTTTAAAATACATAAATAGATAAAAGGGACACAGAGGAACACTATGTTAAAATTCACAGTAAAAGGTCTTTACATTACTGCTGGGCATGCAGACTGTGGAGGTTGATGTTCTTCAGAAGGTGAACTCCAGGTATTAATTACATGATGATGTAGGTAACCTTAGAACAGCATGTTGCTATTAGGTCATACTGTAGTATGCGTCTGGAGGACATTTACATGAAGATTCAGGGAAGTGATTAATGTTATAGATGCCAGAAAGCATGCTCCAACTTTTATAGATTATAGATTATCGCTGTATCAGTTAATCAATCAGTCATTTATTTAAATAGCACTTTTTAGCAAACTAGATGAGCTTAAAGTGATTTACATGTCTGGAGCAAGAGTTCAAGTTAAAATAGGAGAGAGAAAAGATGATCAAATTCGAGATTTTACATGATGCACAACTTTAAAAAGTCAAGTAAAGATAATGTCTGGAAGAACATATCTATAAAAAATAAATTAACTTCAATGGATCCAGCAAAGACGTCACCATGGGATGGAAGACGGTCTGACACAGTTCAGGATAAACCTCTTGAGGGTCTTCATCTGCTGTGATCATAGTCCTGCTGATGTTCTTTAAATCTTTGTTATTTCCACTGGTGCTAGGTTTAAAACAATTAATCGATTATTGAAATAATCATCAACTAATTTAGTAATCAATTATTGGTTAACTGGAGTATAGAGACTCTTAAACATGCCTTTAGCTGACAGAGGAACTCATCTAGAGCAGTATTTATAACAAGATTATTGTCATTTTTGGTTTTCACGTTTCGAACCCACATGCAGAACACTATGGAAAAAGTTCAAAGGTTTATTGAAATAACACTGTACAGATATTAAACAGATCCAAGGGATAATCAGATTCAGGACTGGTCACGCCCGGGTTCACTGCAGAAGGGGACAGAGGAGTTAGCAGATGTCCAGGTAATTTGCAGGATGTGAAGGTGCAGGTCTGTACCTGTTCAATTCAATTCAATTCAATTCAGTTTATTTATATAGCGCCAAATTCACAACACATGTCATCTCAAGGCACTTTACAGTTCAACCAGATCATACAGTCAAATTGATACAAAGTTTTCTATCTAAGGAAAACCAGTTGATTGCATTGACTCATTGACTCAAATACAATCCCTCACACTAAGCATGCTTGTAGCGACAGTGGAGAGGAAAAACTCCCTTTTAACAGGAAGAAACCTCCAGCAGAACCAGGCTCAGTGTGAGCGGCCATCTGCCAAGGCCGACTGGGGTTCAAGGAGACAGAAGCAGAGATACAAAAAGCAGCTGTAAAAGGCGGCCCCGTCCAGGAAACACACAGCCAGGCAGACGAGCTCCAAGGCAGCTCCCATGCCAGAGGATGAAGAGAGCACATCCACCCAGCCACGGCCAGAGAAACAGGACCACACTGGAAGACAGGCCGATCTCCAACATCTACAAACAAGGGTGTTGATGGAAGCAGCACAGCTGATGTTTCTTTCCTGGATGACGTCACAGCCAAACAGGAACAGACGAGGCAAAGCTACTCTGAGGAAAAGCAGAGAGAGCAGAAGGTTAGAGATTGAACAAACAGATTCTGCAGAATAGGAGAACAGAGAGAGAATGAAGCAGAATGATGAAACGGGGGTCCCTATGTCCTCCAAAAGTCTAAGCCTATAGCAGCATAACTATAGAGAGAGAGCTCAGGATAACCTGAGCCACCCTAACTATAAGCTTTATCAAAAAGGAAAGTTTTAAGCCTAGTCTTAAAAGTAGACAGAGTGTCTGCCTCACGGACTAAAACTGGTAGTTGGTTCCACAGGAGAGGAGCCTGATAACTAAAAGATCTGCCTCCCATTCTACTTTTAGAAATTCTAGGAACCACTAGTAAACCTGCAGATTGAGAGCGAAGTGCTCTGTTAGGAACATAAGGAACAATCAGATCTCTGATATAAGATGGAGCTTGGCCATTTAAGGCTTTATATGTGAGAAGGAGGATTTTAAATTCTATTCTGGATTTAACAGGAAGCCAATGAAGAGAAGCCAGGATAGGAGAGATATGATCTCTCTTTTTAATTTTCATCAGAACTCTGGCTGCAGCATTTTGGATCAGCTGAAGGCTTTTAACTACAGTTTGTGGACTTCCTGATAGTAAAGAATTACAATAGTCCAGCCTTGAAGTAACAAATGCATGGACTAGTTTCTCAGCATCACCCCTGGACAGGAGATTTCTAATTTTTGCAATGTTCCTCAGATGAAAGAAGGAAATTCTAGAAACCTCTTTGATCTGGGATTTAAATGACAGGTCCTGATCAAAAACAACACCAAGATTTTTTACTTTATTATCTGAAATCAGTTTAATCCCATCCAAATGAAGTGACTGGCTAATCAGCTTCTTTTTCAGAGACTCTGGTCCAAAGACTATAACTTCTGTTTTGTCTGCATTCAGAAGCAGAAAGTTAAGTTCAGGAGTTAGAGCAGAGCGGCAGAGGGGGGGGAACCAGGAGGGTCCAGAGGCTGTCGGCAGGATGAGGGCTTGGTGGAGGCAGAGCTTGGTTTGAGTGTTTTCAGATCACAGGTTTGAGTTTCCCTTCCAGATTCTTCAGAGAGCGGGCAGGCAGGTCCTTGGCAAGTTTGACTCTCCAGGGTTCTTCAGAGATCAGACAGACAGATTTCCAACAGAGAAACCCTTCAGGGTTTCTGGTTTCAGACAGGTTCAACCATAACTGGCAAACACTCTGGTCTCCTGATGAGCAAACGAGCAACAGGTGGTGCAATCAGCTCCAGGAGACCCAGAACGCCCTCAGGAGGAATCCTTGGCGCCCTCTGGTGGGTAAAAGTGGACAGACCTCCAGATCCCAACAATTTTAAAGACAATATATAATAAAATAAATAAATATATATTATATAAAAATATATAAACATTTTGAAGTTTTTTTTTAAAGTTTAAAAAAGTTTAGGTCTGTCAATAAGCTCTATCCTGAAGTGGAAAAGTTTTAATTTCACCTGATTTAATTTAGTAAACAGTTTCCTTAAGGAACCTTTTGCTATCAGATTTATAATCAATTAATCAAAAAAATAATCGACAGAATTATCGATTTGCTAAATAATAGTTGCAGCTCTAACTGACACCAGTTTCCATTCGAATCTCGTTCACATTTCAGAGTTTATCCTGAGTGATCTGAGGGGAGAGAAAGCTTCACTGCAAAAACAATCTGAAAATAAGTAAAACTTTCCTAAATTAAGTGCATTTACCCTTAATTTGAGCAGGTAAATGAGATAGTTTGCCAATGGAATGAGTAATTTTACTCCTAAAATAAGATAATTAGATAATATGCACTTGAAATAAGAGAATACATTTGTGTTTTCTTATTTTAAGTGTAAATTGTCTTGTACCATTGGCAGAATGTCTCTTTTACCTCCTCAATTCAAGAACAAATGCACTTATTTTAAGAAAAAACTGACTAGTCTAGATTTAGATTTTTTGCAGTGATTCAAGGTAAGGTGGAAACACAGAGTTCTCCATAACATGATAACGATATAAGTTCAGCCATCAGCGTAGGAATAGGACCTTTTCTTAGAAAATAAGCAATAAAATATTTAATTTCTGGAAAGGCAGCTAAATTCTCAAATAGTTAACAGCTGGAAAGTAATTTTAAGGCGTAATTTCACTCATTACATGTGGTGATTAAAGCTTTTTGATCAGTGAAGCTTGTGTTTGAAGTTTTTAATAAATGCTGAAAAACAATTTATTGCTCATTGCTGCATATGAAAAAAGTAAAAACTAGCATTACTCAGCTTGATCACCTCACTAAGCACACAGCGGCCGGTGATGAGCTTTGAATCTGCTGTCTCTTTGTTCAACGCTGACTCTAATTTAGTCATCTGTGAAAGCGTATTAATTCCTCATTGCATCAAACCACTAATGCATCTTCTGGAAGGAAATGAAATTTGCTCCCTGAATACAAAGTGGATGGAAGTTATCAGATAAACTAATGAACGTGAATCAATTTTTAATGCTTCATTAATAAATAATGTTTTTTTTGCTTCATGATTCCTCGAGGGTGAAACACAGCCCCCTTAAACTCCCCTAAAGCCGTCTGCATGCCAGCCTCTCATAACCAAAGCAGCTTTTCTTAATGTAATAGGAATTCCATTAAAGGAAAGGAGATTAGAAAGCTGCTGTGAATAAACACATGCATGTAGTAAACATGAGCTGTAAAGCAACTGGATCCTACAATTCATCCTTTTTGTTCCAATCTTTTTAGCATCTTTTAGCAAATGTGAAATTACTCTCTAACTGCCTCTGCAGCGATGAAGCATTGCAGGAGACCTTGCTTGTGCAGCTGAACATCCTACGTTATTGCTTTGCCATTAGGGTACGCATCAGTGTGAATGCCTAACAAATAAATCTGCATTTAGTGCAGATATATACACTCACCGGCCACTTTATTAGGTACCCCATGCTAGTAACGGGTTGGACCCCCCTTTTGCCTTCAGAACTGCCTCAATTCTTCGTGGCATAGATTCAACAAGGTGCTGGAAGCATTCCTCAGGGAGTTTGGTCCATATTGACATGATGGCATCACACAGTTGCCGCAGATTTGTCAGCTGCACATCCATGATGCGAATCTCCCGTTCCACCACATCCCAAAGATGCTCTATTGGATTGAGATCTGGTGACTGTGGAGGCCATTTGAGTACAGTGAACTCATTGTCATGTTCAAGAAACCAGTCTGAGATGATTCCAGCTTTATGACATGGCGCATTATCCTGCTGAAAGTAGCCATCAGAAGTTGGGTACATTGTGGTCATAAAGGGATGGACATGGTCAGCAACAATACTCAGGTAGGCTGTGGCGTTGCAACGATGCTCAATTGGTACCAAGGGGCCCAAAGAGTGCCAAGAAAATATTCCCCACACCATGACACCACCACCACCAGCCTGAACCGTTGATACAAGGCAGGATGGATCCATGCTTTCATGTTGTAGACGCCAAATTCTGACCCTACCATCCGAATGTCGCAGCAGAAATCGAGACTCATCAGACCAGGCAACGTTTTTCCAATCTTCTATTGTCCAATTTCCATGAGCTTGTGCAAATTGTAGCCTCAGTTTCCTGTTCTTAGCTGAAAGGAGTGGCACCCGGTGTGGTCTTCTGCTGCTGTAGCCCATCTGCCTCAAAGTTCCACGTACTGTGCGTTCAGAGATGCTCTTCTGCCCACCTCGGTTGTAACGGGTGGTTATTTGAGTCACTGTTGCCCTTCTATCAGCTCGAACCAGTCTGGCCATTCTCCTCTGACCTCTGGCATCAACAAGGCATTTCCGCCCACAGAACTGCCGTTCACTGGATGTTTTTTCTTTTTCGGACCATTCTCTGTAAACCCTAGAGATGGTTGTGCGTGAAAATCCCAGTAGATCAGCAGTTTCTGAAATACTCAGACCAGCCCTTCTGGCACCAACAATCATGCCACGTTCAAAGTCACTCAAATCACCTTTCTTCCCCATACTGATGCTCGCTTTGAACTGCAGGAGATTGTCTTGACCATGTCTACATGCCTAAATGCACTGAGTTGCCTGAGGGTGTAGAGCTGGTCCAGCGTTCCCTCGCCCGGACGCGGGTCACCGGGGCCCCACTCTGGAGCCAGGCCTGGAGGGGGGGCACGATGGCGAGCGCCTGGTGGCCGGGCTTTTACCCATGGGGCCCGGCCGGGCTCTGCCCGAAGAGGAAACATGGGTCCCTCCTTACATGGGCCCACCACCTGTGAGAGGGGCCATAGGGGTCGGGTGCAATGTGTGTTGGGTGGCGGCTGGGGGAGGGGACCCTGGCGGTCCGATCCTCGGCTGCAGAAGCTGGCTCTTGGGACGTGGAATGTCACCTCGCTGGTGGGGAAAGAGCCGGAGCTAGTGTGTGAGGCTGAGAGGTTCCGGCTAGAAATAGTCGGTCTCACCTCAACGCATGGTTCTGGTTCTGGAACCAGTCTCCTTGAGAGGGGCTGGACATACTTCCACTCTGGAGTTGCTTTGCATTGATGTGTAAATTCAATCATGTCTAAAATCTTTGCTAACATTGCTAACATTGTTTCTTTCAGAGCAAACTTAAAAGATACCCTCCCCTCAACTTCAATAATCCACGCTGTTTAATTCGCTGTTCTAGTATAAACACGCAGCAAGTGTAACAGCAATTTCTTATTCCTGTCAGGTTGCTGGTAAAGAAAAACAACCAAGCAGATATGAGCTCACTGTCAGATCTGCTTTGTTTTTACTTGGCAGAACTCCTCATGTTTATGAGGTGTTCAGGGTTGTCAAGGTAAATCTATGGAAAGTCAGGATGACAACAGGAGGAACTGCTGGTGTCTTCCTGCTGAGAATTTCAATGTTTTACTTTGATGACTAAATTACATCAAATGAGATGAATTTTTTTGTCTGTTTTTCACTGGAGGAAGGCAGAGATGCTGGGCTCCCAGTTCAACCAATAAGCTGGCTGCATGTAAAAGGTTTAGAAACCGGCACAGAAAATATCTATGTTAATAAATACATGGACATTTATGAATTAATATAAATTAGTTTATTAATCCTCTTTTCCAGCATAGATATTAAGAGGTCAGCATCCAGTTAAACTTGTCATGATCTGGCCTGTTTGCTCTCCCTTAATTAATCATTCCTTTCACCTGTCATTTTGCCTCCCTGCCTCAATTATAATTTATTCCTGTCACCTGTTTCCTCTTAGTTATATTCAGTTCAGCCTGAGCATTCAGTGCCAGATCATTATTTGTCTTTCTGTTAGCCTGTCTGTTATTTTTATTTCTTGGTTCATGACCTGGATCCTGGCAGCCAGTGGAAAGAGGGTTTTGTGTTTGTCTCGTCTCCTGATTGTCCACTGTTCCTCCCCTGCGGAGTCCTCTGGGTTTTTGGCTCTATATGTGGGGAGGTTCAGCTTTTATCCAGTAAGCCTGGCTCCAGGGAGGAGACCAGTTTAAAGTCCTGCCTCAAGTTCTGGTTCCACGTCCTGTCTCGGCTACCCTCTGCCACTGAGCCTGCCCGTCTGCACCTGATCCTGTCTGCTCCTGTGCGTGACCACCTGGTCACACTTTCGGACCCTGTCAGACTCTGAACCCTCCTGGGAGCCTGTGGATGCCTGGAAGTCTGGATCCTGCCACCTGTTCTGTTCTGTCTGTTCTGGATCCATGACCAGGTCAGCTTCCAGCATGTCCTCTGGGACTGCAGCACTTGGGGACATTCTTGGTCTGGAGTGTTAAACCAGGTAAGTGACCAACTCAGATAATCTTCATCAGATGATCGTGGTCACTTACCTGTGTTTCTCCCTTAGAGTGTCTGAGATTGGGCGGTGCCCCGCCCCCCTCCTGCAGCAGCCGAGAGTCGCAGCTCCACTTTAGTGTCAGTTTGTTTGTTTTTATACTAATAAATGTTTTGAACTTTCCTACTGACTGTCTCTCCTTGAATACTGGGTCCATCTTTCCTTGGTTCATGACAAAACTATGCTTAAAAATAATAAGATATAGAGTATGAAGTTAATCTACAACACTACTGAAAAAAATGTTATTGTGACACATAAATAAGCACTATTCATGAAAGCCACTCAACATCATCCTCATACATAAAAAAAAACTTTCATGACATTAAGTTTTTATTCATGTTTGTTTTCAAGATCGAAAGAAAAATCTTCAGCTTGACTTCTTTAAAGTTTTAACCTTTCTACATGTAGCAGCTGTTAGATCAGCTTTCTGGACGCGGTTTAATGTTCTGCTATATTTCTTTCATTTCCATTAGAATTTCTCAGCTGGATTAAATCCAGACTGTTTAACGGCTCTGTTCTTTGAGCAGCACTGCATTTGGTTGAGTTTAAAATCTTAATTTAGTTGCCAAACGCATCATCAAAAGTTAGCGTCTGAAATTTGTTTCCACCCATAGGTTTACCCTGGAGGCTATAATAATAATTGAACATTATTAATCCCAAACTGGAGAAATTTCCTCTCTGCATTTAACCCATGGCCTTGGGGAGCATTGGGCTGCCACTATGCGGCACTCGGGGATCAGTGTGGGGTTTAGGGTCTTGCTCATGGACCCATACTGCAAGATGTTGGGAATCGAACCAGATACTTGCAACCTTCTCAGAGCACAAGTGCACTCCTCTCACCCACTAGGCCAACACTCCACAACCGGTCTTACTCTTTTCCAGTTGAAGTGTCGCTCAGTTTGTAGCCTTGCTGCCTTCAGCAATAAGGTCCTTGCTTCAATTCCTGGCCTTTTTGTGTGGAGTTTGCATGTTCTCCTTGTGCATATGTGGGTTCTCTCTGGTCCAAACACATTACTGTTAGTTCATGGCATCCGTTGGCATCTCTAGATTGGCCTTGGGTGTATGTTGGGTATGTTTTGTTTTGCACCTGACTGGTAAGCAGTCCAGTCCGGTCCATCGCCTTTAACCCACAGTCTGCTGCAGACGGACAGAGTGACCCTGACTGATAAGTGTCAGAAGATCTCTTTGGGATGTAACCAAACAAATATTCTAACATCTTCTCTTCAGTCAAGGCAGATATTGGGATCCCTACTATTTACAACTTTGATCCTGTGATCTATAAGCTGTGACTACTGGCCTCCCTCCACACTTGGTTTTCTTTTATCATGGCTTTCATTAGTTTTTTTTTTGTTCTCTTCCCTTAAACTGAATACTTACAGTTTATTTCCAACCAGTGACTCCTGGCAGAAGAAGCTGCAGACAATCCTTCTGCCAGTGGATCGGTTTAGAAAATGTGGACTCCTCCAACTGTTGTGTCTTTACTATCAGACCACTTTACAGAGGAACAGAAGATCTCGCCTATTCAGCAAGGCCAACAATTCCTCTAAGCCTCCTCCTGATTGGGCCTTGCAGACACGATGACACAAGAAGTAGTGTCAGGAAGCCTTTGACTGACAGCTCTTACACCATAAGTGAAGATGACAGCTGTTCAATAAATGATCAGTGTTTTTGATTCAGAGTAATTTTCATGTGAATGTGCTTTACTGGAGGCATCCATGTTTGCCAAAGAACACTACTGCCACCTACTGGTTAGTGACGTCACGGTGCGGTATCGGCTGTTGATCAAGTCCCAGTGCTGTATCTGGTGTTTGTCACAACGCGCTATTATCCAAGTCATCTTGAAAACATTCTTCTTCCAAATGTTGGCTACATATTACGGGTTTTTTCTCTGGCCAGAAGTTCGATGGCAAATCCTCCCTCTTCAAGTTGGCGATCCAACGACCAACCCGTCCGTGGAGGATCAGGAATCAGAAAGGTGGAATAACTCTTTTTTTCCACTTTTACCCGATGTATTCCAGCATCCAGCTGCCATGCACGTGGGCATTGTGAGTTTCACTATAGCTCTGGTGAATTTCAATGGTGAAGTCCTCTGGAAATCTTCAATAATTGTTGTTGATTGCAGATGTGTCTAGTAGTTCCCATTGATTTAGCTTGTAAAGCGGGGAGAATGGCGCTAGGCTTACCGCACCGTGACGTCACTGCCGGAAGATGGCAGGAGGGAGGGGCTACTAGATTTGGGCAAAAATGGCCGCTCCCAGACTCAGTGATCACAATGAAAATTATCATTTTTATATTTTAATTGATTAATCCTAAATTAATTAAATCATCGCAAACATATTAGATTTAGGTATAAATAATGATCCACTGATTATTCCTTGCTGACCGAACCTCATCTTCAGTTTTTCGTAGCTTCTCTGCCTGGAAGTGATTTTCTCCAGTCTGCCATCAGACAAGAACATTTTCATTAACCAGTAATATTCTTGCTACTAACAATCTCTCCATGAGTCTTTAAATTAAAGATGACTTCCACTTGTAAGAGCATCCCCAATATTTCCTAGCAACATTAGTGCCTGTACTCCACCTCAAGCAGCCGGCCAAACGTACGTCCATTATCACACAGCATGGAAACTTATCTGCTCTACAAGATGCATGATTCAGCTAAGTATAGCCAAAGAGAGTTGTATTATTTATGAGAACATGGTCCAAATCTCTGCTAAAACTGCACTTGGAAAAAGCACAGGATGAGGGAAGGATGTGGGCGTAAAGCTGATAAGGATACCAACGTTGGCAGAAATGTGCATGCAGACATTTGCTGCCCTAATGGGGGGATTTCAGGCAACATTAAAGATTCCTAGCAGAGCTGCAGGATTACCAGAGCAGCTTAACATTTCAAATGAGTAAACAGCAGAAGAGATTCATTTAATGAATATTCCTGTTGAGAAAGAAACCTTTTAAATGAAGGCTGCAGCTGCTAGTCATACATATTTTTTTTTTCACACTTTCTCTTAAGGGATGTTTCTCAAAATGAATCTTTCACAGACCAACAGTGATAAAAAGAATAAACAGACTATTATGAGTCCTGAAGACACAGCATCTCTAAAAAAACATGCTAGAGAAACATATTCCCAGTTTTTAAAATTTCCAATGTTATGTGCTTTGGGCGCATAATCATTTTTGTTCATTTTTCTTTTTTAGATTAGTATTGTATTAGTATTGATTTTACAGTAACAGACATTCAAAATGGTCCTTCCCAGTCAAACGCGAGCTGAATGGCAGCCCACTTCTCTGCAACTCCCAGCAAAATCCCCTCCAAATTCCATCCACTGGGCTTCTCTTTTCCAGGCATTTTTTTTTTCTCTGACTCCACCCTTTAACTCAATTACAGGCTCTGACCAGGAGATGGCGCTTCTCTTTAAATCTTTATGTCCACAAATCATGACAGAAAGAATATTTAAGTACAAAGATTGATGTTTAAAAAGGAATTGGTGGGGGATCAGCCAATGTCCGGCCAAGGGACCAACAAGGAAAAAGGGGAAATTCTGAATGGCTACTACTGTAGTTAAATTACTTGTTTAGTGTACTTTTGAGTTTGCATACTGCCCGTTTGTAATTATTTTGGCCTTGTTAATTTTTTGGCTGATGGAGCGCCTATAAATATGGTTTTGACATGTTTGGCATGAGCCCTACTGCCCCTCTTCTCACTCGTCTATCACCACCACAGAGGATGCATCCTGACCAGGTGCGCTGCCGTCTTTAGTAGCTGTAGGCCTCAGCAAACGTCTCCAGCCTGCCATGCGGTATTTTTGTTAGGCTTTGTTTGTTTGTTGTTTTCATTGTGATTTTGCACTGTTGGGACCAGTTATCCTCCATCCATTCATCCATTTTCTGACACACTTATCCCAAGTGGGGTCGCGAGGGGTGCTGGTGCCTATCCCCAGCTGTCTACTGGCGAGAGGCGGGGTCCACCCTGGACAGGTCTCCAGTCCATCTCAGGACAACACAGAGACAAGCAGGACAAACAACCATTCACTCACACACTCACGTCTAAGGAGAATTTAGAGAAACCAATTAACTTAACAGTCATGTTTTTGGACCGTGGGAGGAAGTGTCCGTTTCCTTTCCCCTTTGCTCCTTTCTAGCTGCTCTTGACCTGATAGCTTTTTTAGCTGATTCTGTTAATTTTGTACGTATGTTCCTTCACAACTGTCTCCTCATTTTGGTTCCCTGACTGTTCAGTCTGGATTTATGATTCTGTTGGACCAACTTCATCCTTAAACCTACAAAAAAAAAGTCTCTGAGTCCATGTTGAGGGGGTCATTGATGATGTCACGGGCTCGGGACACGCAGCGCTGGGATGAAATGTCATAGGAGCCCCTATGATCCTCTCTGCTGTTCTCACCTTCTTCCAGTCTGAGGCGCTGCAGCCTCCACACCACACAGTGAGACAGCTGCTCAGAACGCTCTCTATGGTGCTTCTGGAGAGGGGGGGGGGGGGGGGGGGGGTCCGTGTGCCGAGTCTGGAGCATGTGTAGCGTTAGCGTGTCTAATGATCTATGAAGTTTTACCTGATTGATAACAAAACTGAAAAAAATATGTTTCTGGTGAACAAAGTAACTGTTAGACCATGATATAAAGAAGGAGAGCTGGGTAGCGCTGTGGCTAGCTGTGCTCAGTAGCTAACAGGTTAGCCTCTTTTAGCTTGGCCAGTTAGCCATATTAAACTACACTACTTATAATTTTGTGTCAACAACAACATTCATTTTCTAATAACTTATTTTATTTTTGTCTAAAATCTCTACGAATGTAATTTATTAATAGCCTACGTACCAATTTTTTTCTTCCCTGCCCTCAGATCTTAATAAAAAAAATAAAAATTCATTTTTGTGTCACCTTGTTAAATGACAGAGCTGTCTGTCTTCAAAGGCAGTACTTTCCTTCAAGACTGACAATGATTGTTTTCCACTTTCGGCTACTTTAGATTGCCTGAAATGAATGAAATGTAAAAAAGTAGCAAATATAATGGGTAATAATATGTTGTGAATCCAAAACATATTTGTTCCTTAAGAAACGGGTACAATACAGTTTGTCAGAGTGGAGTTGCTATATGTTGACGTCATAAGAAGGGGCGGGGCCCCGAGCAGGTCTGGTACCTAAAGCGGCCTTACGTAAACATATGACCAGAATGATTGCCAATTAGGAGGACCACTTATTTAGACGATCCATCCGGAAATAAAAGATTGTCCTCTTTACCTTAAAATGTATTTGTCTACAGAATGTTTTACATCAACTAACTAATTGTACATAATAATTTATAATTATTATGTTTCACTTTATCCTCAAAGTTCAGCCTTATTTCACTAAGCCTCCAGAACAACTTGAGGAAGGCCACCTTCCTGTGCGTTAGCTCGGTTCTGAGGAAATGAGCTAGAAGCTTTTTGTCAACCAGATCTCGACCTGTTTGCTGTCAAAGCCGGGTGACCTGCCAGCTGATATGAGGCAGTACCGCCTCAGAGTGCGTCCTGAACCCGATCAGGTTGTCTTCATCAGTTGAATTGAAGCAGGACGAGTCAGAAGAAAGCGTCTGTCTCTCTGCCAGTCCTGTCTGTGGGTTCAGCAGGAACCTGGACCCCGGCGTGTACAGAAGCTGTTCTGCTCTGGATCCAGTGTCACTTTAGGAGACAGGCTGCCAGCGTTGGCAGCAAACTGTGACTGCTCTGGTTACAGCTGAATTATATCCACCTCATCGGATCATGTTTATTAAACCGGCAGCTGTCATGTCATCCTCTGGTCCCAACCTGTCACTTAACTAAAGTAAAAAAGTCCTGCATCTAAATGCTTCTGCAGTCAGAGAAACAAAAAGGGAAACAGGAAAATGAGACATTCATACACTTGATAATAGTTTCAAACACATGATGTTGATGCCAGATAATATTTTCCCTGTTAAAATAGTCTCTGGCCTTCCTTTTCTCAACACTTTCAATCTGTAAACTCCGACAGATGCAGGTGCCTAAACTTTCCTTTAAAATCAGTCAAATCTACATTTAGTTCATCCTGTAAAAATATTTATGCTAGATCAGATCTTTGCACGTCTAACTATTTGGTGTTAACTCAGTAAAATGATCCTTCCAGGAATCCAGCTGCTGCGCTCTGAGCACCTGATTCAGTCGTCACATCATTGCAAATTCATAGTAATCAGCTCAAGTACATATAAGTATGTGTTTTTCTTAGAGTTTATATTTCACATTCATGCTTCCTTGCTTCCTGTAGAAATTCAGAACAATCCTCAATGGTATTAATGCTGCAATGGTTGGAACCCTCCACTGGTTTCCAGTACTGCTGGTCTGACAGAAACTGTTGAGCCTGTTTGTGTTGCTTCACAGGGTGCAGCTCGCAACCTCTTCTGCCTTATTTCCACAAAACGTACTGAAATAAGGATTTTTATCTATTTTCTTTATTCCTGGTTGTAGCAAACCTTTGTTTATATTCAAAATAATTTTCAATCGTTTCATACGCAAGAACCAAGCAGAACCTTATGGCAACAGTCATGTAACAAAGGCCCAGTTTGTAACTGGAAAATAATGTAATCTAAATCTCTTTTATTGTTACACAATGGGTTAATTCACTCTCTGCATGTAGCCCATCCCCTTGGGGAGCAGTGAGCTGCCATTGTGTGGCGCACGGGGAGCAATAAGGGGTGAAGGGTCTTGCTCGTGAACCCAGAGTGGGGATTAAACTGGGTTCTTGCAACCTTCTCAGAGCACAAGCACATGTTCCATGTTTGAAGACAAACGGGTCCACTCCTTTGGAATGGGGGTCGCTTGGCTTCTGTTTTTTAGACTGCAATGCCCCATACCTGTCTATGTGTCTAAAAGGTCTGTCTTAGATGGACGAGAAAAAGCAAAGAGAGCATAATATTAGGGATTAAACAACATGATACGGCAGAGTGGGAGAGCAGAGATAGAATGAAGCAGAATGATGAAAAGGGGGTCCCTATGTCCTCCAGCAGTCTAAGCCTATAGCAGCAGAACTATAGAGATAGCTCAGGATAACCTGAGCCACTCTAACTAGAAGCTTTATCAAAAAGGAAAGTTTTAAGCCTAGCCTTAAAAGTAGACAGGCTAATAGATTTTACCGCACTAAAAAGTCACTTTTTTTCGGTGTACCGCCTCCCACCATGTTGTGTAATGCCCACTGCTAACAACCAGTGCTGCATTAAGCAAACTTGTCCAAACAGGAGTTGGGATGTAGCAGGCATTCAACTACATTATCTTTCGTTGAAATACAGCAATACAGGAGTAAATACTGAAAAACACTGTTGTCAAAGGCATCAGCACAGCTAATATGGAGTCACAGCTAGGAAGAACCAGGCCAAATAAAGCTATTATGATGAGAAAAACAGAGGGAGAATAACGTTACAGATTCTGCAGAGTGGGAGAATAGAGATAGAATGAAGCAGAATGATGAAAAAGGGGTCCCTATGTCCTCCAGCAGACTAAGCCTATAGCAGCAGAACTATAGAGATAGATCAGGATAACCTGGGCCACCCTAACTAGAAGCTTTATCAAAAAGGAAAGTTTTAAGCCTAGCCTTAAAAGTAGACAGGGTGTCTGCCTCACGGACTAAAACTGGTAGTTGGTTCCACGGGAGAGGAGCCTGATAACTAAAAGATCTGCCTCCCATTCTACTTTTAGAAATTCTAGGAACCACTAGTAAACCTGCAGATTGAGAGCGAAGTGCTCTGTTAGGAACATAAGGAACAATCAGATCTCTGATATATAAAGAGAGACCTTTACTACCTGATATAGATATAAAGCATTTTAAGCTGTTTGGTATAAACTGCCCTCTCTTGTTCCTTACTGTTTGCGAGCCTATTGTGAGGTACATTGATGTTAACCTTTGGTTAGCCTTTGGTCAGCATTTGCTGATCATATATTTCCAATCCCTTTTGAGACAAAAACTTCAGATGTCTGCAAGTAAGCTAAAGAATGTTTACGTCCAGTCGGACGTTGAAACCAATAAAGGATGACTTCATTCAGAGAAAGTTAAAATTTTTGAAGACCTACAATAGAGACTTTAAGTAGGCCTACATCTTAAAGAACAGATGGACTGTATGAGGAAGTTAATCGGAGAGATTTGGTTAAATTCTGCCATGCTGACAGACTCCAACCACAGGCTAAAATGCTAAAATTGAATTTATGTTTCCACACGATTGGTATGAAGGTGAGTAAATTTGTGCAGCCGTATATTTAATGTTATTATTGTAATTTATAAGATCTATATATGAAATTATTTATCATGGTTTGATACATTTTTACATTACATAAACCTTGCATTATAATACAATTTTCCTATTTTTGTTGTGTCAGCTGTCTGTTTTCCCATCCTGTCAGTATGCTAAGCTCTTTGCAACTATCATGGCATTTTTTATAGAGCAGTTATTTTAGCTGTAACTAGAGTGTGGTTCATTTAAAAAAAAGCAAACAAATGCCCAAAATTAGGCATTGCAATACCCATTTATTGCAGGACTCATCTTGTCCTTAAATGCAATAATAATGGCTCGGTTTGGAAAATTATCCGCGCCATCATGGTGTCTGCATGTATTACAGGGATACCTTTTTTGTTAATAGGAACATGACTGAAGAATACCATCATACCATCAATAAAACATCATCAATTTAAATGTAACTTAATGCTCATGAATCCCATTTTAGTAGCGATAAATGATAGTCCCTGTTAATATGAAAGATGTTTTTTTTATTTTTATTATATATGAATCAAATACACCATTTACACTACCCTTAAAAAAAACGATCCATGCCGAGACCGGTCTGAGCTTGGATCAGTTAACCAGGCCAAGCTTGGTTATGACGACCGTTTACACATCACGCTATCTCGGTTCATCGGCTCCTCACCTCCTAGTGACGATCTGCGGTATTACTGCCGGTATTGAAGGAGGAAATCAAGCAGTTGGTGGCGGTAATGCACCAAAAGTTGTTTGCCAACCGCCATAAAACACAAGAAGAAGAAGACGAAGAAGGAGGGAATCAAGCAAATCAAAATGGCGGCGCCCGTCACATTCAGAAAGTTATGCTTGATTATTATTGCTGTACTTCGGTGTTATTATTTAAAATGTTGCGTGGAGAAGATTTCCATTGTTGCTTACTTCCGGAGGGGCATTACCGCCAACTACTGGAATGGAATGTGAATCGCGATGTGCAGCCAGACGGAGATGACGCGTTCTGCTCATGCGCTCTTGTTATCAGAGAACTGAGCCAGGGAAAACCCGAGCCGAGCCCACCTCTGGAACTGGTCTGCAGTTAGCTCGGTCCGGTTGTGTCTAGCTCGGTTCAGTTCAGTTTGCTTTCCATTTACACACGATAAGTTATCTCAGTTACTGAGCTCGGACCGGTCTCGGACCGGTTTTTCAAGGGTAGTGTAAATGGGGTAAAAATCAGCTCTTTTGAATATTAATAGCATGTTTTACCCAGGAAGCATTGCGCAAAAGACAGAGAATGGTATAAACTGGAGGATTTTCAAACCAGCAATGTTGTGCCAGTTTATAGTTAGGAAGACGGAGCTCAAAGTTCACAAACCTAAAAATTAACAACTTCAAGTTCATTTTGTAAATGAAGCCACAATCCTCCACAACAGAAACCCATATTTCACCCTTTAAATGTGTGACCAACTTTATCAACAGCTGATACCGCACCATGACGAGGGGGGGGGGGAGCAAAAACTTTGAAGGCTGATGGAAAAATCCGCCCTCAGCCTGACACAAAAAATTCGTCTCTATCTGAAATCTGCTTCCCCTTCGTAGGCCTTGAAAGGGCTCTTATTGTAAACTCCTCCTGGATAGCACATAAACATGACCCTCTTCTTCCTCTGCCCGCCCTCCCTTCCATAAGGGCATCTGTCAGACCAGCATACCTTTAGTCGATGCGCATCCAAAACACGTCAAATTTGCGTTTATCCCTTTAGTTTTTAACAAAATAACTATTTAAGGTCAGATCACCATATTCTTCAAAGAAAGACTAAAAAGTAAGTAATTAAATAATTTCTTTGTACATGACTAAATGATGCAAGCCTGTTGAGATTGTTTAAAATTTATTTTTCATACAAAACTAAAGGAATAAACTGGTATTGAGTATGGGTATGCTGGTCTGACGGGGTATGCTCATCTGACAGAACATCGGTTGATTAACACTGATAACAAACTTCTGCAGCCTCACAGGTTCACAAGTTCAACAGTTATTCTCAAATATATTACAATTCAACAGATTATATTAAACTTTGTAAAACACAGTTAAGTACGGTGGCCCTGAAGTGCAAACTGCAACTACAGATCTAAAAGCTCAACTACATTAAGGAAATCGCAACTACATAAAGCAAAGCGCAACTACATTAAGAAAAACAAAGCTACATAAAGCAAAGCGCAACTACGTTAAGGAAATCACAACTACTTAAAGCAAAGCGCAACTACGTTAAGGAAATCGCAACTACTTAAAGCAAAGCGCAACTACATTAAGGAAATCGCAACTACATAAAGCAAAGCGCAACTACATTAAGGAAATCGCAACTACATAAAGCAAAGCGCAACTACATTAAGGAAAACAGAATTACATTAACCTACCGGAAAAGGTAGGTACCAGTGGGAAACATGAGACATCGCTGATTGGACGAAGGCGCCGTTTGACCCTTGAACCGGAAGTCATTCTGCCTGTTGCGGCTTTTGAAAACATGGATATTGTCGGCGCCCCAAACATAGCTGACGTTATCCAGGAATATTTTGAATCAGGACATACGTACGAGGTGATACTGGATATGCTCAAGACTAATCACGAAATTTCAGTTAGTTTGCGTACATTGAAGACATACTTAAAAGAAGCTGGACTGTTCAGACGACGCAACTTCCGGTTCAAGGGTCAAACGGCGCCGTCATCCAATCAGCGATGTCCCATGTTTTCCACTGGTACCTACCTTTTCCGGTGGAAAACATGACATTTACCGGTAGGTTAATGTAATTGTGTTAAATGTGTAATTGTGTTTTCCTTAATGTAGTTGCGATTTCCTTAATGTAGTTGCGATTTCCTTAATGTAGTTGCGCTTTTAGATTTGTAGTTGCAGTTTGCACTTCAGGGCCACCGTAGTTAAGCCTATACATTTTTCACTGTTGTCAGACTAGGGTAACAGTTTAATGAAACTTTAACTAAAATGATTGGCAAGTTCAGAAACTGTTAATTTTTTTCCAGATAGATTTTGTGAAAAAATTTTGCCATTTTTTCGTAAATGTACTATAAAACGAATGCAATATCAAAGAGTAATGAAATACTTTGATATGTGATTCCTCTCTTCACCTCTGTCCATATAGATTTATTTTTGCAGTGAAATGTGGATAACAAATGGACTCTGCAGTCAGTGCTGCAGGCATTTCTTTCTGATTAATGCGCTGAAACCAAACTCAGGTTGGTGTTGCACAGATAGCTCGCTCTTTGATGAGTCTGATGAACAGCAGATTGGCTTTGGCGGTGGTGAGAACTGAACGGAGAAACCGAGAACTCGACACTAAATCTTCCTGATTAATGGATGTCCTATCCTCTTAAGGAAGCAGAATTTATAGAGTGCTGTCAGGCACTTCCTCATCCTCCTCTCAGCGCACTTGTTGTATTTGGCAAGTTTGAAAAGTGGGGCACATCAGGCTGTAAGGATGAATAAGCTTAGGCCATAATCAAAGGTGAACTACAGCTCGAAGTAATTACATAGGGAGTTATAAGGTATTCCCTTTGTTTATTGGCATTTCTTATCGAAAACACCATATAGTATATATCTGTTAAATAACCTGCTTTAAAGTAATAGGGAAATCATATTTAAATGTCAAATCATTCTGGCTTAAACATGCATATAAATGTACCCTTTATCAGACATATTGTCCCAAAAATTAGAAAATTTCTATTAAAAAAAAAACCCTGTCTTAAAATCTGCGTCTTTTTCCGTTATCTTATGCAGGCCAGTTATTATACGTCATCCTTTCCCATTGAGTTGCGTCCCAGTGTTCACGGGGATGGACGTCTGTGTCTTCGGCAGGCGTAGAGCTAACAGAACTGGCAGCGTTGCGAGGCAAGGGCTCAAACATGTACGGCTGGAAGCCTTCTACACCAAACCAAGCTTCTGCCGCCCTGGCGTCCTCTTCCACAACATCTTCGTCCCCGCTTTCCTCCTCTAAATAAAAAATGGATGACGGAGGAGACTCATCCACGACCTCCGACACTAAACTCTCCTCCTCTTGCATGTTTCCGCTGTCCATAGCGTTCCTTGACAGCGTCGTTTCTAAGTCACCAATTTAGTGCTACTTGGTCCCAATGGAATTTCCCATTGGGAACCTGCTAGCACTAAGATGCTAACTGGTTAGCAAGATGCTTCGGACAAACCGGCCACAACCAAACTTGCTTGTGAACCTTCCACCACAAAATCCCGCCCCCTTGATAATCGACCAATCACATTCACTTTATTCACTCGTGTAAAGTCGTGCACCACTTCCAAGAATTTGGAAATGCAACGGTTGGAACAGCCGCTTCCCTACGACTTTAAAAGAGAATGATGATTGGCCTATGTTGGTGATAGACGGGCCAAATAAACCAATCAGATCAACGAAGCATATGACGTACTAACAGAGCGACGACGAAGAGGAGCCAATTGATAGATCAAACTCTTGCGAAACCAGTCGGGAAAAGAGCAAAAACATCTTTCCCTCTGAGAAAAGCCTCCAGAGCAGTGTTTTGCTCTTCTTTCAGTGAAGAAATACTCTGTAATTCCGATAAAACTTGCTCGATAGCCAAGCTAACGCTAGTTTCATCGGCTGAAGCCGCCATGTTCTTTAGACTGAACTGTCGCGCTTCTCGCTGCGTCACACCTCAACCCGCCTCAAAGCCAACGCTGATTGGACGTTCGTTTGGTGAACGGCTCCAAATTTTCTTCAACGGAGAGTCTCCAGACTGATTAGCGAGTGAAACCTTGAAAACTCGTGAGATCAGGATGGTCTCACGAGGCTAGATAAGAACAGAGTCAATTAAAGAAATGCTTTAACAGAACAGGTGGTGGAATCTAGCAAAACTGGTTTATTTGTACAGCCCTTTTCAGGACAATTTAAAGTGATTGACATCATATTATCCTCACAACCATTTAACACTGGATAGATGCACCAGCCCCTGTGTGGCCCTACAAGGAATGAGCTGATGGAAAAAAGTGGCAATGGATGAATAGATAGAGGGATGAACTTTCTCTAGAAATATTGCCAAAACTTCCGTAAAAATTCAAAAAATATCCACTGGACTTGGTTTTCAAGATTTGAAGACGTTTCTCCACCTCTCCAGGAAGCTTTCTCAATTCAAATGTCTGGATCCACAGTGAGTTTGAGTCTTATATGGACAAGGCCTTGTATTGCTTGGAAACATGCAAATGGTAACAGGTGAATGGGTCGTTTAGTTCCATCGTTAGCCTGTAATATCTGAACGATGGAACTAAACGACCCATTCACCTGTTACCATTTGCATGTTTCCAAGCAATACAAGGCCTTGTCCATATAAGACTCAAACTCACTGCGGATCCAGACATTTGAATTGACAAAGCTTCCTGGAGAGGTGGAGAAACGTCTTCAAATCTTGAAAACCAAGTCCAGTGGATATTTTTTGAATTTTTACGGAATGACTATGACCTGGATGACTGAGAACCTTCATCAGCACATTGCCAAAACTATTCTCTCTTTCATGCCAGTGGCGGTAGGTGCATAAAATCTAGCACAGAAGAATGGAGCTAAACATTTATTCAATTCTATTCAGTTTATTTCTATAGCGCCAATTTACATCATGTCATCTCAGGTCACTTTCCAGTTCACCAGATCATACAGTCAGATTGATTCAAAGTTTTCTATCTAAGGAAACCAGCTGATTGCATCGACTCATTGACTCTTCAGCAATCCCTCACACTAAGCATGCTTGTAGCGACAGTGGAGAGGAAAAACTCCCTTTGAACAGGAAGAAACCTCCAGCAGAACCAGGCTCAGTGTGAGCGGCCATCTGCTGAGGCCCACTGGGGTTCAAGGGGACAGAAGCAGACATAGAAAAAGAAGCATAGATACAAAAGGCAACTGTCAACCAGCTCCACAGGCGGCCCCATCCAGGAAACACACAGCCAGGCAGACGAGCTCCGAGCCAGCTCCCATGTCAGAGGATGAAGAGAGCACATCCAGTTAGTCACAGTCAGAGAAACAGGACTACACTGGAAAACAGGCCAAGCTCCAACATCTAGAAACAAAGGTGTTGATGGCAGCAGCACATCTGATAAAGCCTGCTTCCCTGAGTTGAGACCACCCACATGCTCCTGATTGGCCCTCCATCTTTTCTTGTGTGATTGGCCTTTGAATCAATCTGACTGGATGATCTGATGAACTGTAAAGAGCCTTAAGATGACAGGTGGTGTGAATTGGTGCTATAGAAAAAACTGAATCTAATTGAATTTAAGTAGAACTGCAGTTTTCCGCTTGGTCCTATTGCTCGACCATTGTCTGTGTACTGTAGGGTAACATTGTTTTTTGGACAGTAAAAACTGCAGGGGACCTAAACGGAAAGTTGCAGGGGACATGTCCCCCGTGTCCTCCCAAAAAGGACATCTGTACAGTCACATCACACACATGTACACACATTACTATCTCCCAGTCCAATCAATGAACTACTATGACATACAGACGTGTTGATGCCGGCTCTGGTGTTCCCACAGCGTGCCAATCAAAGAGTCGTTTGACCCGGCTGTTTCCACTGCCACTAAAAGCCGAAACAATCTCTATACACAGTCAGTGCGGCATGGGGGAAAAAACAGATCAGAGATTAAAAATTCGTACACAACCGGTGTCTTCAGGACACTAGAGAGGCAACATTTGAGTAATCGTTGAACTCTTGTGCCTGTTTTTTTTTTTTTGCTATTTTGCAGGAAACCTGCAGTAGAAAGCTTTTATTCGCCTAATCTATACTTCTAACACCTGGACCTACTGTACGCTCATCTCATACAGGGCTTTGTTATGGTAGAACAAATACTCAGACACCCAGGCTTTCTGCCAAACGGCTGTTGAGACCTAAAGAGCAATGAAAAGGAAAATGGCCACAAAACGACTACAGGAAGTATTGCTGTTGATCAAAAGTCATTTTTCAAGTCCCCCATGGATTTTGTAGTAGAAATCAAGTAGTGAAACAAAACGGGGGGAGGAAGATGACAGAGTAGGAAAATAAAGCCTTGAAAAACAACCTTGATGATCATTGCAATACATTTTACCATAACAATAGAGCCATGAGTCAGATGTGCCTGTAGCAGGGCTCTGAATGCTCCCAATGGGGAAGTGCTGCGCAGCTAATTTTCTCTTGGCTCCTAAATGCAGCTGAATTGGTCTGAAACATATTGCTACTGAGTGGCTCAGGGACTATTTCTTTGCCATCGCATGGGGAATGCACTTTTAATCAGCAGCTTGGCAACAGTAATCACTGAGGACCTCTGTTGGTGCCTTGGAAGCTCAGATCAGGCTGCAAGCTTTAGCAGAACAATCAGGACTTCTACACTTTCCAAACATCTAAATCTAATTTAAACTAATTATTGCAACATTTTAGTAGCTTTCTGTAAATTACTTTTTTTTCATGACTTTTGCACTGAACTGGACATAATTTATCGTACATACAGAAATGCCATGCAACACTGACCAATCTTGGTTTCTGTTCATCTTTAATATTCCTTATTTGAAGAATTTCGGTTTCTCTTTTAGAACTACAATATAACAAGCTAGCAAAAACAGCGGCCGGGATGAGAATCATGGCCTCCAAATCCGAGACCATGGTCCTGAACCGGGAAAGGGTAGAGTGCCTTCTTCGGGTTGGGGAGGATGTGCTTCCCCCAGTGGAGGAGTTTAAGTATCTTGGGGTTTTGTTCACAAATGAGGTGAAGATGGAGCGGGAGATCGATAGGCGGATTGGTGCGGCGTCTGCTGTGAAGCGTGGACTCTACCGGTCTGTGGTGGTGAAGAGAGAGCTGAGCCAAAAAGCAAAGTTCTCGGTCGATCTATGTTCCTACCCTCATCTATGGTCATGAACTTTGGGTCATGACTAGTGTTGCACCGATACCGATACCAGTATCGGACGGTGCCCCGATACCAGAGATGGGAAGTAACGAAGTACAAATACTTCGTTACTGTACTCAAGTAGATTTTTCTGATATTTTTACTTTACTACTTATTTTTATGGCGACTTTTTACTTCTACTCCTTACATTTTTACACAAATATCTGTACTTTCTACTCCTTACATTTTAAAAAATTGGCTCGTTACTTTAGTTTTGAATCATTTCAATGGAGTAACCGTTATTATTTTTCACGTCATCAATACCAAATTCAATCTAATTGGATGAGAATCTACGTTGCATTTGATGCACCACTACAAGATGAATCGACAGATTCTGCAGTATTCATTGGCGGCAAATCATTGCAGCTTGGTGGAGGTGGCGTTACCCCCGGCTCACACCGACTCCGGTCTTACCGTTGCGGTGCGGTGGGTGCGGCGCCGCAGTGATTCCAAGTCATTAAAAAGACGTAAACCTCTCTCACCGGCTGCTGAGCTGTCCGGCTGCGGTTACCGAGACACTCCGGCGCTGCAGAAAATTCCGCAAGAAAGCTATCCTTGCGGCGTGCCGGAGCCCTCCGCAACAAGCTCTCGCAAATATCCTTTTTTGGGCTGTGTTATCGCGTGAAGTTACGTGAATTCAAGTGAACTTCTGTTCTCGCAAGTTAAATCTCCGGACCTGTTGCCGGAGCCGCACCGCACCGTAGTCAAAAGGGCGGTCTGGGGTGTGCGGGAGTTGTCGCCTCCGTCGGCTCGGTATCGCCCAGCCAGGTATCGGGTATCGGTATCGGGGCCAAAAAATGGCATCGGCGCAACACTAGTTATGACCGAAAGAACGAGATCCCGGATCCAAGCGGCTGAAATGAGTTTCCTTCATATTTTGTCTGGGCTCTCCCTTAGAGCCAGGGGGAGGATCTCAGGATCCCTCAGCATGTTGTGAATTGGCTCTATAGAAATAAACTGAACTGAATTGACATTACAATCATAGCGACACATTTATGCATTGTCTCAAAATCACTTTGTGAATCTTGTCCCGTGGATATGTAAATTCCACATGACTTTTTGAATCAGTGTGTCCATGTGTAGATCTTATCCTGAGCATTTGTGGATTTATTGTCCCACAATAGGGAAACTCTGGTGTTTGAAGCAGCCAAAACATTTTAGAAGAAAATGGTTACACAAATGTTGACCTTAGAAAAATGTCTAAGAATAACAAAAAATAAACAATATAAGAATGTACTGTAAAATGTTTACCAATATAAAACTGCACCTGGAGAATAAATCACCAATATGCAGCTATGGACATTTTTACAGTAATTGATATTTGAAAATAGCAGCAACATCAGAGATGTGCAGAATGACAGCAGCAGGTTATTTAACTGACTAAGGTAGAAACTGAGCAAAATCAGCATGAATGGAAGAACTGATTGAGGTTGTTGGGAACAGTGGTGGTTCTAGAGTCTTCCAGCTGCTGGGAAGAAGGATCTGTGATAACGCTCCCTGGTGCATTTAGGGGGCAGCAGTCTCTAGGGAGAAAACAGCTTTAAAATCAAACCAGATGAAAGAAAATAAAATGGCTTTTATGACTGTTATCAGGACCACAGTAAATCCTGGAGTTTAAATGATTTATTTAAGACTTTCTTTCAGAGTCCTTCTCCTACATTTCTGAATGTGACAGAGAAAGACAGAAAAAAGCATGAGTGCATGTCTGTCACTCTATGAAGCTACGACACAATGATTAATACGCCTCCTGTTTGTTCTGGATTGTTGGTTTCTTCCAGTTTTGTTTGTGCCAGTCTGTTTATTGTTGGCAAACTGATGAATTAAAAGCAAAAGGACAATAACCAGTGTTCTGTGAATAAAACACAATGTAAAGAGTCACAATGTCAAGAAAAGAACAAAGTTTTGGCTGCTGGACTTAAATCTGTAGATGGAAGTTTCAGTTTATTGCTTCATATTTTATCAGCTGTGCAGAAAAACGTTTTTTTTTTTTTTTTTTGTCACCAGCTGTAGTTATAAAAGGAATTTAACAGAAAATAAAAAATAAAAAATTCTTGGAGTAGAAAAGTGTATTTTTATAAATAATCCACTAGATGGCAGAATAACCCACAGAAACGCGTCTGCTGAATAACCTTAACTAAAAAGGGTTGTAGTGCATACATTAATACCAGTTGGTGACATAAATAAATATTTATTAATTTACCTGATTCATAGCAACACCAAAGGAACGACTGCATTGAACTAAGGTCTCCTTATTCTGCTCTGATGTAACATCAACCTGATGAAGCATTTTATCTTCATATAATCTGATCTATTCTCTGGTTTCACACTGACTGCTAGTAAGGAACATGGTTTTTCATAAAGTTTGATTCCCCTCTTTTTGTCCTGTTTGAATTAAAAAACTCAAACTATGTTGTCAGGTAAAGTTGTACCACTATATGGCGCTCTCTTCACCTCATTTAAATACGCATCTAGGTTTTTTTCTCCTCATCACCAAAGGTGTTAAAAGTATTCATGTTTATTCCTCCAGTATAAATCCTGCTGTTTAAAAACACTTTTGTAGAAGTTAGAGGAGCAACTTCAGCTTTTTACTCCAGTAAAAATGTAAAAGTACCATTTTTAAAACTACTTAAAGTATAAAAGTAAAAGTAATGCAGGAAAAAATGTTAAGACCAGAAGCTTTCCTGCTCTACTCTATTAAAGGAACATTTTTCTACAATTCTGGATGATAACTTCCTTAGACTTCATTTTTTTAGTTTTATAACTAATGTTGACAGAGTCATATTTAACTTTGCTTCATCTTGAAAAACTATTTATTTTGGTTTGTTGTGAACAACAAGTTGGGGCAGCACCGAGTCCAACCACAAAGAAATTAATTGTCTGGATGAAACTAATTATTTTGATGGTTTTTATTTTATTATTTTTAAATACCAAAAGGCCATAAAGAAAATGAGCTTAAATGGAACAAAACTAACTGCATTATTTTTAAAATGTAAGGAGTAGAAGGAAAAAGCTGTCAAAAAAATACTACAGTAAAGTATAGATAGCCAACATTACTTATTAAGTGAAGTAATGAAGTATTTGTACTTAGTTACTTTACACCCCTGTCTATTGTCTGGTTTCACACTGACTGCTAGTAATGAACATGATTTTTCATATAGTTTTATTTCCCTCTTCTCGTCCTGTTTGAATTAAAAAACTCAAACTATGCTGTTAGGTAAAGTTTTACCACTAGATGGCGCTCTCTTCATCTAATTTAAATCAGCTGGATTCCTCTCTCGCCACTCTTAGTAAAACTCTCCCCAAGCAGCATTTTTTTATTATTTACCACATAGGATGTGTTTTTATATATTAGAGGAATTTGATGTTTTGTGTTTTTTTTCTCGGTCACACTTGGATTGTTATTCTCAGAATGATTCTGCAGGCACTGATCAGCAGACACAACAGAAACTTCCTAGTTTTTAATCACTATTACATTAAAATATGCCTAAAAAATACAATAATCTTTTAATGGAAGTAAAGGTCTAAAAAAAATAAATAAAAAATACTTAGGCATTTTGTAATTTATTTTACCAGATGTATTCATTTGTTCAGGACCTTGTTTGGTTTTTGCATATCCATCCAATCCAGTGGTGGTTAAAAACCAGTAGCATACTGGGATATTAGTGCCAAGAAAAAAAAACAAAACATTTCCTGAATAGTCTGTTGTGAAAAATATTACTTTAGATGGATTCTCAGGCCTGAGTTAATTCTGGGAATATGTGGTCACAGAGAGAAAGGTTTTATATTTAGACATCGCTTTGCTTCATGTAGTACTTTACCAAGGCCTTTAACTGAGGATAGTCTGAAAGCAAATCATTAAATGTCAAAATTATTTTACTACTTTCTTCATTAGTATAATCTGGAAGAGCTGAGGATGCACCGATGGATTTATCATCTTTGTTCTCTCCGGCTGTAAAACACGTTGAGTGGATTTTTGAGCTGTTTAGATTGTAACTTTCTGCTTTTCATGTTATTTTATGACTAATTTCTTTTCCCCTTTCATCTACAGCCTGTTAAGCTATTTAAAGCTGTCGCTAAACAAGCAAGAAGTGATGTTTGAGACGTTGGAAAATCAGATCTATTGTTGAATTAGATCAGATTCCCGTTTGTTTCTGACTCCACCTGTTGTCGTGTTTAAATACCAGCAGCAGAGAAGCCAAGAAAAAAAGTACAAATACTTCATTACTTTACTTAAATACAAATGTTGGCTATCTATACTTTACTGGAGGAATTATTTTTTTAGACAGCTTTTTCCTTCTACTCCTTACATTTTGAAAATAGACTCGTTAGTTTTGTTCCACTTAAGCTCATTTTCATTCTGGCCTGTTGGTATTTAAAAATAATAAAAATCATGAAATTAATTATTTTCATCCAGACAATTAATTTCTTTGTGGTTGGACTTGGTGCTGCCCCAACTTGTTGCTCACCACATACTAACATAAATAGTTTTTCAAGATGATGCAAAGTTAAATGTGTTACCATTACTTTTATACTTTAAGTAGCTTTAAAAATGGTACTTTTACACTTTAACTGGAGTAAAAAGCTGAAGTTGACCCTCCAACTTCTACAAAAGTGTTTTTTAAACAGCAGAATTTATACTGGAGGAATAAACATGAATACGTTTGACACCTCTGGTTAAACATATTTGGAGAAGTGGGAGGGGCTTGGTTCAGGATGGTATCCTCTCTCTGTTACTGACTTTATGAGATCAATACTTCATCTGGCATCAGATAGAAAACAGTAGTGACATCAGAGCCCCGAGGTAATTAACCTTCAGCTTTTAGACTCGATGATTGGAAGAGTGTGAACAAATCTACACCCTGGAGTTGGTGAAATAAGAGAAACCTCTAAAGATTAATCCAAGAGCAGCACAGGGCAGATAGAGGTCAGCCCTGGCCTCAGCCTTTATATTCTACTCAGAATTTTCCCTCCCTCAGATCATCCAGACATAAGGTTATTAGAATGACTCTGCAGAAATCCCTCACATCGAGACAGATGCATGACAGTGGGGAGGAAAAACTCCCTTTGAACAGGAAGAAACCTCCAGCAGAACCAGGCTCAGTGTGAGCGGCCATCTGCTGAGGCCCACTGGGGTTCAAGGAGACGGAAGCAGACATAGAAAAGCAATATAGAAGCACTGATCTATAAATACTTTCTGTGTCCACCTCACTTTCCACCCATGGACTGCAGGAGATAAGCACCAGTCACCCTGACCCAACATTATGCCTCCTTGAATCTGCATAAACACAAGTTCTGTTAGAATAGAACATGCTGAATCCAGAGGCTGCTGTGGTTTTGATGTATAAACTGTTAAAATAACTTATGAAAACTGCAATTTGAGATAAACATCCATTTTTTTTAGACAGCCAATCGATCTGCAGCCTCCATGTGACTTTTTGGCTCCTAAAATGTGCTGATCATGAAACCAATTCAGTATTTCCTAAAAAGGAATTTAAGCATTTCTTCTATACGGATTTATGTAATATCTGCATATAAATAAGAGGAGTGCTAATGGTACAAGGCTTTTGATTAAGCAATAATAAACTATGTATTGTTTTGGTCTCCATGTTTCTTTATTTTTGACATTTATGGAGCAGCAAGTGCCATTCTACAAACTACAAACTTTAGTTTGCTAAAGTTAGATTAATCATATTTGGTTTGTTTTTCCATATGAAAAAGATCATTTAGGACGTATCTATAAATCCTGTTAATTTTTGTTTGTTTTATCCATGTTTTCTTTAGTGAAATCTTATTTTGCAGCAACAGGGGAAAAAGTGTCTGTTTTAATGAAAAGGCCGCTGACCTCTGCTCTATACGGTGTGACAGCGACGGTAAGTCGGGGAGAAGTCACGCGCGGGGCTTCCATCTCCAACAACAGCAGGGATTAAGATCTGCAGAGTGTCCATCTGCATGTGCTGAGACCAGGCTGCTCAGAACCGGTCTCAAACCTGTTCAGATTAACCCTGTGGGTCAACTCTGAGGGAGCAGGAGAGAGTCGCAGGGAGCACCGCCGCTTTATCCAGGCAGCCTGGCACCTACGCTAAAGCCAATTAGCAGATCAGCTGTCAATGCATCAGCGGAGACGCACAAGGGGTACGAAGAACGTCAGCAAGCTCTGATTGGGCCAACCAGAAGGAGGGGGGGGGGGGGGGGGGAGTCAGAGAGAGCCAGCAGAGGAAAAGGATCTTTAATTTAAAGTCGCTCATATTCAGAATTCAAACTTCTGAAAGTTCTTTAAATATGAAATTATTCCGTCCTGTTCAATAAATGATCAGTGTTTTTGATTCAGAGTAATTTTCATGTGAATGTGCTTTACTGGAGGCATCCATGTTTGTCAAAGAACACTACTGCCACCTACTGGTTTGTGACGTCACGGTGCGGTATCGGCTGTTGATCAAGTCCCAGTGCTGTATCTGGTTTTTGTCACAACGTGCTATTATCCAAGTCATCTTGAAAACATTCTTCTTCCAAATGTTGGCTACATATTACGGGTTTTTTCTCTGGCCAGAAGTTCGATGGCAAATCCTCCCTCTTCAAGTTGGCGATCCAACGACCAACCCGTCCGTGGAGGATCAGGAATCAGAAAGGTGGAATAACTCTTTTTTTCACTTTTACCCGATGTATTCCAGCATCCAGCTGCCATGCACGTGGGCATTGTCAGTTTCACTATAGCTCTGGTGAATTTCAATGGTGAAGTCCTCTGGAAATCTTCAATAATTGTTGTTGATTGCAGATGTGTCTAGTAGTTCCCATTGATTTAGCTTGTAAAGCGGGGAGAATGGCGCTAGGCTTACCGCACCGTGACGTCACTGCTGGAAGATGTTCTTTAAAAACCTTAAAGTTAGAAACTAATATTTTTAGTCAGATTAAGGATCTTAAAAACATAGAGGCGCCAGAATAAACACTAAAAACATTCATTCATTGAAGTTACAATGTGACCAGTGGCGGCGGGCCAATAGAGGGCGCCACCCCACTCACCCCAAGACCTTTTTTGAGACATTTAAAAAAAAAACAAATAGAAATTAAATAACACTTAGATATTTTTGAAATATGTTAATATATTTTATTAAATGTGCAAGATAAATATTTAATCTTTAATAAAGAGCAAGAAGGTTCTGGGTTCGATTCCTGGCCTGGACTCTTTCTGCATGGAGTTTGCATGTTCTCCCTGAGTGTGATGGCCGCATGTGCAACCACACAACAAATGGTTGTGTGGTTGCATATTTTATATTTTATTTACTGTGCTGTATTTCTTTTTTTTTTCTTTGATTTGGCATTGGTTAACTATTTGGGTGCACACATTTAGTTGACTCATTTTGTTATTTCTTGCTTGGTTTTCTTTACATTAATATATTTTTCATTTGAGTTGCCAGTTCCTGGGAGGCTGTCATGAGTGAAGCCAGTAAAGGAAAGGAGGCCCCAGCTGCAGAGGATCTCCTCATTGACATGGAGGCCTAGTTGGACTCTTCCACTTACTTTAGAAGGGGTGCAGGAACGGTTTAGGTTTCTGTATTTGGTTTTGTTTTCTATAATTAAATTTGGAAAGTTTAATATTCAAGTCCTCTTCCTCATAGGTTGCTGATTTAGTAAGGTGCTGATTTCTTTGTCTTTTGTTGTAGTTTTGTTTAGGAAAATGTATTTTATGTTTCACTCATGTTTCTGATCAACCGGTGTATATATATGTTTCCCTTGTGTGTCAGTTAGGTAGGTCTTTTTCTGTGTCATGTTTGGATTATGTTGATTTTTGTCATCTGTTTTCCTTGATGGGCCCAGTCTCGTTAGAAGCTCGAACTTTATTTTTTGCTGAATAAACTTGTTACCATTTTTTCATCTATGACTTCCCTGTGCTTCTCAGATCTTTTTGGCTCCGCCCCTAACACTAAGCATGTGTGAGTTCTCTCCGGGTACTCCGGCTTCCTCCCACAGGCCAAAAACATGACTGTTAGTTTAATTGGCTTCTCTTCATTGTCCTTAAGTGTGTGTGTGCATGTTTGTGTGTGTTTTTGTGTCTCTGTTGCCCTGCAACATAGTGGCGACCCCGACCCCGCCTCTCACCTATAGACTGCCGGAGACAGGCACCGGCCCCACCGCGACCCTGACAGGACGACAGCCTGAATCTCGTCTCTGTGTGTGTCGCAGTTAATACAGATATGCCTTGCTAGTTCCTGATTGTCCCTCTTGTGCTGTGGCGTGGAATAACACAGCGCAGACCACGCTTCAATATTGGGCATAAATCAAAAAATTCGGTGTCATTCCTGCGACAAGCTAACTGCCACACACTGCTGCAGAAAGATAACCAGCCCTTACGCAGGATAAAACAGATGGATGATGAGTTATAAGATGTTTTATTATTTTTCTTTGATTGAAATTTTTTTTTTCATTGAAGCGAAGATTTTTTAAATGAAAATATATTTTTTGATTGAATAATAAAGAAACAAATCTAACTTCATAGACGTAACCATGTTGATTATTTTTTTCTAAGTTCTCCCCCTGCTGATCCAAACTCCAGGGTTCTCCTAAAGATGTTCTTTGTTCTACCAAAGCGTGTTAACTAAGACGTAGGACAAAGAGAGAGTGAGTTTGCTGGTGATGGACAGATGGGAGATGAGCCGGGCAGACAGTGCAGCTCCTTTGTCTTAGCTGAGGCCTTTTCACTACCTGGAGCGGTTGAACACTGGATCATGGATGAGATTACCGCTGCTATTCACGCAAAGCTACAAAATACTGGCTTTGACTTGATTTCACTGCTGATTCCGTCCCAAGCTGCTGTATCAACCTCCTGTAATGTTTGTTCCCAGTGTAACCGATCTGAGCTCCAACGTCTGGGTGACGTAGAGAGCACTAATCACCTGCTGTGCTTCTCATCTGCTCTTCTCTTTTCTTTCTGCACGACTTGAATGGGGGAAGAAAATGTGAGCGTACATTGGTGTTCCTGCAGCAGCCATCTTTGATCACCTCCATTTATTCCCACGGTATCTTCTGATGAAAACAGGTTGAATACATCAGTGAGAAAACTTCTACTTTTAAAACCTTTAAGATTAGGCGTCTGCTGGGGGAAGATTATCTCTTTTCAACTTGAATTAAACCTCTTTAAGTTTTACACTATCAAAGCACGTTAAGAAAACTCCAGGAAGTGCATCTGCATGCAACCCTTTAGCAGGGGTGGATTTAGGAAATTTGGGGCCCTAGGCAAAGACAGGCAGGGGGCCCTTTGAAGTGATAAAACAACACATCAAACAGCCCCATTCTACAGATGTAGAAATGTTAATAGAATAGACATCCATGATCTGTTCTAGGTTGTGTCCCTCTCTTCTTGTCCCTTTTCTTCTTGTTTTCCTCTCTATGTTTTGTACTCAGCTGACTTTTCATGCTGTCTCTAAAGGAATGAAAGATTTTTTCCAAGCACTAAGCTCACTTAGCTGATTGCTCCTTCCTGTGTTTCCAAAAAGGCCAAAGTAAATAACCCAGTCCTTCTTTTCACTGTAGACAAGCCATGATCTGCTTATCTGTTGTCCATTTTTCATTTGGATGAAATAATAGCTGCATGAATCATGACAGCAGACAAGATAGAGGAGAGCAGGAGGCGGGGTTACCAATCTACTTGCTCTGGAGAGCAGAGTTCGCTGCTTTTAGATGTTGTCTCCAAAGTCTCCAGTAGCAGAAAAAAGTCTCTAGATTTGGCGCTAGGAAATTTTTAGAAATCAAAGTGCTAGAGGGGTCTGAAAAGTGGCTAAATATAGCGACTAAAGCGCTAAGTTGGCAACACTGCTCTTTGCATGGTTTGTTTTCAAATGGTTTGCTGCTGTCTGTTTGGACCTTTCTGAACATGTGCAGCAAATGGACTGATCCAATATGGTGGACACTGAAGGGGTGGGCTGAGACACACTTAATATTATCAGCGTTCTGATGGAATTTCAGCAAAAGGATTTTTATCAAAAACATAATAAATGTGCACAAAAAAGACTTAAAATAAATTAATCAGGTCATAACAAGTGATTAAAATCAGATTCTGTGAGGTCAAATATTTTAGATCTGATATCTGGACATCATTGTTTTTTATTTGAGCAAGGTTATAATTTTTCCAGTGTTTTACATCAATAAGCTTAGAACAACCAATAAAAAAAACAGAAAAAACATAGAAACTCTGCTTGTTGGTTGGTGTCACCTGTAATCATTAGGGGAAAAAAGCTACAGGAGTGAGCGGAAGAGGGCTGCAGTTCCGTGTTTTGGCCACAGGTGGCAGTATTATTAGAAAAAGTCTGTAATGGCTCTTTAACAAAATATGATGCTTAACAGCATTAAAAGCTTTACAGAAATCAGCAGCGACCTGTCCTTTACTTAAAGCAGAACGTATGTGTTCAGTAAACAGCGTTTGGAGTGAAAAGCCATACTGAAATACAGATTTTTAAGGCTTTTCTCTAATAATTTTGCTATTGTTGGGAGTATTGCCATTGGTCTGTAGTTTGAAATGCATGTAGGCCTGCTTGATTTAAATATGGAAATAATCTGGCCAGTTTTCCAGGGAGATGGGAACACAGAGAGTCTAAAGCATAATTTAATCAAATGAAGAAGTAAGGGTCTAAAACGTTCAGAGTGTGCTTTTAGAACGT
The DNA here is from genome assembly GCA_030533445.1 of Cyprinodon diabolis. Classification (NCBI taxonomy): domain Eukaryota; kingdom Metazoa; phylum Chordata; class Actinopteri; order Cyprinodontiformes; family Cyprinodontidae; genus Cyprinodon; species Cyprinodon diabolis. The sequence continues at coordinate 1,941,551 of CM060073.1, forward strand.
TCATATTTAAACCACTGAAGTCCCATGAATATGAGTTCTTTAAGGATTGGAGTTTGGCGCTCATGGAAGAAAGCCTGTTTCATTGGAATCTGCCTTCTGGTCCATAGACACCTGGAGATAGACACCAGCACCCCTCATGACCCTACTTGGGATAAGCATGACAGAAAATGGATGGATGGATGGATGGATGGATAATGGATGATGGATGGATGGATGGATGGATGATGATGGATGGATGGATGATGGATGAATGGATGGATGATGGATGAATGGATGGATGATGGATGAATGGATGATGGATGGATGATGGATGGATGGATGGATGATGGATGAATGGATGGATGGATGGTGGATGGATGGATGGATGGATGGATGATGGATGGATGGATGGATGGATGGATGGATGGATGGATGATGGATGAATGGATGGATGGATGATCGATGGATGTATGGATGGATGGATGATGGATGGATGAATGGATGATGGATGGATGGATGATGGATGGATGGATGGATGGATGGATGATGGATGGATGGATGGATGGATGATAGATGGATGGATGGATGGATGGATGATGGATGGATGGATGATGGATGATGGATGGATGGATGATGGATGGATGGATGGATGAATGGATGATGGATGGATGGGAGAATGGATGATGGATGGATGGATGGATGGATGGATGGATGGATTGATGGATGGATGGATGGATGA